>SJYQ01000963.1:0-53348 GCA_006410935.1 Redunca redunca
GGGGCGGGAAAGCTATGACCAAACTAGACAGCCTATTAAGAAGCAGAGACATTAGTTTGTTGACAAAATTCCATCTAGTCAAAGCTATCGTTTTTCCAATAGTCATTTCTGGATATGAGAGTTGGATCATAAAGAAAGCTGAGCCTCGAAGAACTAATGCTTTTGAACTGTGGTGCTGGAGAAGACTCTTGAATGTTCCTTGGACAGCAAGGAGATCAAACCAGTCAGTGGTAAAGGAAATCAATCCTGAATATGCACAGAAGGACTGATGCTAAAGCTGAAGCTCCAATACTTTGGCCACCTGATGCTTAGAACTGACTCATTCTAAACGACCTAGATGCTGGGAAAAATTGAAGGTAGGTGAAGAGGACTGAGGATGAGATGGTTGGATGGCACCACCGACTGGATGAACATGAGTTTGAGCAATCTCCAGGAGTTGGTGATGGACAGGGGAGACTGGCATGCTGCAGTCCATGGGGTTGCAAATATTCGGATATAACTTGAGTTATTGAACTGAACTGAACTGAACTTGTGCATATGCAGAATGCCACTGTGGTGAGTCCAAAATAACTTTCAATTACTTCTGTTCTTGCAGCACCTAAAGGTTTGGGCTGGGGCCAAGGTGAGGCAAATGAAGCATCCATCTTTGGCATAAAACTTAAGGCAGCATCAAAACTTGATAATCAAGACAAGTAAGATTATAGTGCAATGTTTTAAAAATAAAAATTATTGCATAAAGCCTTGTGATGAACAGCTCTGTGGAAAAATACAAATTAGTCTCACTCCTGCTCTAGTATATGACATCATTGCATTATTATGACTAATAGCAAGCATATATTTTGATCTTTGGCTACAGTTCTTGGGTCATAACTCCCGAAACCTTTGGAATTTCCTTAGCGATAAGAGCAATGGGAGAATCTTTTGCTATAATATTTGGTCTGTTGCCCTTAGTTCCTGACATGGCCACTGAGCCATAAAGGTGAAATTGTTGTCATTATTCATAACAAGCCCCTTTTTTGTCACACCCGAGTTTATTTCAGTGAATTTGTTATGGGAAACATTGACTGAAAGTGCTCACACTGGCCAGCGCCATAGTAAACATTCGCATGCATTATTTTAGGACAGGAGTTACTAATAAGGAACATGGAACCAAAAAGATGCCACCAACCAGGAGAATTTGGGAAGGTTCAAAAGGAGATGCCACCTGTCCTATCAGCCTCCCAGAATCATCCTCGCTGGAATCCATCTTGGCTCAACAATGTGTGTACCACCAGGAAGGACATTGAGTCAGAATGATTGGCCAGAGACAAACTGGGAAACTAATCCCATCACCATAAAAATCTGAGACCGAACCATGTGGCAGAGCAGTCCTCCTGGCTTCCCTTACCCTCCTGCTCTTCTCCCAGGTTTCCCTTCCCAATAAGTCTCTTGCTTGTCAACTCTGGTGGGGACTCTTTGCTGTGATTGACATCCTGACCACTCAGGGTACTCAGGAACCAGCTTGCCCACTGATGAACCAAACCAGGTGGCCACAATTGGAACTCCTGCAATGGACTGACCAGAATGCCCCTACTGGGCAAGGAAAAGAGACTTTATTTGCCCTCTCTCTCCTTCCCTCTCTGTTTCTTCTTCGTAACCCCTCCTGTCCTATAGTTTTTTCTTGTCCCCTGGTTTTGGACTCAGGAACCTGGTTAAGAGCCTCAGCCTGAGCTGAGGGTTCGAGGCGGATCACCTCTGGTGTTGACAGAGAGCTCAAATTCTGGTTCTGGTCTGTTCTGGATACTAGTAGGGCTGAATTCCAGTCCCTCCTTCCTGGAAGCCCAGGGAAATGTCCCATAAGGCTGGGTATCTGCACGTGGCAAGAGACATCTGTAAGTCCACTCCGTTTGCTTCCCTTCCCACCTCCTTCCTCCTCTTCTTTCAACTTGGCCTCCTTTGCTCCATTTGCAATCACTGATCCTGAGATATTTCCATTGACTCTGAAAATACAGAATCTGAAGTTCTGTGGCTCCATAGGAGGTTTTCTGAGAGACTGTAATCTTGTATTTAAGGGAGTATCTGATTGGGACTGCCAGGCCTGTGTGTGTATTTATATTTTATATTGTCTGTAGTGGTTTGAGATGGCTATTCTGTTTTATGAAATGGGATAACGTTGTGTGGTCACCATTTTGTATAAATCTCAGAGAAAGCTGATTTAGGTAAAAGCCTTAAAAACTGGTTCCCCAAATGGTTCTTGCTACATATACAGTTAGTAAAAGCAAGCTTGATCTTATAAATTAGTGAATTTTATATTGTGATATCTGATTCATGACTAAGCTTATAAGCAAGGTGAAAAGACAGCCTTCGGAATGGGAGAAAATAATAGCAACTGAAGCAACTGACAAACAACTAATCTCAAACATATACAAGCAAAGCATGCAACTCAATTCCAGAAAAATAAATGACCCAATCAAAAAATGGGCCAAAGAACTAAATAGACATTTCTCCAAAGAAGACATATGGATGGCTAACAAACACATGAAAAGATGCTCAACATCACTCATTATCAGAGAAATGCAAATAAGACCACAATAAGCTACTATGTCACACCAGTCAGAATGGCTGCGATCCAAAAGTCTACAAGCAATAAATGCTGGAGAGGGTGTGGAGAAAAGAGAACGCTCTTACACTGTTGATGGGAAAGCAAACTAGTATAGCCACTATGGAGAACAGTGTGTAGATTCCTTATAAAACTGGAAATAGAACTGTCTTATGACCCAGCAATCCCACTGCTGGGCATACAAACCCAGGAAACCAGAATTGAAAGAGACACATTTACCCCAGTGTTCATCACAGCACTGTTTATAATAGCCAGGACATGGAAGCAACCTAGACGTCCATCAGAAGACGAATGGATAAGAAAACTTGGCACATATACACAATGGAGTATCACTCAGCCATTAAAATAATACATTTGAATCAGTTATAATGAGGTGGATAAAATTGGAGCCAATTATACAGAGTGAAGTAAGCCAGAAAGAAAAACACTGGTACAGTATACTAACACATATATATGGAATTTAGAAAGATGGTAACGATAACCTTGTATGTGAGACAGCAAAAGAGACACAGATGTAAAGAACAGTCTTTTGGACTCTGTGGGAGAGTGAGAGTGTCGGATGATTTGGGAGAATAGCATTGAAACATGTATACTATCATGTAAGAAACAAATCGCCAGTCTATGTCCGATGCAGGATGCAGGATGCTTGGGGCTGGTGCACGGGGATGACCCAGAGAGATGTTATGGGGTGGGAGGTGGGAGGGGGTTCATGTTTGGGGATGCATGTACACTCGTGGTGAATTCATGTCAATGTTTGGCAAAACCAATACAGTATTATAAAGTAAACTAAAGTTAAAATAAAAATTAAAAAAAAAAGAAAACCATAGCTTTGACTATATAGATGTCTCTTGACAAAGTGATGCCTTTGCTTTTTAATATGCTCTCTATGTTGGTGATAGCTTTCCTTTCAAGGAAGCAAACATCTTTTAAATTCATGGCTGCAGTAACAATCTGCAGTGATTTTGAAGCCCAAGAAAATAAAATCTTTCATTGTTTCTACATTTTCCCCTTCTATTTGCCATGAAGTGATTGGACCAGATACCCCGATCCTTTGGTTTTCTTTCTTGTTGATTTTTAAGCCACCTTTTAATCTCCTCTTTCCCTCTCATCGAGAGGCTTAGTTCCTCTTCAATTCCTACCATTAGAGTGTTATCATCTTCATACCCAAGGTTGCTGCTATTTCTCCCAGTAAACATGGACATCACCAGATGGTAGACACTGAAATCAGATTGATTATATTCTTTGCAGCCAAAAATGGAGAAGCTCTATACAGTCAGCAGAAACAAGACCAGGAGCTCACTGTGGCTCAGATCATGAACTCCTTATTGCCAAATTCACACTGAAGTGGAAGAAAGAGGAGAAAACCACTAGGCCATTCAGGTATGACCTAAATCAAATCCCTTATGACTATACAGTGGAAGTGAGAAATAGATTTAAGGGAACAGAAATTATAGAGTGCCAGATGAACTATGGACAGAGGTTTATGACATTGTACAGGACAGGTATCAAGACCATCCCCAAGAAAAAGAAATGCAAAAAAGCAAAATGGCTGACTGAGGCGGCCTTACAAATAGCTGTAAAAAGATGGGAAGTGAAAAGCAAAAGAGAGAAGAAAAGATATATCCATTTGAATGCAGAGTTGCAATGAATAGCAAGGAGAGATAAGAAAGCCTTCCTCAGCGATCAATGGAAAGAAATAGAGGAATGTGAGATGAGTGTAATTGTGTGGTAGTTTGAGCATTCTTTGGCATTGCCTTTCTTTGGGCTTGGAATGAAAACTGACCTTTTCCAGTCCTGTGGCCACTGTTGAGTTTTCCAAATTTACTGGCATATTGAGTGCAGCCCTTTTACAGCATCATCTTTCAGGTTTGAAATAGCTCAACTGGAATTCCATCACCTCCATTAGCTTTGTTCATAGTGATGCTTCTGAAGGCCCACTTGACTTCACATTCCAGGATGTCTGGCTCTAGATGAGTGATCACACCATCGTGGTTATCTGGTCATTAAGATCGTTTTCGTATAGTTTTTCTGTGTGTTCTTGCAACCTCTTCTTAATGTCTTCTGCTTCTGTTTCTGTCCTTTATTGAGTCCGTCATTGCATGAAGTGTTCCCTTGGTATCTCTCATTTTCTTGAAGAGATCTCTAGTCTTTGCCATTCTGTTGTTTTCCTCTATTTCTTTGCACTGATCACTGAGGAAGACTTTCTTATCTCTCCTTGCTTTTCTCTGGAACTCTGCATTCAGGTGAGTATATCTTTCCTTCCTTTGCCTTTTGCTCCTCTTCTTTTCTCAGCATTTGTAAGGTCTCCTCAGACAACCATTTTGCCTTTTTGCATTTCTTTTTCTTGGGGATGGTCTTGATCAAAGCCTCCTGTAGAATGTTACAAACCTCCGACCATAGTTCTTCAGGCTTTCTGTCTATCAGATCTAGTCCCTTGAATCTGTTTGTCACTTCCACTGTGTAATCATATGGGATTTGATTTAGGTCATACCTGAATGGTCTAGTCGTTTTCCTTACTTTCTTCAATTTAAGTCTGAGTTATATATAGCAGTATGTATATGTTAATCTCAGACTCCTAATTTATCCCTCACCCCTCCTTCTCCTTTGGTAACCATAAATTTGCTTTCTATGTCTGTGGGTCTCTTTTTTTTTCTGCCTATAAGTTAATTTGTGTAAGTCTTTTTCAGTTTCCCCATATAAGTGATATCATATGATATTTGTCTTTTTCTGTTTGGCTTATTTCACTTACTATTACAATCTCTAAGTCCATCCATGTTGCTACAAATGGCACTATTTCATTTTTCTGTGGCTATATACTATTCCATTATATAAATATATGATATATTTATTAATTCATTTGTCAATGGATATTTAGTTTGCTTCCACATCTTGGCTATTGTGAGCAGTGCAAGAATGAATATTGGGGTGAATTAGTCTTTATGAATTATGATTTTCTCTAGACATATGCCAAGCTTTGAGATTGCAGCATTATGTACACAGAAATCTGGTGCATCTCTATACTAACAATGAAAAATCAGAAAGAGAAAGGAAGGCTACAACCTCACTTATTGCATCAAAAAGAATAAAACACCCATGAGTAAGTCTATCTAAAGAGGGACAAGATCTGTTCTCCGAAAACTATAAGACACTGCCAAAAAGAATCAAAGATGACATAAACCAAAAGGAAGATATATTTTTGGATTGGATGAATCAATATTGATTGCACTACCTAAGGCAATCTACATATTCTGTGAAATCCCCATCAAATTACCAGGGTCATTTATCATAAAACTAGAACAAAACATTTTAAAATTTATAAGGAAACACAAAAGACCCCAAATAGCCAAAGCAATCTTGAAAAAGAAAAACGGCTCCTTGGTTTCAGACTATGCAACAAAGTTACAGCAATGAAAAAAGTACTGGCATCCATGTCCTGGCTATTATAAACAGTGCTGTGATGAACATTGGGGTTCACGTGTCTCTTTCAATTCTGGTTTCCTGGGTGTGTATGCCCAGCAGTGGGATTGCTGGGTCATAAGGCAGTTCTATTTCCAGTTTTTTAAGGATTCTCCACACTGTTCTCCATAGTGGCTGTACTAGTTTGCATTCCCACCAACAGTGTAAGGGCGTTCCCTTTTCTCCACACCCTCTCCTAGATGTCCATCAGCAGTTGAATGGTTAAGAAAGCTGTGGTACATATACACAATGGAGTATTACTCAGCCATTAAAAAGAGTACATTGGAATCTGTTCTAATGAGATGGATGAAACTGGAGCCTATTATACAGAGTGAAGTAAGCCAGAAAGAAAAACACCAATACAGTATACTAATGCATAGATATGGAATTTAGAATGATGGTAACGATAACCCTGTATGTGAGATAGCAAAAGAGACACAGATGTATAGAACAGTCTTTTGGACTCTGTAGGATGATTTGGGAGAATGGTATTGAAACATGTATAATATCATATATGAAACAAATTGCCAGTCCAGGTTCGATGCATGATACTGGATGCTTGGGGCTGGTGCACTGAGACGACCCAAAGGGATGGTACGGGGAGGGAGGAGGGAGTGGGTTCAGGATGGGGAACACGTGTATACCTGTGGCAGATTCATGTTGATGTATAGCAAAACCAATACAATATTGTAAAGTAATTAGCCTCCAATTAAAATAAATAAATTTATATTAAAAAAATAAAAGTAGCACTAGCATAAAAACAGACATGTAAGTCATTGGGACAGGATAGATATCTCAGAAATAAACCCATGCACCTATGGTCAATTAATCTACTGCAAAAGAGGCAAGAGTATACAATGGAGAAAAGACAGTCTCTTTAAGAAATGGTGCTGGGAAAACTGGATAGTGATATATGAAAGAATGAAATTAGAACATTCTCTAATAGCACACAAAAAACTAAACTCAAAATGGATTAAAGACCTAAACATAAGACTGGATACTATAAAACTCCGAGAGGGTACATAGGCATAACTTTGGCATAAAATGCAGAAGCATCTTTTTGGATTCTTGTCCTAGGGTAAGAGAAATAACAAAAATAAACAAATAGGACCTAATTAAACTTAAAAGCTGTACACAGCAATGGAAACTGTAATGAAAAGATAATGTACAGAATGCAAGAAAATATTTGAAAATGACTTGCATGATAAGGGATTAATCTCCAAAATATACAAATAGTGCATACAGCTTAATAAAAAAAAAAAAAAAAAAACTCAACCCAATAAAAATATAGCTTACAGTGAACGGTGTCAGATTCGTGGTCTCTGAAGGAGAAGAATTCACTCTGGAACCAAAGACGTGGCCTCAGTCACTCAGAGGTTTATGTAGCAGAGATTTTATTAAAGTGAAAGGATAGGGAAAATCTTCCAGCAAAAGGCACTGGAAAGGGGTAGGAGAGTATCCACCATCACTAGTTTAGGTGGGGCATTATATACTTTTTTAGTGGACTGCTAAACATAGATCAAAGAAATACCTCAAAGCTGTGAAAGTTTTACCAGGCTCCTCTCCCACAACATACGTCTTGCAGTAACATCAACACAAGAGTAACCAAGGGAAACAGTCGCGGGATAAGATGTCTCTGCATGAGATATTTTGTACCCATATAATCAAGGGCAT
Source organism: Redunca redunca (assembly GCA_006410935.1). Lineage (NCBI taxonomy): Eukaryota > Metazoa > Chordata > Mammalia > Artiodactyla > Bovidae > Redunca > Redunca redunca. The sequence continues at coordinate 7,730 of SJYQ01000963.1, forward strand.
AGGTTTTTTGAAGAAAAATAGGTTTCCAAATAAGATATATTAGTATGAATTATAATCATTAACATAAAGCCTAATGAAAACATTTCCAAGATGTATTGTTTTGCTGAATAATCATTAGTTCTGGGCATAAAGAAAGCTAATTTCAGGTGAAATAGTTTGTTACCATAGCAACCCAGAGCTTAAGAAAAACATCCTATGTGACTAAGGTGAAGGAATGTAGAACAAAATGTTTGCCTCCTGCTCCTCAAGGGCCCTGGACTTCCTATCAACCAACCTCAGAATAAACTCTCTCAATAGGAAGAAAATCTCAATAGACATTTATTCAAAGAAGAGATACAGATGCCCAAAGGTCAGATGGAAAGATGCTCACCACTGCTAATTGTTAGAGGAATGCACATCAAAACTACAGTGAGGTGTAAGGGGCCATCAACAAAAATTCTATAAATAACAAGTGCTGGAAAAGGTGTGGAGAAAAGGGAACACTCATATATTGTTGGTGGGAATGTAAAGTGGTACAGCCACTAGGGAGAACAGTATGGAGGTTCATTAAAAAAACTTAAAAATGGACCTGAGGTATTTGTCCAACCCCTTTTCCCTCAGTGGAACAGGCTTGCTCCAGGAACACTATCTTCCAGGACATCTGACTTGCACTGTGGGTGCCAGCTGAGCACCCTCCTGAAAATGCCAACAGTGGAAGGCATGATATCTAAAGGGCTGTTTGCAGTGACCCCCAGGGTAGGAATATGAGTGGAACACAGATGGCCTATCCTACAGCTAGCTGTCTTTTCTATATGGCTATGTAGACATCATACAGAAAAGTGATATGATATGTTGTGATGATCCTGTTCATCACTTTTGATCTCTTTTCAGATCTCTCACTTCCCTTTATCAGACCTCTGCATTGCATGTTTTTGCTGGCTCTAGCATAATTCTTTGAGTTTCCCTTTTTCATTTGGGGCATAAGGATACCAGATGTGTCCCCAAGTGCCTGAGACGATTCCCAATTGATCATCTTTCTGCTCTCACTAAGCGTTTTGTGCATTTCCAATATCATTTCTCTACTTTTTTCATTGAAAATAAGATTGAGAGGGGAAGAGACTGTTTAGAATGTAGGTGAGACCAAGTGACCTAGAAAAACCTCATCAGAACTAACCAGAAGGGTTCAGTGTGATGCTCACTGATAATTGGTGAAAGGGAAGGAAAGGAACCTGGATAATTTAATTTAAAATATTAAAAGTAACTTTTAGAACATATGGAAACTAATTCCTATTGCCTTATCAGGAGGTGGGCAGATTACTACATGAAAAACAAAAGCAAGAAATGAATTGGCAGCATATGTTACCAGGGTCTGCATAACTGTGGGAAAAAGAAATTCAAACAGATGTTCATTTTACGTCTGTGACTTCCTGAGTGGTGTTTTTCATGTACTTACAAAGTCTGCATGGCCAGGAGAAGAGGGTGTTGAGTAGTTCCTTAAGGTTCATTTCAGTTCAGTTCAGTTCAGTCCCTCAGTCGTGTCCGACTCTTTGAGACCCCATGAATCACAGCATGCCAGGCCTCCCTGTCCATCACCATCTCCTGGAGTTCACTCAGACTCACGTCCATTGAGTCAGTGATGCCACCCAGCCATCTCAGCCTCTGTTGGCCCCTTCTCCTCCTGCCCCCAATCTCTCCCAGCATCAGAGTCTTCCAATGAATCAACTCTTTGCATGAGGTGGCCAAAGTACTGGAGTTTCAGCTTTAGCATCATTCCCTCCAAAGAAATCCGTGGGCTGGTCTCCTTCAGAATGGACTGGTTGGATCTTGCAATCCAAGGGACTCTCAAGAGTCTTCTGCAACACCACAGTTCAAAAGCATCAATTCTTCTGCGCTCAGCCTTCTTCACAGTCCAACTCTCACATCCATACGTGACCACAGGAAAAACCATAGCCTTGACCAGACGGACCTTAGTTGGCAGAGTAATGTTTCTGCTTTTGAATATGCTATCTAGGTTAGTTAAGGTTAGATACAGATAATTATCAGGCACTTAGTGTTTCACTCACTGGCTCTCATTAATTCTCACCTCCCACCAAAAAGAGTGTCTATACCCTCTTCCCAGCCCCCTTCTCTTGCTACCAACCTCTGAAAAGTTTTTAATCATTGATAATAATTTTTAAGCAACGCTTCCTTGCTTATTTTCTTTTAATTGCTTTTTGAATTAGTTTTATATCTTAAGCAAGGCATTTCATTGCTTATTTTCCTCAGAATAAACTTTTTAGAGAGGAAGATGAAAAACTATTTCCTATTTTATATTGTAGCATATCAGTGTATTCTGCAGCAAAAACTCACTTGTCAGTTCATCTAGTGATAGATAACTGATGTTTTAGGTGTTATATATTCAGAAATACTTGGTAGATTTTATGTAGGTGCTTAAAATATGTTTATGAGTATTTAAGAAATTGAGTGAGACAATGAGCAGACAAGGGAAGGTGGCCCAAAAGAGCTGCATCGTTTAGCCACCTGCCTCTGTGGGTGACTGGAATCTAAACCCATGGGAAAGCTATAAAGGGGTGTCAAACATACCTGAGGGTTATCTCTCTCAAAGCCAAGGATGAGGTATTGTATTGGTGCAGTGTCTTCCATCCCTCACGGATGTTAAGGTTTGCCTTTGGGAAGTGCTAATTGCCTGATACTTTTGACCTGTTTTGCAAGCTGTCAGAGTAGCCTTCATAGGCTCTGGAAAGAGCCTGGGCATAACAAAGCAGATGCACAGGCTTTAAAAACTGTTCAGAGTGTGCTGAAGTGGCAGGGCTCTGGTGATGCTGACAGGACTTTGACTCTGTCTCTTATACTCTTCAGCAGAAGTGGATACTCTCATGTCTGTATACTTGCCTCCCTCCTCTGTCTGAGCTTCTTGGCTCCATGTTCTCCTCCTTATTTATTTATTTCCTCGTTTTCCTGGAGTACATCTTCAAAGAGCTGCTTAGGAAATGATACATGGGTGCTAAGTCACTTCAGTCATATCCGACTCAGCGACCCCATGGACTGCAGCCCACCAGGCTCCTCTGTCCATGGGATTCTCCAGGCAAGCATACCGGAGTGAGTTGCCATTCCCTCCTCCAGGGGATCTTCCTGACCCAGGGATCAAACTTGCATCTCTTTTGTATCCTGCATAGGCAGGCGTGTTCTTAACCACTATTGCCATTCTCAAGGAGCTGCTTAGGAAAATGATATAAAGTAAGGCATTGAGTTCCTGCATGTTTAAACTCTTTTCATCTGAACATGTGATTGATAACTCTGCTGAATGTAGAAAATTAGATTAAAACAATTTTAAAAAAATTTTTATATTTAGTTTTTTTTGCTTTATGATACTGCATTGGCTTTGCCATACATTGACATGAATCAGCCACAGGTGTACATGAGTTCCCAATCCTGAACCCCCCTCCCTCCTCCCACCCCATATCATCTCTCTGGATCATCCCAGTGCACCAGCCCCAAGCATCCTGTAATCTGTATCGAACATAGACTGATGATTCATTTCTTACCTGATAGTATATTTCAATGCCATTCTCCCAAATCATCCCACCCTCTCCCTCTCCCAAGTCCAGAAATCCTTTCTATACATGTGTCTCTTTTGCTGTCTCGCATAGAGGGTTATCAATACCATCTTTCTAAATTCCATATATATGTGTTAGTGTATTGTATTAGATTTAAAATAATTTTCTTTTACAACTTTTAAAGATAGGATCTTCTTAAGTGTATAGCTTCCAACACTGTGATGAAAAAGTCAGAAGTTGTTTTAACGATTACTTGGATAGCACTTTTTCATATCTAATCTTCTGTAAGGACACTTGTATTATTTTTTTTCAGAGTCATTTTGTATAGCTTCTATATATTTGGTATAGTTTCTTCATATTGCTCTTCATTTTTTAAAAATTTATGGGTATTCTATTAGTCAAATAACAAACCTCTTTGTCAATCCTATAATTTTCTCCTCTGCCATCATCTCTGACTCATCCCTCCCCCACAGTCTTTGGGGATATTTCCTTGATGTTATACTTTAATAATTTTATTGATTTTATAAAATGTTCACAGCATTTTAAAAAGCATTCTGTTCTTTAGATATGTGCAGGTTACTCACATAGTTCAGAGAATACTAATAACAGTTTCTTTGGAATTTCTATTCTTCACAAATATCTGTTGATGATAATTTTGGATTGTATGTTCATTTTCAAGGGTGAGGCCCTCAAAAACTGATTTAGGTTCTAGGTACATGGGGAAATTAGGCAGTGAGCTATTTTTTTTTTTTTTTTCTGCTGGGGGCATAATGGAGGTGTTATTTTGTAGCATTTCCTGCCTCTGTAAATAACAGGACTACTCCTACCCCTTTAGATATTAGCAGGCAAATGGCTCCTCCGCCAAACTTCCCTTGAAACAACCTCCCACTGGGTGCGGCTTCCTACTCACTTTCCTGAGAAGGAAGCTGCTTACTTCCCACTTCCTCTTTCACACTCTGAGGGCTGAAATGCTGACAGGGTGCTGGTGAATGAACTTCCACCATGCTCATGGGGACAAGATGCTTGGAGATGTTGGAGCGACAGAGGAAGGGGCCTGATAACCTCTTTGGACAAGCTGCTGACCAAGCTGAATACACTTCTGGCTCTGCACTGTTGCAGAAAAAAGATATGAACTACTACCCTTGTTTCAACTGCTCAGTTTTACCATAATACATTCAGCAGACTCTCCAAGCATCAATGTTTATTGGTATCCTCTCTGATACCGTTCAGTTTCTTCCAAGAAGGATCCTCCAGTCTCTTTCTGGCTTCTTTATTAACTTGAACTTCTACCAAGCAAGATGAGGTTATTGCTTCTCTACTTCTCCCTAAGGTCCTCAACTCATTTCCACTGCCACATTACTTTCCCATATTTAGCACTAATATTGTTGTCTTCCTTGAAATTATTGTTCCCATTCCTAGAAAGTAGAACAGTTGCATTCATCTCCTTGTTTTAAATGGAATTGTTCTTCTTAAGTTCATCTTTATATTTCCATTAGAGATTTACTGACAGTATGTGCTGAATAATGGACGTCATGAAGAAAGAGTTTATGAAGTTACATGACATGCTAGTTTGGTACTAACACAGCTGAGCAAAAGATCAATGAAAAAAATTCTACCACTGAATATTGTTCTGACTATAGGGAAACAAACTGTAAGTATATGCCATTCTTTCTTCAGGTTTAATAAGAGAGCCTGGGAGAAGAAAGCTGATAAATCAGTCTTTCAGATATAACATTTTATATGAATGGAAACTGAGTTGTGCTGCCATTTTGCTGCCTCTTTAGGGAAGCAAAGGGTCACAAAAGGAGCAAAATTTCCTTAAAATTCCTCTGATCTAATAGTGAATGTGAATAGCTTCTAATCATGTATTCCCATCATTTTTAGCAAATCATAAACATTCTGATGCTGATGATTTTAGGTTTAAAGATAAAATGAAATATCACTCATTATAACACTTATACACAACAAATGATGTGTATTTATATAACTGAAATTTTTTCTTGCTCAAGAGTTTTCTTAAGTAGTTTTCTTTTTTTTAAGGTTAAGCACATTATGCAGTAAAAACAATAATTTCAAAATTAAAAAGGAATATATCAGTTTATATTAATAGTAGCTATACATAGTTTAAGCTTGCTAAAATGAAAATGAAAAATAAAACTCATTAGAGATAGAAGTAAATTTACTAAAATTTAATTTACATAGTATTTTTGATTGAGTTTATTTTCAGTGTCAGCTACAAATTTCCACTTGCCATGGGTACTTCTGGAGGTACTCCAAGGATTAAATCATGTGCTGCTACAGCTGCTGACCTTCAATACCACTGAAAGGAATTCAGGGTGGAGAGCACAAATGAGGCATTCTGTGCTTGGGAAAATTGGCAGGACAGGTCTTCAGATGGGTATTTTCAGGAGCTGATTTTATGAGCCCAATTCTTGTATCATCTCATATCTAGAAAAGCACTAAACTCATTCATGGTGATAACTATTCCCAGTAGAATCCTGGGAATAAATGTGTTTGATTGCATGGATTGCCCCTTCAACCAAAATCACATATATACTGACCTTTCCCTGGCTTCTTAGGAACAGTTTCTCAGAGCTACCTAAGGTGCTGTTTCCTGAGCTGTAGTCCTCATTCACCCAAATAAAACTTAACTCACAACTCTCACATTGTGAATTTTTTAAAAGTCAACATCAAGCAAAAGTGGGAAATACAATGTATCAAATATTTACATTCATTGTTAAAACATTATTGTATAGGAGAACTTTTTTTGGTCTGATATAAAAATAGAAAAAAAGCAGTTTATTGCTGGGGTTATTTTATAAGGAACAGTGAATATCATAATAGAGTATGCCTTCAACCTCAGCTCATGAGTTTTTGAAAAAGCTGAATATATCACTCCTTTATAACAGTAGTCCCCAACCTTTTTGGCACCGGGGACCAGTTCTGTGTAAAGCAATTTTTCTATGGCGGGAGGTGATGGGAGGCAGGGACAGTTCAGGTAACATGACCAGTGGGGAGCAGATGAAATTTCACTTGCTTGCCTGCCATTCACTTGTTGCTCACCTCCTGCTGTGTGACCTAGGGGTTGGGTGTGTGGAGAAGGAAGCTGGGGGCCACTGCTTTATAAAACTGAGATGATATATTAAAATCTGAGTTAGCATTAACTCATTGCAAGGAGTTAAGTGACTGTGGCTCAGGCAAGTATGTGTTAGAGATAGAGTTCTGTAACAAAGATTAGACCCTGGTATATTCATAGAGGAATGAATGCATATTATACTAGCTAGTAATTCTCAAATTAGTTTTATATTTATGTCTGTGACCCATTTTGAATTAGTATTTGCATGTGGTAAAAGTTAAGAGTCAAACTTTCATTTTTGTTTTTTGTTTTGCATATGAATGGCCAATTGCTCTGGTACCATTTGTTGAAAAGTCTACCCTTCTTCCTGCTTTACCTTGGTACTTTTGCTTACAATAATTCAACTATACCTGCATTAGTGAATTTCCTGACTTTATTTTTCCCAGCGATCTTGTCAACCACAAGCTGGCACTTGCCATAGGTGCTTGCATCTTCCTCTACCAGGATTAAATCGTGTGCTGCTATAGGTGCTGACGTCCAGCACCCCTCTGAAGGAGAACAGAGTGGAGAACAGAAATGAAGTAAGGCACTCTGTGCTCCCAGAAAACTGGCAGGGCAGGTCTTCAGATAGTTATCTTCTCAGGAGCTGATTTTATGGGTCCAGTTTTTGTTCAGTTCAGTTCAGTTCAGTCGCTCAGTCCTGTCCGCACCCCATGGAATGCAGCACACCAGGCTTCCCTGTCCGTCACCAATCCCAGAGCTTACTCAAACTCATGTCCATTGAGTTGGTGATGACATCCAACCATCTCATCCTCTGTCGTTCCCTTCTCTTCCCACCTTCAGTCTTTCCCAGCATCAGGGTCTTTTCAAATGAGTTAGTTCTTCACATCAGGTGGCCAGAGTATTGGAGTTTCAGCTTCAGCATCAGTCCTTTCAATGAATATTCAGGAGTGCTTTCTTTTAGGATTGACTGGTTGGATCTCCTTGCTGTCCAAGGGACCTCAAGAGTCTTCTCCAACACCACAGTTCAAAAGCATCAATTTTTCGATGCTCAGCTTTCTTTATAGTCCAACTCTCACATCACACATGACTACTGGGAAAACCCAGAGAAGGTAATGTCACCCTGCCGGGAGCCAGGGTGAGGAATTCCACCCGTGACAAGGTCATGTGGGAGGAAGCCTGACAAACGCAAGGATGTGATGGCTTCAGGTTTTCCCCCTGGAATTTCCTGAGCATCCAAACCCCCCAAAATAAAAATCTGTCAGCTTTTGTTCTCTGTTTCTCTACTCTTCTAATACACTCCGGGAAAAGTCATCTCTAAGCTTTGGTCTTCTGCATTTGAAAGGGATGTTTCAGTTAAACCTCCTCTAGTAGTTCTCTAGCTTGCCTAACAAGTTTCCCGGACCCCTTACAGCTTGTGAATTGCTTGCAGCCCCCAACCGGGAGAGGCACAAAGCTTGAAAGCATCTTAAAGATACAGAACATTTTCTAAAGAGTTAAAAACTGTATTGGTGACGGGTTTTCACTGTTGATTCAATGATTGCCGCCAGGCCTCCATATTCTTTATCTTTTAGGCACCTGGGAAGATGTTAATCAATGTAAACGGGGTATGGAAAAAGATATATAGTAGTTTTGATGTTAGCAACACTAGACTTTTGAGTTAATTACTTTTCTTTTGTTATAAATCACTGTACTCCTTTTGCTTGTTATAAATTGTTGTATCTTTGCTATGTAAGAATGTACCTTTATTTAGTGCTTTCTGAGAGCGGTGCCAAACTTTGGAAAGATCAACACAAATAAGTCTTCTGGTTGACAAACCCTTATCAGAAAAAAGGTTGTAAAATGTTAATTGGCCCTTCTGGCAGAAGATGATGTAAATTACCTAAGACTTGTGTTTGCAGTCAGGTATGCAGAGAGAAAAGTCTGCTTTTGATAAGAGTCTAAACTGCTAACGCTGCATAAGTTTGTGTTACCCATTGATCTCCATGTATTATCAAACATATAAATAGCCCCTTGAACAATAAACGGAGGGGACCAGTTTTCCAGACTAGCCTCTCGGCCTAGTCTCTTGGGAATCTGGTTCTCCCCATGTCTCTTTCTCTCACCCTTTTTCTTCTCCTTCCTCCTCCTCTTTACTCTAACTTCAGGCTGAATTCCCATCTGGATCGGAGTGGCTCTCCAAGTCTACTTACCTGCCCTGGCCCTAAGATCCGTGAGAGAGAGTGCCCAAGGAGGGGCACTCTCTGCTATTCAAGTGGGCACCGGTGGCCCCACGTAGATGGTGCAAGCTCCTTGTCTGGAGCTTTATTGGCTTTCTCCGTAAACCAAGTTATTCAGCCTCTTTTCTCCACTTAATTTTCCTACTATACTATTTCTTCTAATCTCCTTTATATTTCTATGTAAGTTTTTCCTCGCCTACTCCATCTCTCCTTCGAATCACCCTGGTTCCAATGGGGCTGGACCCCGGCATCACCCCACTCCAGTACTCTTGCCTGGAAAATCCCATGGACGGAGGAGCCTGGTGGGCTGCAGCTCATGTGGTCTCGAAGAGTCGGACATGACTGAGCGACTTCCGTTTCACTTTTCTCTTTCATGCATTGGAGAAGAAAATGGCAACCCACTCCAGTGTTCTTGTCTGGAGAATCCCAGGGAAAGGGGAACCTGGTGGGCTGCCATCTAAAGGGTCGCACAGAGTCGGAGATGACTGAAGTGACTTAACAGCAGCCTTGGGAAAACCATAGCTTTGACTAGACTGACCTTTATTGGCAAAGTAATGTCTCAGCTTTTTAATATGCTGCCTAGTTTGGTCATGGCTTTCCTTCCAAGGAGTAAGTGTCTTTTAATTTTATGGCTGCAGTCACCATCTGCATGATTTTGGAGCCTCCCAAAATAAAATCTCTCACTGTTTCCCTTATTTCCCCATCTATTTACCATGAAGTGACGGGACCAGATGCCATGATCTTAGTTTCCTGAATGTTGAGTTTTAAGTCACCTTTTTCACTCTCCTCTTTCACTTTCAAGAGGCTCTTTAGTTCTTCTTTGCCTTCTGCCATAAGGGTGGTGTCATCTGCATATCTGAGGTCATTGATATTTCTCCCGGAAATCTTCATTCCAGCTTGTGCTTCATTCAGCCTGGCATTTTGCATGATATACTTTGCATATAAGTTAAATAAACAGGGTGACAATATACAGCCTTGATGTACTCCTTTCCTGATTTGGAAACAGTCTGTTGTTCCATGTCCGGCTCTAACTGTTGTTTCTTGATCTGCATACAGATTTCTCGGGAGGCAGGTCAGGTGGTCTGGTATTCTCATTTTTTGAAGAATTTTCCACAGTTTGTTGTGATTACCACAGTCAAAGGCTTTGGCATAGTCAATAAAGCAGAAGCAGATATTTTTCTGGAATTCTTGCTATTTTTGATGATGCAACAAATGTTGGCAGTTTGATATCTGGTTCCTCTGCCTTTTCTAAATCCAGCTTGAACATCTGGAAGTTCATGGTTCATGTACTGTTGCAGCATGGCTTAAAAATGTTGAGCATTACTTTGCTAGGATATGAGATGAGTGCAATTGTGTGGTAGTTTGAACATTCTTTGGCATTGCCTTTCTTTGGGATTGGAATGAAAACTGACCTTTTTCAGTCCTGGGGCTGACTTTTCCAACTTTGCTGGCATATTGAGTGCAGCCCTTTTACAGCATCATCTTTTAGGACCTGAAATAGCTCAGCTGGAATTCCATCACCTCCACTAGCTTTGTTTGTAGCGATGCTGCCTAAGGCCCACTTGACTTCCCATTCTAGGATGTCTGGCTTTAGGTGAGTGATCATACCATCATGATTATCTTTTTTGTATAGTTCTGTGTATTCTTGCCACCTCTTCTTAATATCTTTTGCTTCTGTTAGGTCCATACCATTTCTGTACTTTATTGTATCCATTTTTGATTGAAATTTTATGAGTTGATTTCTTGTATTTCCTCACATCTAGAAAAACACTAAAATCCTTCATGGTGACTACTGCTTCTCATGACTAGAAGAAGCTTCACAAGACAAGCAGAAACTTTCTTAAAAAACATGCTTGATTTCATGTACTCTCCCTTTACCAAAATCACATATATACTGTCCTTCCCTCCTACCTCTATGGAACAGTTTCTCAGAGCTATAGGAGGTTCTTTCTCTCAGGGTGCAGTCCTCATATTGCCCCAAAGAATGCTTAACTTGCTACTCTCATATAGCGCATATTTTTAAAGTCAATAGTTATAATGACTGATGAAGTGACCTGAACTCTATGAGTAACTGGAGCTTTGGTACCAGCAGCAGCCCCTGGTACCCATCCATCTCCTCAGAGACTCCAGATGAATTTGGTAAGTCTCTCCAAATAAGATCTAGCATATTTGTTGATGATCCTGAGTTTTATTTGGCAGTGGAACAGCTTTTCTGCCCCCTCCCAGTTGAAAGACACTGGGGGGTGGCAGTTGAAATATACTGTGGCAAACCCAATTATGGTCTAGACATTGAATGGGGCTCAGTTGAAAGATACAGAGGAATTACCACCCAACTGAAAGATACTTGGGTGAGGGGCTGGCTGAAAGATGCCAGGGAGGCCTGGTTGAAAGATACTGAGGAATACCCAGGGCTCAGGTGAAAGATATCAAGGTTGCTCAGGCATAGAAGATTGAGTGGTATGTGCTGAGTAGTTAGGTATGATGCTTTAACTGATCAGATGATTTTCCTCAATCCAGCGGCCTTAATAGAGTTTTATGGGATAAAGGTGAAGATATTAATAATAGCTTTGCTCTGAAGAAAAGGGACAAGACTCTTCCTAGCCAGTTAAGGTTTTCTCAGGTGACTGGGAAATTTATGGGAGTGGTGGAAGCCACGTCATCATATCATGCAGTGCTCCTACAGGGAAACCCACTCATTAATTAAATCACTTGCTTGTCCAGGGGTCACAGATAAGAATTGGCCATTCAGATAAGGAAGTTGTTGTACATATACACAATGGAATATCGATGCTGGTGCTAAGTCACTTCAGTCGTGTCCAACTCTTTGTGACATCATGGACCATAACCTGCCAGGCTCTTCTGTCCATAGGATTCTCCAGGCAAGAATACTGGAGTGGGTTGCCATGCCTCCTCCAGGCAATGGAACATTACTCAGCTATAAAAAGGGAATTCAATGTCAGTTGAGTCGGTTCAAATGAGGTGGATAAACCTAGAGCCTATTATACCGAGTGAAGCAAGTTGGAAGTAAAAAGACAACTGTTCTAAATTAACACATATTTATGGAATCTAGAAAGATAGTACTGATGATCCTACTTGTAGGGCAGCAAAGGCAACAGAGACATTTTGAACACAGTGTGGGAAGGAGAGGGTGGGGTGATTTGGGAGAATAGCATTGAAACATGTACATTACCATGTGTAAAATAGATAGCCAGTGGGAGTTTGATGTGTGATGCAGGAAACCCAAAGCTGTGGGACAACCTAGAAGGGTAGGATGGGGCAGGAGGTGGAGGGGGAGGCGTGGCTCAAGAGGGAGGGGACATATGTTTACCTAATGCTGATTAATGTTGATGTATGGCAAAACCCACCACAATATTGTAAAGTAATTAGCCTCCAATTAAAATAAATAAATAAATAGAAGTTAAGTAGGAAAAAAAAAAGAATTGATCATTTGGTGACCTGAGAACCTGTGGTGGTCTTGAACTGCTGAAGGGAGGTACTGAGACACGTAAGAGGGCTGAAGCGGCTCTGGGCTGACTCTGAGAAGAGTTAAGTTCACAAACAGCACACTGGCCCACCACACAATCTCACTAGTGAATTTCATCTATGAAAAATTCAACCAAAAATGGGAAACAGAGCCTGTCAAAAAAACAAGGAACATGAGAAAGCAGCCTCTAACACTCCATCTAGTGCTACAAGACTTGTACTTGAAACTACATGCCAAATTGGGGAAATTATATTAAAGGAGATCTCTGTCTAAAATGGCCAATCTGGAGGACTTTTAATATTCCAAAATTGTTATTTTGATATGCACAGTTAGAAAAAGTCAGTTGTAAAATCAAGCAGACTGAATGGAATGTTTACTTTGGCATCTAGACGGTTCTAAAAGAGGAAACAATAATGTAACTTCTTTTCAGGAATCCAACGAGAAATTGCTTGAAACTGTATCAGAACTAAAGAAGGTGGCTAGCACTGACACTGCCTCTCCCTCTGCTCCTTCTGTGAATCCTCTTCTGTCTGAACTGCCTGGCCCAGATGCCATTTTCACTTCCAACTCTTCCACTTCCTGCTGCTCCCTTTTGCCCAGCAAAGGAGGATTAAATACAAAAAGGCAGAATTGATTGTAGCTTCCTTGAGGGGAAACCATTGCAGGAGAAATGTATCATCCTCAGTTCTAATCTATATACCCTGGACTCGAACAGCACTTAAGGCCTTAGCCAAGGAATTTCCCAATCCAAGTCAGGATCCTTTGGGATTTACTAAGGAATCTGAATTAAACATCCACACCTACAAGTCTGGGTTTTCAGATTGATATAAACTAATACAGCTGTTAGTTTCTGAAAGCAAAGCAAGGGAATGGATATAGAAAGCAGGGTGGAAATACCCCTTAATGGACTTATAATCACATAGTCCAGAGGTTTGTACTGAAAGAAATAGCTCGAAAATTGCTCAAACCTCTCCCAGCATTCTTCAAACACTGTAAAGTGGACAATGATTCAACAATGCAAGCAAGGATTGAATGAATCAATCTAGGCTATTGTGGGAGATTGGAGAAAAAAATTTTTTTTTGCAATATTCAGGCTTGAGACCTGAATCATCCTCTAACCAACAAAATGATTTTTGCTTAACTCCACCTTTTTAGAAGGTCTAAATGAGGATTTGGTTACTCGGTCAAAGGACACAATTTATGTTTTTCTGCTTTACATGCCAACACCCATAAAGTAACGTTCAAAGTTATCTATGCTAGGCTTCAGCAATACGTGAATCGTGAACTTAAACATGCTCAAGCCGGTTTTAGGAAAGTCAGAGGAACCAGAGATCAAATTGCCAACATCCGCTGGATCATGGAAAAAGGAAGACAGTTCCAGAAAAACATCTATTTCTGCTTTATTGACTATGCCAAAGCCTTTGACTGTGTGGATCACAATAAACTGTGGAAAATTCTGAAAGAGATGGGAATACTAGGCCACCTGACCTGCCTCTTGAGAAACCTATATGCAGGCCAGGAAGCAACAGTTAGAATTGGACATGGAACAACAGACTGGTTCCAATAGAAAAAGGAGTACGTCAAGGCTATATACTGTCACCCTTATTATTATTATTATATTATTTAACTTCTATACAGAGTACATCATCAGAAACGCTGGGCGTGAATAAGCTCAAGCTGGAATCAAGATTGCCAGGAGAAATATCAATAACCTCAGATATGCAGATGACACCATTCTGATGGCAGACAGTGAAGAGGAGCTAAGGAGCCTCTTGATGAAAGTGAAAGAGGAGAATGAAAAAGCTGACTTAAAACTAAATCATGGCATCCGTTCCCATAATTTCATGGCAAATAGATGGTGGAAAAGTGAAAACAGTAACGGACTTTCTTTTCTTGGGCTCCAGAATCACTGCAGATGATGACTGCAGCCACGAAAGGAAAGCTATGACAAACTTAGACAGAATATTAAAAAGCAGAGACATTACTTTGCCAACAAGTTTCCTTCTGGTCAAAGCTGTGGTTTTCCAAGTAATCGTGTATGCACGTTAGAGTTGGACCATAAAGAAGGCTGAGTTCCAAAGAATTGATGCTTTTGAATTGTGGATTTGGAGAAGACTCTTGAGAGTCCCTTGGGCTGCAAGGAGGTCCAACCAGTCTGTCCTAAAAGAGATCAGTCCTGAGTATTCATTGGAAGGACTAATGTTGAAGATGAAACTCCAATACTTTGGCCACCTGATGTGAAATACTGACCCACTGGAAGACCCCGATGCTGGGAAAGGTTGAAGGCAGGAGGGGAAGAGGGTGACAGAGAATGAGATAACATCATCGACTCAATGAACATGAGTTTGAGTCAAACTCCAGGAGACAGTGAAAATAGGGAAGCCTGGTTAGTTGCAGTCCATGGGGTTTCAAAGTTTCAGACATGACAGGCGACTAAACAATGTGTCCATTGAGTCAGTGATGTCATCTAACCATCTCATCCTCTCTCATCCTCTTCTTCTGCCCTCAAGCTCTTTCAGCTTCGGGGATTTTTTTCAGTGAGTCAGCTCTTCTCATCAGGTGGCAAAAGTACTGGAGCTTCAGCTTCAGCATCAGTCCTGCCAATGAATATTCAGGTTTGATTTCCTTTAGGATTGACTGGATTTGATCGCCTTGCTGTCCAAGGGACTCTCAAGGGTCTTCTCCAGCACCACAGTTTGAAAGCACCAATTCTTCAATGCTCAGCCTTTTTTACAGTCCAGCTCTCATATCTGTACATGATAATGGAAAAGCATATCTTTGAGAGGGGTGGTCCCAAGATGGCAGAGGAATAGGATGGGGAAACAACTTTCTCCCCCACAAATTCCTCAAAAGATCATTTGAACGCTGGTCAACTTCCACAAAACAACTTCTGAGTTCTGGCAAAGGACACCAGGCACCCAGAAAGGCAGCCCATTCTCTTTGAAAGGTGGCAGGGAAAAATATAAAGGACAATAGGAGAGACAAAAGAGTTAGGGATGGAGACCTGTCCTTGGGAGGGAGTCTTGAAGGAGAAATTTCCACACAGTAGGAAACCTCTCACAGGTGGGTCTGTAGGGAGTTTTGGAATCTCAGAGGGCAACATGACCAGGAGGAAAAAACAAACAAACCAACAAAGAGAGATTAGTGCCTAACTGCAACTGCCAACGGAGAAGTAGCCAGATGATTAGGTCCACCACCAGTGAGCAGGAGCTGGACAGGGAGGCGTGGGCTACATAATCATTGCTTAAGGTAAGGATGGAGCCTAAACACCCTGAGGACAATCTGAGGAAGCTAAAATGAGATAGCAACCCAAACTGTGGGATCACCAGAGAGGGAAAAAAAAAAACAAACAAAAAACCTTTACTATGAAAGTGCAAAAGGCTCTAATGTGCAGCCTGGCCCAATCACAGAACAAAAGATTGAGTGAACACCAAAGGAGAGCTAACCAGCTGCATAAAGGCTCCTCTTCCCCCCAACTCCCCCAAGGCAGAGAGGCAGGTGTGTGACAGCCAGAGTTGGAAGGCAAGGGGTTGCTGCACTCTTGGTCCCAGAGACAGCATTTCCCCCAAACTGTGAGCAGGCTCTGAGTTGCTAAACACGTCTTCCTGGGATCCTGGATGGTTGACATCTGCCAGGAGGGTCACAGCCTCAGATCAGCACCCCAGAGGAGACACATAGCACACTTGAGAAGTACTCTTGAGGTGCACCCACAAACCGAGTAGGGACTAGGGAAGTGTTTAAGATGCTCTGCCTGGCTGGACAGTGAGCTCGCCAAGCACCTCGTCTCCTGAGCAGCTCAGACCTGGGAAGGGCACAAAACATATGCCCAGAAGAGTCTGTGCCCTGGCAGAGTACCTGAGAACCTAAGTGTCTTAGACCTGGGAAGTGCATGAAAGGCAGGGCCCACCTGGTGCCTGAGCAGTCTAGACCTGTAAAGCACATGCTGTTGTGAGCTGTGGCAAACCCTGTGTGTCCATACACTGTGAGCACTCCCCACACATACCAGTGATATTTGTTTGCAGTGTTCCTCCCTCCCCACAACACAACTGAACAAGTGAGCCTAAATAAGTGACTGCTTTCACCACCCCCACCCCCCTTTGTGTCACAGCAGAAATTATACACTGAAGATACTTGCAAACGGAGGAAGCCAAAATAAACAAAGAAGTGGGAACCTCTCTGGAAGTGACAGGCACAATATATTAAAAACCCTGTAGTTAACATTGACTAAGTACTGGAAGGGGCTGATAGACCTTGAGGACAAGTACAAGCTGAAACAAGGAACTATCTGAAACTGAACTGACCCCGCACTGCCCACAACAGCTCCAGAGAAATTCTTAGATATACTTTCACTACTATTACTTTTTAATTTTGTTTTTAAAACTTAAGTTCTTTATTACTTCTTTTAGTTTTCATAACCTACTGTTACCTTGCAAAAAAAAGACCCTATTTTTAAAGCAACTTTCAAATATATTAAAAAAAAAATTTGTGCCTGATTTTGTTTTGTATTTTTTATATTGCATTTTTAAATTTTATTTTTATTGTATTTTTTAAAGTCTAACCTCTATTCTAGATTTTTAATTTTTGCTTTATGGTATTTGTTATTAATTTTGTACCTTTATGAATCTAATCTTCAGTATCCATTTTCACTTAGGGATGTGATTACTGGCTTGATTGCTCTCACCACTTTTGCCTCTCCCTTTTCTTTCCCAGGTTCCCTTTACCTCCCTCCTCCCTCTTCTTTTCTCTATGTAACTCACCTAACCACCGGTAGCACCCTGTTCAGGATGACTCATCTAAACAAAAAACAAAACAAAGATACAAACCCAATCATTAGCGGACCGGATTACCATCTCACTCAGCCTTGCCATCAGAGAACAAACAAACAAA
This sequence comes from Redunca redunca, assembly GCA_006410935.1. Taxonomy (NCBI): domain Eukaryota; kingdom Metazoa; phylum Chordata; class Mammalia; order Artiodactyla; family Bovidae; genus Redunca; species Redunca redunca. Next base: position 24,932 of record SJYQ01000963.1, read on the forward strand.
CAAGAAAAAAACTCAGCACAAATCTCACCCTATATAAAGATTCTTAGAAAAGTTCAATCTTCCAAAAATGAACCAGGAAGAAATAGAAATTATGAACAACCGAATTACAAGCACTGAAATTGAAGCTGTGATCAAAATTCTTCCCCCAAACAAAACCCCAGGACCAGACGGCTTCACAGGAGAATTCTATCAAACGTTTAGCAAAGAGCTAATGCCTATCCTCCTAAAACTCTTCCAAAAAAGTTGAAGAGGAAGGAACACTTTCAAACTCATTCTACAAGACCACCATCACCCTGATACTAAAACCGGACACAGACAATACACAAAAAGGAAACTACAAGCCAATACCACTGAGGAATATAGATGTGAAAATCCTCAACCAAATTTTGCAAAACAGAATTCAACAAAAACATCAAAAAGTTTATATATCATGATCAAGTTGGGTTTATTCCAGGAATGCAAGGATTCTTCAATATATGCAAATTGATCAGTGTGATACACTATATTGACAAATTGAAAGATAAAAACCACATGATAATCTCAGTAGATTCAGAAAAAGCCTTTGACACAATTCAACATACATTTATGATTAAAGCTCTTCAAATAATGGGCATAGAAGGAACCTACCTCAACATAGTAAAGGCCGTATATGATAAGCCTACAAGAAACATTATTCTCAATGGTGAAAAACTGAAACATTCCCCCTAAGATCAGAAACAAGACAAGGGTGTCCACTTTCACCACTATTATTCAACATAGTTATGGAAGTCCTAGCTACAGCAATCAGAGAAAAAGAGAAATAAAAGGAATTCAGATCAGAAAAGAAGTAAAGCTCTCACTGTGTGCAGATGGTATGATACTGTACAGAGAAAAGCCTAAAGATACCACCAGAACATTACTAGAGCTAATCAATGAATATAGTAAAGTTGTAGGATATAAAAGTAATACACAGAAATCCCTTGCATTCCTATAGAGTAACAATGAGAAAACAGAAAGAGAAATTAAGGAAACAATTCATTCACCATTGTGATGAAAAGAATAGAATACTTAGGAATAACTTTACCTAAAGAAACAAAAGACATGTATATATAAAGCTATAAAATACTGATGAAAGAAATCAAAGAGGTCACTAATAGATGGAGAAATATACCATGTTCATGGATAAAAGAATCAATATAGTGAAAATGAGTATACTACCCAAAGCAATCTATAGACTCAATGCAATCCTTATCAAGCTACCAATGGTATTTTTCACATAACCATGAGAAAATTATTTCTTGATCTATTTGGAAACACAGAAAACCTCGAATAGCCAAAGAAATCTTGAGAAAGAGCAACAGAACTGGAGGAATCAATGTGCCTGACTTCAGACTATACTACAAAGCTCTGGTCATCAAGAAAGAATGGTCCTGGCACAGAGACAGAAATATAGATCAATGGAACAAAATAAAAAGCCCAGAGATAAATCCACACACCTATGGATATCTTATCTTTGAAAAAGGAGACTAAAATATACAGTGGAGAAAAGACAAACTATAACAAGTGCTGCTGGGAAAATTGGTTAACCACCTATAGAAGAATGAAACTAGAACACTTTCTAACACCATACCAAAAAATAAACTCACAGTGGAGTATAGATCTAAATGTAAGATCAGAAACTATAAAACTCCTAGAGGAAAATAGGCAGAACACTCTATAACATAAATCACAGCAAGATCCTCTATGATAAAAGCTGAACCTACTCATCTGGGCAGGCTGTACTCATCAACATATACAAAGGCTACAGGGATAAAGACTCAGCCTCTCTGGCTAACACAGTCCACCCCTAATCCATTCCTATACTGGAACAAGGTTAGTTACTGAGAAATCTCTTGGAATTAAACTAATAGGAAATAAGGGGCCTATCCTATAATTGCTCTGTGCACCTAAGTCATTATATATATACTTTAAATAATACTGTTCTCTTTAAGACTAAAGGTCACTGACTTTTTCACCTCTTCCCTTCCCCTTGCACTCTACATCTAATCAGTTATATAATTTGGTTGCTTCTTCCTTTGAGATGTTTTTAAGATAATGGAAAAACATTCATGTTAAGATTATAGGGGTGTTTCTATAATATAGGCTATTTTTTATTTGTTACTTCAATTCCAACAATTATTTGACCTAAAATGGACCTTTGGTCCATTGTTTTTTACTTGCTATTATTCTCCACCTCTCTTTTGAAAGTCTTTTCGAACAATGTTCAAGAAAGATTAAGAAGATTGAAACATGTATAATATCATATAAGAAACGAATCACCAGTCCAGGTTTGATGCATGATACGGGATGCTCGGGGCTGGTGCATGGGGATTACCCAGAAGGATGGCATGGGGAGGGAGGGGGAAGGGGGGTTCAGGATGGGGAACGCATGTACACCCATGGTGGATTCATGTTGATGTATGGCAAAACCAATACGATATTGTAAAGTAATTAGCCTCCAATTAAAATAAATACATTTAAATTAAAAAAAGCAGGTTGAGAGTGCATAAAATGAAATGATTATAGAGATCAACAATAGAATCTAAATATATTTCAAATTCTTTCATATTTAACATTTACCACTATTACCCTGAACTGAGACATTATCATGAGAAACGCTGGACTGGAAGAAACACAGGCTGAAATCAAGATTGCTAGGAGAAATATCAACAACCTTAGATATGGAGATGACACACCCTTATGGCAGAAAGTGAAGAGGAACTAAAAACCCTCTTGACGAAAGTGAAAGAAGAGAGTGAAAAAGTTGGCTTAAAGCTCAACATTCAGAAAACGAAGATCATGGCATCTGGTCCTATCACTCCATGGGAAATAGATGGAGAAACAGTGGAAACAGTGTCAGACTTTATTTTTTTGGGCTCCAAAATCACTGCAGATGGTGATTTCAGCCATGAAATTAAAAGATGCTTACTCCTTGGAAGAAAAGTTATGAGCAACCTAGACAGCATATTAAAGAGCAGAGACATTACTCTGCCGACTAAGGTCCGTCTGGTCAAGGCTATGGTTTTTCCAGTGGTCATGTATGGATGTGAGAGTTGGACTGTGAAGAAGGTTGAGTGCCGAAGAATTGATGCTTTTGAACTGTGGTGTTGCAGAAGACTCTTGAGAGTCCCTTGGACAGCAAGGAGATCCAACCAGTCCATTCTGAAGGAGATCAACCCTGGGATTTCTTTGGAAGGAATGATGCTAAAGCTGAAACTCCAGTACTTTGGCCACCTCATGCAAAGAGTTGACTCATTGGAAAAGCTCTGATGCTGGGAGGGATTGGGGGCAGGAGGAGAAGGGGATGACTGAGGATGAGATGGCTGGATGGCATCACTGACTCAATGGACACGAGTCTGAGTGAACTCCAGGAGATGGTGATGGACAGGGAGGCCTGGCGTGCTGCGATTCATGGGGTCGCAAAGAGTCAGACACGACTGAGTGACTGAACTGAACTGAACTGAGACTATCAATTCTAGCCTAGATTACTCCAAAGGCTTCCATTCTTGTGCCTCCTGGTAGCCATGGAGAGCTATTGGGGTGGTTCCTCTGTTCAAAATCCTTAATTAGATTGCCTTCATAGACTAAGCTACATCAGGGCCTACAAAGCCTTATGTGATCTAATGCTCTTCTTGCTTCTCCTTCAGTGCTTTAAAAAGGTTGGTCTTCTGGCAAGAAGTTAGCAATCATTCAAAGTGTTCTCTGTATATAAATAATGTTTTCTTTAGATGCTGTAAAAAATTTTATGTTTGGCTTGTATTTGCTTGAATATAATGTCCCTAGACATGGTTTACACATCTTGAATCTGTAAATATACCCTCTTACACTAACTTGACAAATTTCCAATCATTATTTTTCCAAGTAATTTGTCTGCCTTAGCTTTCTTTTCTTGCTTTATGATACTCTGATTACATGTATATTAGATCTTTTCATATTTTTCTATGAGTCCCTGAGAATCTATTTTACACATCAATATTTTTTTCCCTCCTTTCTTAAGGCTGGGTAATTTCTATTAATATATCCTTTGTAGGGTAAGTGAGTTAGAGAAGGCAAGGTTCAGAAAAAGAACAAGCCTGGCACTTTACAGGAACAGATCACTTTTAATGAGGTGAGAAGGGGCAGCAGTCAGATTAGTGAGCTGGAGGACCTTACACTAACCCAAGAAAAGAGTAAGCATATCCAGGCATATATGTGGAAAGCTACTGTCTTAAGGAGGCCTGTTCTTCTCCAAGGTTGTTAGGAGTAGCTATCGCTTAAACAGCTGGGACAAGGAATTGTGGCGATTGGCCAGAGGCTTGACTGGCTGGGAGCTGGACATAATCAACCTTAATGTCCATTATTTTCTTCAGGTGAGAGAGTTTTTTGTTTTGCATAGAATGGTGGGGAGGCCCTGGAGGGGAGTTTTAACTTCAGGCTATTTTGAGCCATATAACTTTCATTCATCCTTAAGTTCATTGATTGTTTCATCTGTCATTAAGGTCCTCCAGTAATGTTTTAAAGACTGTATTTTTCAGTTTTAGAATTTCTCTTGCTGGTTTTATATAGTTTCTGCTTTTCTACTGAAACTTATGTTTGCACTCATTAATAAGCTTATATTCCTTTACATCATTGAGCATAGATTTTGTAGCTATCTTTAGATCTTTATTTACTTATTCCAGCATTTAGATAATCTTGAGGATAGTTTTTTTGACTTTTTTCCTCTTAAGAATGGTTCAGGTTTTCTAGTTTGTTCATGCCAAATAATTTTGGACTGTATACTGGTCATTGAGAATGGATTCTGTTATTTCCCTGCAAAAGATGGGTTAAGGTTTTCTGGTTTAAGCGTGTAATTAACTTAGCTGGACTCAAACTGAAAATTCTGTCTTGGATAGCAGTTCAAACCTTTGTTCCATTCTTTTATCCTTAGCTGGGCTGTTTTCACTAATAAGTGATTAGAGATCAGCCAGAGATGGGCAGGTTTTACAGACAGGAGGGTCTCCCCCTCTTTTGGCTCCTTAAGTTTTAGCCCTTCATTTTCCAGGGGCTGTTATTGCCAGAAAGTCTGCTGATTTTCTATAAAGTGTTAGACCTCCCCCACCAGGCCAAATGCAATCTTCTCTAAAGTTAACAGCCTCACAAATGGAAACTTGCTCTATGCTGCTTCTTTCTTCTAGTAGCTATTGCTCTCTAGAATGTATCCACTGAGGTTCACTCTCTAGTCCCTTTAGGTAGGTACTCCTTGCCTCCATGTCTTGCTCAGAGTCCATACTAGTTATCTGTGAGGGAGTAGAAACATAGAACCGTACACAGCTATACTGAAAATAGAACTCTCCATACTCTTACATACCTTCAGTCAAGTTTGCAGGACATGTTCTCTCTTTCAAGAAATATTTCTGCTGGTTATTTGCACAGTTTACTCTCCATATTTAATTCAAGTCTTCACTCAGGTGTCAATGATTCAGAAAGAACGTCCTTGGACAAATTGTTTAATATATGTTGCTCATTCCTCCTGAGACATTACTGCCTTCCAATTTACCCTGCATTATTTCATTTCACAGTACTTATCTTTCTTACTTCATGATATGCATTAAGTTTTCTTTTGCTGATATTGATCTTTCTCACTAGACCATAAGCTCTAGGAGTATTGAAATTTTTGTCTGCCTTGAGTAGTGTTGCATCCACAGCACCCAGAAGAGATTTTGGCTCATTGTTGGGGTTCAGTAAACACTTGTTGAATTAACAGCTAATGCTAGAGAGTTAAAAATAAATCTACACACTAGTATGCTTAACTGATTTTTGATGAAAGCAATAGCAGGCCAATGGAGAAAAGGTAGCCTTTTTGACAAATTGTGCTACAGCAACTGGACATCTACTGGCAAAAAATGAACTTTGATCTAAACCTCATACTTTACATAAAAATTAACTCAAAATGAATCCTGACTCCTCAATGCTGAAAAATTGAAAGCATTTCCCTTAAAGTCAGGAACAAGACAAGGGTACCCACTCTTACCGCTATTATTCAACATAGTTCTGGAAGTTTTGGCCACAGCAATCAGAGCAGAAAAGGAAATAAAAGGATTCCACATTGGAAAAGAAGAAGTAAAACTCACTGTTTGCAGATGACATGATCCTCTACATAGTCAAACCTAAAGATTCCACCAGAAAATTACTAGAGCTAATCAATGAATATAGTCAATTTGCAGGATATAAAATCAACACACAGAAATCCCTCGCATTCCTATACACTAATAATGAGAAAGTAGCAAAAGAAATTAAGGAAACAATTCCATTCACCATTGCAACGAAAAGAATAAAATACCTAGGAATATATCTACCTAAAGAAACTAAAGACCTATATATAGAAAACTATAAAACACTGATGAAAGAAATCAAAGAGGACACTAATAGATGCAGAAATATACCATGTTCATGGATTGGAAGAATCAATATAGTGAAAATATGTACACTACCCAAAGCAATCTACAAATTCAATGCAATCCCTATCAAGCTACTAGTGGTATTTTTCACAGAACTAGAAAAAATAATTTCAAGATTTATATGGAAATACAAAACACCTCGAATAGCCAAAGCAATCTTGAGAAAGAAGAATGGAACTGGAGTAATCAACTTGCCTGACTTCAAGCTCTACTACAAAGCCACAGTCATCAAGACAGTATGGTACTGGCACAAAGACAGAAATATAGATCAATGGAACAAAATAGAAAGCCCAGAGATAAACCCACACACCTATGGACACCTTATCTTTGATAAAGGAGGCAAAAATATACAATGGAGTAAAGACAATCTCTTTAACAAGTGGTGCTGGGAAAATTGGTCAACAACTTGTAAAAGAATGAAACTAGATCACTTTCTAACACCACACACAAAAGTAAACTCAAAATGGATTAAAGATCTAAATGTAAGACCAGAAACTATAAAACTCCTCGAGGAGAACATAGGCAAAACACTCTCTGACATAAATCACAGCAGGATCCTCTATGATCCACCCCCCAGAATTCTGGAAATTAAAGCAAAAATAAACAAATGGGATCTAATCAAAATTAAAAGCTTCTGCACAACAAAGGAAAATATAAGCAAAGTGAAAAGACAGCCTTCTGAATGGGAGAAAATAATAGCAAATGAAGCAACTGACAAACAACTAATCTCAAAAATATACAAGCAACTTATGCAGCTCAATTCCAGAAAAATAAATGACCCAATCAAAAAATGGGCCAAAGACCTAAATAGACATTTCTCCAAAGAAGACATACGGATGGCTAACAAACACATGAAAAGATGCTCAACATCACTCATTATCAGAGAAATGCAAATCAAAACCACAATGAGGTACCACTTCACACCAGTCAGAATGGCTGCGATCCAGAAGTCTGCAAGCAATAAATGCTGGAGAGGGTGTGGAGAAAAGGGAACCCTTTTACATTGTTGGTGGGAATGCAAACTAGTACAGCCACTATGGAGAACAGTGTGGAGATTCCTTAAAAAGTTGCAAATAGAACTGCCTTATGACCCAGCAATCCCACTGCTGGGCATACACACCGAAGAAACCAGAATTGAAAGAGACACATGTACCCCAATGTTCATCGCAGCACTCTTTATAATAGCCAGAGCATGGAAACAACCTAGATGTCCATCAGCAGATGAATGGATAAGAAAGCTGTGGTACATATACACAATGGAGTATTACCCAGCCATTAAAAAGAATACATTTGAATCAGTTCTAAGGAGATGGATGGAACTGGATCCGATTATACAGAGTGAAGTAAGCCAGAAAGAAAAACACCAATGCAGTATACTAACACATTTATATGTAATTTAAAAAGATGGTGATGATGACCCTGTATGCGAGACAACAAAAGAGACTCAGAAGTGGAGAGTGGACTTTTGGACTCTGGGGGAGAGGGAGATGCTGGGATGGAATGGGAGAATGGCATTGAAACATGTATACTATCAGATAAGAAATGAAACTCCAGTCTATGTCCGATGCAGGATGCAGGATGCTTGGGGCTGGTGCATGGGGAGGACCCAGAGAGATGTTATGGGGTGGGAGGTGGGAGGGGATTCATGTTTGGGAGCTCATGTACACTCGTGGTGGATTCATGTCAATGTATGGCAAAACCAATACAGGATTGTAAAGTAAACTAAAGTTAAAATAAAAAAAATAAAAAAAATAATGAAAATATATAGGAGATACCATATGGAATCTAAGTCTTAAATGCAACTATAACACTTTTAGAAAAAAAAAAATAGGAGAATTTCTTGGGATATAAGCCTAGGGAAATATTTTAGGCTTGACACCAAAAGACATAAAAGGTAATTCATGAAAATAAAGTTGATAAGCTGGACCCAATTAAAATGAAAAACTTTTGTCTGCAAAATACCATGTGAAGGGATGAAAGGCAAGCTACAGTCTTTTAAACCATATATGTGACTAGAACTAATAGGCCAGCAAAACTGGAAAACTAAACAGTGGCTGCAGAACTGGAAAAGGTCAGTTTTCATTCCAATCCCCCAAAAGGGCAATGACAAAGAATGTCCAAACTACTGTACAATTACACTCATTTCTCCTGTTAGCAAAGTATTGATTAAAACCCTTCAAGCTAGGTTTCAACGGTATGGAAACTGAGAACTTCCAGATATAGAAGCTGGATTTAGAAAAGGCAGAGGAACCAGAGATCAAATTGCTAACATCTGTTGGATCATAGCAAAAACTAGAGAATTCCAGAAAAATATCTACTTCAGCTTCATTGACTACTCTAAAGTCTTTGACTGTGAGGATCGCAACAAACTGTGGAAAGTTCTTTAAGACATGGGAATACCAGATCACCTTACCTGTGAAACCTGTGTGCAGGTCAGGAAGCAACAGTTAGAACAAGACATGGAACAACAGATTGGTTCAAAATTGGGAAAAGAGTATGTCTAGTGCCTGATTATTCAGGATTTCAGGCACCCCTCTTCCCTCTTCTAACAGAATAGAAAGGCACCAAAGGGTGACTCATTAAGTGTCTTAGGTAAAGCAGCAATAACTACAAGGAATGTCTCACTCAAATATTGTCTGAGTACTATTTTCAGTTCAGTTCAGTCACTCAGTCATGTCTGACTCTTTGCGACCCCATGGACTGCAGCATGCCAGGCCTCCCTGTCCATCACCAACTCCTGGAGTTTACTAAAACTCATGTCCATCGAACCGGTGATGTCATCCAACCATCTTATCTTCTGACATCCACTTCTCCTTCCACCTTCAATCTTTCCCGGTATCAGGGTCTTTTCCATTGAGTCAGTTCTTCACATCAGGTGGCCAAAGTATTGGAGTTTCAGCTTCAACATCAGTCCTTCCAATGAATATTCAGGACTGATTTCCTTTAGGATGGACTGGTTGGATCTCCTTGCTGTCCAAGGGACTCTCAAGAGTCTTCTCCAACACCACAGTTGAAAAGCATCAATTCCTCAGCACTCAGCTTTCTTTGTAGTTCAAATATATGACTACTGGGAAAACCATAGCTTTGACTAGATGGACCTTTGTTGGCAAAGTAATGTCTCTGCTTTTTAATATGCTGTCTAGGTTTGTCATAACTTTTCTTCCAAGGAGCAAGTGTCTTTTAATTTCATGGCTGCAGTCACCATCTGAAGTGATTTTAGAGCCCCCCAAAATAAAGTCTGTCACTGTTACCCAATTATTTGCTATGAAGTTATGGGACCCGGTGCTGTGATCTTAGTTTTCTGAATGTTGAGTTTTAAGCCAATTTTTTCACTCTCCTCTTTCACTTTCATCAAGAGGCTCTTTATTTCTTCTTTGCATTCTGCCATAAAGGTGGTGTCATCTGCATATCTGAGGTTATTGGTATTTCTTCTGGCAATCTTGATTCCAGCTTGTACTTCATCCAGCTCAGCATTTCTCATGATGTACTTTTCATAGAAGTTAAATAAGCAGGGTGACACTATATAGCCTCAATGTACTCCTTTTTCTAATTGGAACCAGTCTGTTGTTCCATGTCCAGTTCTAACTTTTGCTTCCTGATCTGCATACATATTTCTCAGGAGGCAGCTCAGGTGGTCTTGCATTCCCAGCTCTTTAAGAATGTTCCAGAGTTTGTTGTGGTCTACGCAGTCAAAGGCTTTGGCATAGTCAATAAAATGGAAGTAGATGTTTTTCTGGAACTCTCTTGCTTTTTTGATGATCCAACAGATGTTAGCAAACTGATCTCTGGTTCCTCTGCCTTTTCTAAATCCAGCTTGAACAGCTGGTAGTTCACAGTTCATGTACTGTTGAAGCCTGACTTGGAGAATTTAGAGCATTATTTTTCTAGAGAGTAAGATGAGTGCAATTGCGTGGTAGTTTGAGCATTTTTTGGCATTGCCTTTCTTTGGAAGAGTGATATTTTCAGGCCAATTTATATTGCTGTCTTTTTATGCTTGTCTTTCCCCGCTGAGCTTTACAATCAGGAAGGAAACAACTTTCTCCAACAGGTTTTGTTTTTTAAAATTTTGTCCTGCTGTTGGCAGTCCAAATTAGTAATGAAAGCCACAACTTTTCCTAATAGTTAGTGCTTTTCAGGAATGGTTCCTCTCACAATAGTATCCGAGCTCCACTGGACTTAATGCTCAGCTTGAGCTAACTCAAGTTTTGCTTTGAGAATTGTGGAGACTTCCACTCTGCACCAAAGTGCTTAAAAAAGAAAAAATCCCTTATTTATCTTGTCACTCAGAAATTAATCATTTACATTTCAAAAGAGCAATTTCCAGTCCTAGCACAAAATAAAAACAAAAATAAAAAAGACTGGGGTTACGGTTTCTAAATACTCTCAGAGTTCTAAAGACTCTAAAAAAGTCCCAGTTGCTCATGGCATCAGATCTTAATGATAATATTGAGGTTTCTAGTGCCCTTTGACTCAGCTGATTGCAAAAGTCCTAATTCTGCCCTGTTCCGCCCAGTTTCTTCCTAACTGAGGAGGAAGAAGCTCTCAGTTCCGAGTTTTGACCAGTATTTCTTTTTACGCTGGGGTTTTGCTGACTATTGTGCAGCTGAACTCATTTGGAGAGTGCTGCTGCTAGTTCACTCTCTTCCTTGCAGATATTTTCAGGTGCAACCTGTGCTCTTTGAGCTTCCGTTGGTCACAATTGTCAACACTTACCATGAAGCCTGTGTCAGGGAGAAAGTCCCCAGTTCTGTACCTCCTTGGGATTCTGATGGTGCTCCTCTGCCCTGACAGCTTACAAGGTGAGTAAAATAGCTGTGGATTCTCAGGTCCCAGAAAAGCAATTAGAAGAGTGTTCAATTAATGGCAAGAAGGTAGTTAAACCAATCAATTGCAAATATATGCATTCCATATGAGGAATTTTAAAAGTATGATCAAATTGAAATGTTTTATATTACTTTGTGGGAGGTATAATAACTTGTTTTACTAATGTCAATTTCAGTTAACAAATTGCTCTACCAATGTTATAATCAATTTTTATTAACTTCTATTTTATTAATGGAACAACTGAATTCCCAAATGTTTTCAAAATGTTTGTTAACACTTTTATATTTATATTATTATTATTATTAGAGAAACAGCTGTTTTGTATGAATTCCTAGGGGTCTGCTCTAGTAAGCATATAATGAATTGTGGGAATAAAATGAACAGAAGGGGGAACATGGTCAACAGTATTGTAATAGCCTTGTATGATGACAGATAGTAACTAGATTATCACGGTGAGCATTTATAAAAGGCTTCCCTGCTGGTTCAGATGGTAAAGAATCTGCCTGCAATGCAGAAGATGCAAGTTCCATCCCTGGGTAGGGAAGATCCACTGGAGAAGGAAATGGCAACCCACTCCAGTATTCTTGCCTGGGAAATCCCATGGACAGAGAGCCTAGTGAACTACAGTCCATGGAGTCACAAAGAGTTGGACATGACTGAGGAATAGAACATGCATGCATTTTATAAGGTAAATAAATGTGTTGTACACCTAGATTGAACATAATATTGAGGTCAATTATATTTCAATTTAAAAAAAGAATAAACTGCAAATAACATTACTTTCATAATTATGCATAAATATGACTCACAAATACTTGTAATTTCTTAATTTTTAAATTAGTTTATTACCCTCAGAGATCATTTTTGTTTCTAATCCATTGGCATATAATTACCATCACTTAAGCAAAATTGAAATTGTAACTTTTACCACTAATTCTGAAAAAATTAACTAGAATCTCAAGTCATAAGTTATATGTGAAAAAGCTCTCTGTACATGACATTTTATATATGTAAAGTTTCATTTTTTGCAGTTTGGTAATGTATATAAATTAATCAGCATTGAGAAGATTTGATAATACCTGTAGGACTCTATGGAGAAATGTGACTAGAGCATTTAGTTGTGTTTCATATAAATGCAATCTGTGCATTAAAGGTGATTTTTTAAATCAGAAAATGTGATTTCTTTTTTTCCTATTGATAACTTAAAATATGTACAAAACTTCCAGTACTTAATACTCAGGTTCAGCAATTATCAACTCATGACCATTCTTGTTTTAACCATATCCACATCCATTTTGCTCAGGCTAAGCTATTTCGAAGGAAATCTTGGATATTACTTTTGAATATTTTAGCATGTATCTCTAAAAGATAGGCATTCTTTCTTAAAAGCTATGACAAACCATTATCAGATGTAAAATTAAGTAACAATTATATAATATCAAGTATCTAGTTATCAAATTTTCCTGATTATCTTATTTGTAAATGTTTTTGTAACTTTATTTACTGAAATTAGAATCCAAGTAAGGTCTACACATCACAATTGATTCATATTCCTCTTGAGTTTCTTTTAACATATAGATCCTTTTCTTTTTTCTTATGATTTTTCTTTTGTCTAAGTTAATTTCTAAAGAGGATATGGTGGTATCATTATTTCGGAGGCTTCTTCTGCATAAAGATGAAAATAATTGAAAAAAGGCTAAAAAGGTCAATATAGGATTGTAAACTTCTTCAAGTGTTTGGCTAGGAATTGGACCTGATGATTTTTTTAACTCATTTAGCAAGTAATAGATTCTCTTTCGTGAATGTGTGTGTGTGTCTCTGTGTGGTGTCTTTATTCTACCAACCTTCCATGTTCATCTCTGAATTTCTATTTCTATTGGGTAAGTCAGTAAAGAAAAGAAGTCATGTGAGCTATTCATTTATCTTTTGAATAAACTCCTTCCTTTTCATTTCCTTAATTCCTCCATTGTTTATGGAATTATGCCTTTAACCCAGCCTATTGTTTAAAACCTGTCTTAATCTGATCCCAGCTTCTTGCCTACGTCTCACACTTCTCCCCTATGTGATTCTCTAGTCAAACTAGCCTATTAACCAACCATAAAGATTCCCATGTGATTTGCTCCCTCTCCTTCTTGCTAACATAATTCCCCCTCAATATAAAATGCCTCATCAATGCAGCTAACTATCCAATTCCAAGTCCTGCCCCTAGGAGGCATTTTCCTGGCATATTTAATGCATGGGATTCTCTCTCCCTCTTCTTATAATACATATTTTCTTCTTTCTTTTGACGAATACCATACACTGCCTGCTATTTTGACTTAACTATTTACGTGCCATCCTCACTATTTTAACAAGGCTCCAATGTGCTCCTTAACATACACCATGGAGTTTAGTGCAACACTCTTATGTCTACTGTGTTAATAAAAATTTATTTCACGTGAGCTTCAGGAAGGGCTATACTTGAGCTCTAGACCTCCTGTATAGGTAACATCACCTTCTCAAAAATATCTGTTTGGGAACATTCTAAGTGTCTGTGGTGTGGAGAGGTATGAAATGTGCTCCCTGCCCTCAAGATGCAAAAGGAGAATAAAGATCTGTCCATCTACTTATCTATCTTTCAGCACAAATATGCACACACACATACCCCACAATATAACTGCCAAACCAGTGAGACAGAAAAGAGAATGTCTTTAACGGATTTGAAGACTTGTACTTCATTATGTGATTTATTTGCTTAGTCTTTCTATTTATACTTTATTGATTAGATTAGTCTGTTCCTTCATGTGTAAATGAGGATGACAATGACACTCAAGTAAGGATTTTTTGGTTTTGTTTTTTAAAAATTAAATGGAATGTTGTAAGTGAAGTGCTTAACACAGTGCTTAGGACATAGATAGATATACCTGTTATTGCTAACAAGAAATGTAGTTCAGAGAAACCAAAGATTGCTTTGTGCCAGAGTTGGTCAAGTACATTCACAAATGTGATAATGTGATTTGAAAGAAAAAAAATATTTTTTCGTCATTTGGTCTTTCAGAAAATGTGTATTTGTTTTTTGTTCAAGGTTCCTGGCTCACAGCTCCCAACATTCTGATAATATCCTAAGATGATGAGAAAGGTGTCTAATGAACTAATTTCCGAACCCCAACTAAAGATGGGTGCTCAAGTCACTTCAGTCGTGTATGACTCGGGATTGTAGCCCACAAGGCTTCTCTTTTCCTGGGTTTCTCCAGGCAGGAATACTGGAGTGGGTTGCCATGCTCTCCTCCAGGGGATCTTCCCGACCCAGGGATCGAACCCATGTCTCCGATGTCTCCTGCATAGCAAGCGGATTCTTGACCGCTGAACCATGAGTAAGCCCAAAGATGGGCACTGGTTGCTAATCATATGATTAGAGGGTTGGAATGATCGGTCTTACCCTGTGCCTCTGGTGAGGAGACAGGGGTTGGAGGTTGAATCAATTGCTAATGACTGATGTTTTTATTAGCCATGCCTATGTGATAAAACCTCCATAAAACCCCCACAAGATGGGACTTAGAGAGCTTCTGGTTGGTGAATATGTAAAGGAGCAGGAAAACTGGCATTTCTGGAGATGGCATGGAAGCTCTGTGCCCCTTTCACACACTTTGCCCTTTGCGTCTCTTCCGTATGGCTGTTCCTGAGTTATATCCTTTTAGGATAAATCTGTAAGTGAAATATTTTTCTGATTTCTGTGAGGTGCTCTAGAAAATTCATTGAACCCAGGTTTACTCTATGGCTTTAATCTTTTATTTATAGAAGACACAAAATTATGAAAGCTTTCCAAGTACTGATAAACCTAACGTCTGTTTCTTAAAATTATGTGTTTTTACCAATATTTTAAAATTATTAACTAAGTCCTCCAAGGCTTTGTGAAATTTGATATAATGTCTTCGTATGGATTAATGCTTATTTCATTGTCAAAGTAATTTCAGAAACCATTTTCTAACATTCTCTTCTATAAAAGGTGCAAGAACACAGAATACTCTTGGGATTGATGGGTACGGAGGTGGTAAGGTATTCTGGATTTGCACAGTCCCTTCAAGTTTTCACAGAACAATGTCTCTTGATCGATCACAGATGTTTCTTTAGTAACTTTAGTTAAAAAAAAAAAAAAAAGACTGACTCTAAACTTTAATTACTGAAAGTCTTCCACTGTCCCCAAGTAGCCCATTCTCTCTGCTGAGGGCAGTGTATTGCCAAGACCATGGTCTGCGTGGAGCAGCGCTGCACTGACTCAGTCCCTCCCTTGTGTGACATTGGGAAAGTTACTGTACTTCTCTGTGTTTCCTCATCTATGAAATGATAATAATAATAATACTGCTTACCTCATCGGGTTGTTTTGGAGAATTAAATGAGTTAATATTTGTTAAATGCTTCAAGTACTGCCTGACACTTTATAGTAAATGCTTATACACATATTTTGCTAAAAATTTAAACCTATTGAAAAAAATAGTTGTATACAAGGTGAGGATCAGTTCTCTTTCCTTCAGATACCCTTATACAGACTTCCTTTCCTTAATTTCCAGCCTCATGGTAGTAGAGGAGCCCAATTCTTCTTTGGTGCTTCCTTCATAGCTCAGTTGGTAAAGAATTGGCCTGAAATGCTGGAGACCTGGGTTCAATCCTTGGGTTGGGAAGATCCCCTGGAGAAGGAAATGGAAACCCACTCAGTATTCTTGCCTGGAGAATCCCATGGACAGAGAGGACTGGCAGGCTACAGTCCATGAAGTCACAAGAGTTGGATATGACTTAGCGACTAAACCACCACCACCACATTCCTTCTTTATGAATTATTCCAAATATCTTATGGGCAATGAAATTGATTGGGAAGGATGAAAGTCTTTCAATAGATCACTTTAGTTGAATGCTGCTTTGTTTAAACAACAACAACAAAACCTCTTCTCTCTCTTTCACCATTGAAGGTTGTAGTTCACCACCTGAAGTTAAACATGGACACTTTACATATATTGAAAGAGAAATGTTTGGAACTGATGTGGTTGAGTATGAATGTCAGGAAGGATATACTCTTGTTGGAGAGGCTAGAATCTCCTGCACATTTATAAAATGGTCACCACCGGCTCCTCAATGTAAAGGTAATCTAGGTTTTCTGGAGGCAGGATAGCACTACGAGATAGAGCTACTGTGGAGTAATTCAGAAGTGACTCTGAGAGAACACGTCCTCCCAGCCAGAGGTAGAGTTGTCACAAGCATGTGCTTGAGCCTGAGTGAGGTCCACTGTGGTTTAATTCCCACATATCCAATAAATGGCACCCTCAAATTCTTATAGAGGCCAGAACTTTTCATGGGAGAGTTGACTGTTGGGGTTGACCTCCTTATTGGGTAAGTAGCTATTATGGCAGAATAAGGAAAATGTTCCTAAAGGTTATTTAAATCATTTCACTCATAATAACTCCAGAAGCTGAGTTACTGGTGCTATTTTTTTTTTTTTTTACATAAGAGGAAACTGTGGCAAGAAGAGAGGTCCCATAGGGCAGAAGTTAACAGCTCAGAACAAACACTAGGCTCTCACTTTTGCTCTGCCGCTGCAAGTATGTGATGTGGGGCAAGGCATTTAACTTCCCTGTGTCTCAGTTGCCTCACCTCTAAAGTGAAGATAACCATAGGGCCTCCCTCACAGAGTTGCTGAAAGCTTACACTAAACGATGTATATATTGTGTCTGCACATAGGTGATTCCAGCCAGAGCTCCATAAATACTTGCCAGTGTTGGTAGAAGTAGTAATAGCAGTAGGTATCAGCAGCGTAGAAAAGAAAGGTAGAATTCAGCAATATTTTTATCCTTTTTAAATGATATCATTGGTGTTAAAATGTGTTGTATTTGAGATAGTCACAATGCTAAGAAAATGTGTCTTGATTACAGCTCTATGCCCAAAACCAGAAATATCAAATGGAAAGCTGTCTATGGAGAAGGATCAATATGTCACCCCTGAAACTGTCACCATCAGTTGTGACCCTGGCTATACGATGGTTGGTTACCAGCACATCTTTTGTTCAGAGAACAAATCTTGGAGTCCGGATGTGCCCAAGTGTGAGAAGGTGAGTAACAGCCAATGAATTTTACATCATATGACACCTCAAAATAAATTAAAGGGACATGGGATAGTTCATAAATAAAAAAAGAAATAATATATCCTAAAGGTCTATTTCAGTTGGGGGGGGGTTGAATTTATAAGTTGTCTATTGGCTCTTTCCATCTTACGGTAGGTCATCTCAGGTGTGTGAACAAAAGAGTCTTATTGACCAGATATCTAACCTTTGGTAGTTCCTCCAATAAATTATGTGATTTTGCTCTATTTCTGGTTGGTAAGCAGAACTGACATGCTAGTTGTTTTTGGTGGGGATTTCCTTTCTGCTTATACTTCCTCTATGCTTGGCACTGATGCTGATTATTATCTGAGAACAGACACAGAGTAAACTCTCAGGGAAATATTTTTCTAGGATCCAAAGTATTTTTCTTGAGTTTCCTATCCGTCATCAGTCCTGGGGTTGTTCTTCATTTTCCAGTCTTCCTTATGCCATAAGACTTCCTGAAGAAGTGCACCCTTTACAAGGATGAGGAAATTTTCTGAAATCATTCTTTTTGTTTCCTCTTTCAGGTATCTGATGAAGTTTGTGAGCCAGTCTTGAAAGGCCTAAAACTCCTAAAGTGTCTCCCGAATGACTACCAGGCAAAGAAGGCCCTGGAGTTACATAAATTGTCTCTGGAAATTGAAAAACTGGAACGAGAAAAATGGAAAAAGGAAATTGCTTGAGGCTTTCTCTTGGATACATGCTCAGGAAAGAAGTTGCAGTATCAATATACTTCACTGTGCAGGAGAGTTCTCGCCACACTCACACAAAATACAGTATCTTTTACCTTACTAACTTCTATAGTTGTGACTTTCTTATTCTTTGATTAGCTGTAGGATCTATAGTGATGCTTGTTCCTGATGCTGATAATTCATATCCTCTCTCTTTTTGCTTTCTGACCAGTCTGCCTTGGATTTATCAACTTTATTGATACACGTTTTATGGCTTAGAATGTGCACTTGCTCAATATTCCATGTATTCTTGTAAAGACTGTGTTTTGCTGCTGAGTGGCACTCCTTATAAATGTCAGTTAGATAAAGTTGGTTGCTAATATGGTTCCGGTCTTCTCTATCCTGGCTGATTTTCAGTTTATTTGTTCTGTCACTGATTGGAAGAAGGGGTATCAAAATTCTCTTTTTAGGTTTGTCTATTATTTCCCGCAGCTTTTAGTGTTTGCTTCATATATTTTAAAGTACTATTATTAGGGGCATAAATGTTTACAATTTGTATCTTCTTGATAACTGACCCTTTTTAAATTATGTAATAAACTCCTATATCTTTCATAATTTTCTTTGTTCTCAAATATATTTGAACATAATTTGGTTGATATTAATATAACCTATTATCTTTTATTTTTCAGTAAATTTCTAGAATAAATTCTGAGAGCCAAAGTGTATAAATTTCAGTAGCTACATTTAAAAAGTAAAANTTAACAAGTATTAGTATACCTTGCAATCTGGAAGCTGTAAAGAAAAGTGCAGAGAATGAAGTGCCAGGTACAAGACATGAGGATGTTTCTCTATGGATAAATTATACAATATTACAGAAATAGTAGTACTTGAAGTTAAGGAGTAATTGAAATTAAAAGAACTCAATATGCTAATTACTGCAGCTCTGAAAAATTCACATAGTAATGGTATACTACTCAAACTTTAACTATTGAGGTCCTGATTTGGAAACTATTTATATAGTTGTTTACATAAATGATAGTCTTTTTTCCCAAGCCATACAGAATGGCGTTTTGTGCTGTAGACACCAGTGCAGATTTGGGGAACTAGAGATGATATAGGACATATCTCAGGCTTCTGAAGGGTCCTGTGGGAGTGGAATGAGTCCACTGAATGGACAGAAAGGAAGGAAAGCCTGAGGAAGCCTGAGGCTTTGGAAAGGAAGCCTGAGGCCTGGGTTGGAGACTGCCCTTTTATGGCAGATGCAAAAAATGGCCCCAGATGCTTCCTGTCCTTGTATCTACATCTTTAAGAATTCCCCCAATTTGAGGTAGAAGCTTTCTTCATCCTTTGAGTTTGGGCTACTTTATCATTTGCTTTGGCCAATGGGACAGAAGTAACAAATAGGATGTAAGCAGAACCTTGCAAATCACTTTGTGCATTAGGGTTCCCCTTGTTGCTGCTCTTGAAGTCCTATGTCCACCATCATGTGAATAAGTCTAGGCTATCTTGCTGGCTGATGGGAGATAGATGCCCCTTCTTTGTCTCAGCTGATAGCAGATATGTGAGGCCATGGGAACTAGCCAGTCTCCAGTCAACTCGCCAACTGACTACAGGCACCTAAGCTAGGCTAACAGAGACAAGCTGAGCTTGAAGCATATCAGAAGGACTTCCCAGAAGAATCCTTGTTTATAAGTAGTTGCTTTAGGTAACTACATTTTGGAAGTGTTTTGAAGCAAAAGCCAGTCAAAAAAGCTCTTTTAATTTGCTTGCAGTTTGTAAAACTATGCCACAGAAAGGATTAAAGTTATTGGCGGTCATGTCAAGTTATCCACACCAGGCATCTTGCAAGCAAGGCTTATTATACATGGGACAGATTCAGCTTACAAAGGACTGATCTAGAGTTTGTAACATGAGATAATTCCTTTTTTGTTGTTTTGTGAGGTGGACATTGGTCTGGCTTTTGTGGTAAAGGCAAAATGACAGAAACCTTGGAGGAAGAGACAGGTGTTCACCCAAAGCATTCTTTCCAACACATGGGAGTAAACCCTGACTTGAGTGCAGATGGAAACTAAGTGTAACAGAGGCTTGTTCTCCTAATGCTGCTACAGACCATCTGATACCAAGAGCTGTTCTCTGTAACGGTGTGAGAGGGATGCTGTGAGTGACAGTGCAGACTTCTCCATGGTCCTAATGAATCAGGCCAAGCAAGGAAGCAGGAAACAGGAAGGCTTACAGAGACGCTACAGGCAATGCCCTGGAAGAACAGTTGTTCAGGGTGAGGGTGCTGAGGGTGATAAGGATATGTCTCAAAGTAACAATTATATTTTGTCTTCTTCCAATTTATCTGAGAGAGAATCATGCAGTACAGTTGCTGAATAACAAATAATTCTTTGGAGCAAGGTAGCCAAGGATAGAGAAAATCGTTATCAGAAAAAGTCAGAGAGGATGTTTACTGTACTGATAAATGTTATGTATCTGAAGCACAGGCCATCAGAAGGAACCAGAGTACCCAGCCCAGTCTTAGAGGAAGAAATGAATCAGGAAACCAATATGATACCTTTAGAAACTGTGCAGTTTGGGAATAAATTTAACCAAGGAGATGAAAAACCTAAGACTATAAGACTTGAGGAAAGAAGTGAAAGACAACACAAATAAATGGAAAGGTGTATTGTGCTCATGGATTAGTAGAATCAATATCCTTAAAATGTCCATACTATTCAAAACAATCTACAGACTCAGTGCAATCCTTAACAAAATATAGGACTAGAAGAAGTTATTTGAAAATTTGTGTGGAACTACAAAAGACCCAGAATAGCCAAAGAAATCTTGAGAAAGAAGAAAACAACTGGAGATATCATACTTCCAGACTTGGAACTATACTATAGAATTACAGTAATCAAAATAGTATGATTTGGGCACAAAAAGAGACCCATGAATCAGTGTACAGAAGAGAATCAGAGAGAAAACCATGGTCATATGATCAGTGAATCTACAACAAAGGAGGCAAGAATATACAATGGGGAAAAGACAGTCTCTTTAACAAACAGTGTTGGAAAACTGACGAGCTACATGCTAAAGAATGAATCTATATAATTTTCTTATATTATGTACCAAAATAAGCTCAAAATGGATTAAAGACTGAAATGTAAGACCAAACACCATACAATTCCTAGAAAACCATAGGCAATAACACTTTGACATCAGTCTTAGTGATACCTTTTTGTGTATGTCTTTTTAGTCAAGGGAAACAAAATAAAAAATGACAAATGGGACTACATAAAGCTAAAAAGCTTTTCATAGCAAAGAAAATCACCAACAAAATGAAAAGGTGAAAATATATTTGCAAATGATATATTTGATTAGGGGTTTATATCTAAAATATATGAACTGTCCATTAAACTCAATTTCAAGAAAACAGAACAAGGTAAACAGACAACTTGAATAGATGTTCTTCCCAAAGAAGACATACAAATGACCAACATGAAAATATGCTCAACATAACTAATGATCAGGGAAATGCAAATCAAAACCACAATGAGCTACCACCTCACACACATCTGTCAGAAGGGCTGTTTCATTTTTTAAATTAATTTATTTATTTTAATTGGAGGCTTGTTACTTTACAATATTGAAGTGGTTTTGTCATACATTGACATGAATCAGCCATAGGTGTACATGTGTTCCCCATTCTGAACTCCTCCTCACTTCCCCTCCCCATCCCATCCCTCTGGGTCATCCCAGTGCACCAGCCCGGAGCACCCTGTCTCATGCATCGAACCTGGACTGGCGATCTATTTCACATATGATAATGTACATGTTTCAATGCTATTCTCTCAAATCATCCCACCCTCGCCTTCTCCCAGAGTCCAAAAGTCTGTTCTTTACATCTGTGTCTCTTTTGCTGTCTCACATATAGGGTCATTGTTACTATCTTTCTAAATTCCATATATATGCATTAATATACTATATTGGTGTGTTCTGTTCTGACTTACTTCACTCTGTATAATAGACTCTATTTTCATCTGCCTCATTAGAACTGATTCGAATGTGTTCTTTTTAATAGCTGAGTAATGTTACATTGTGTATATGTACCACAGCTTTCTTATCCATTCATCTGCTGATAGACATCTAGGTTGCTTCCATGTTCTGGTTATTGTAAACAGTGCTGTGATGAACATTGGGGTACACATGTCTCTTTCAATTATGGTCTCCTCCATGTGTATGCCCAGGAGTGGGATTGCTGGGTCATATGGGTCTATTTTCAGTCTTTTAAGGAATCTCCACACTGTTCTCCATAGTGGCTGTACTAGTTTGCATTCCCACCAACAATGTAAGAGTCCCTAACCCTTTTCTCTGCACTCTCTCCAGCATTTATTGTTTGTAGACTTTTGGACAGCAGCCATTCTGACTGGTGTGAGATGGTACCTCACTGTGGTTTTGATTTGCATTTCTCTGATAATGAGTGATATTGAGCATCTTTTCATGTGTTTATTAGCCATCTGTACGTAGAAGGGCTATTTTAGAAAGACAAGAAAGAAGCATTGGCAAAGATGTGGAGAAAAGGGAACACTTGTACACTGTTGGTTGGAATGTAAATTAGTGCAGTCATGGAAAACATGCGAAAGACGCTTGAAATTTTAAAAATAGAATGACCATATGATTCAGCAATTTTAGTTCTGGGTATTCATCCAAATCAAAAACAGATTAATTAGAAAAAGTTATATGTCCCCCAATGTTTAAATTGAAGTATTATTTACAACAGCCAAGATATAGAATCAACCTAAGTGTTCATCCATAGATGAATGGAAAAGATATGATATGTATACATAGAGAATGAAAAGAATGAAAATTTTCCATTGCAGCAATATGAATGGATCTGCAGAGTGTTATACTAAGTGAAGTAAGTCAGACAGAGGAAAACAAAGACCATATGATTTCATTTATATGTAGAATTTAAATAGCAAGACAAATTAACCAACAAAACAAAACAGAAAAAGACTCAAAATGCAGAGAACAAATAAGTTTGTTGCCAGAGAGGAGGAGGTTGGGGGATGGATGAAATAGTTGAAGGGAATTAAAAGGTACAAACTTCCATCTGTAAGATAAATATGTCATGGGGATGAGATAGATATATAGGGAATGTGGTCATTACTATTAACTGTTATGATGATGGATGTAACTGGTCTTACTGATTATTTCATCATGTGTAAAATATTAAATCACTGTTACACATGGGAGACTAATCAAATATTATACATTAATTACAATTCAATTGAAAAAGTCCTTTATAAAAAAGAAGCAGCTTCAAGAACTTGATGTGGGCCTTCCCTGGACCACAGGGAAGTTGGGAGGAGCTAGGTTTGATTCCATAGCAAACAATCCCTAAATTTCAAGGGCTTTACAAGCAAGATTTATTTCTTGCTATCATTGCATACCCATACTGTGTGGGCAGGGGCAGCTCTGTTCTGGGACCCACGCAAAGAAGCCTATACTGTAAATGGAAGAACAAAACAATTGTGCTGGCTGCTTAAGACTGCAGCTGGCAGAAGCAAGTCACTTTAAGGGACCTTTAAAAGAGAACAAAGAACTATCCCACTCTGTGTCTGAAAGAAGAAGAATCAGAATCATTGGTGAACCACACCTTAGTGGGACTAGAGAAATTTCCAGCAAATCCTATATATCACATATACTCATTCTTGCTGGGTTTCTTGTTCACGCCAATATAAAGCAGTTTCTTTGCTGATCATACATGAAACAGAAACTATTTCCACGAAAGTAGATGGAGGTACACAGACAAGGCGAGCCAGGAAGATATATGGATCAGAAGATGCAACAGGAAGAGTATGAACTGCCGTTCAGGTTACGTTTATCTGCAAAAGCAATAAACTGAAGATAATCCAAATGTAAGTCAATAAAGCACTGCTTTCAAATGTAGCATACTCACTCATAAACAGTATAGTTTGTTCATTCACTTATTCATTAAATATTCATAAAATAAAAAGGGAAAGTGAAGTCATTCAGTCATGTCAGACTCTTTGCAATGCCATGGACTGGAGTCTACCAGGATCCTCGGTCCATGGGATTTCCCAGGCAAGAGTACTGGAGTGGGTTGCCATTTCCTTCTCCAGGGGATCTTCCCGACCCAGGGATCAAACCTGGGTCTCCCACATTGTATACATATGCTTTACCATCTGAGCCAGCAGGGAAGTCCATATTCATATTCATAGAGTGTCTGCTATTTGCCAGATACTGTTCTAGGAACTGAGGAATAGAGCAGTGAATGCTTAAAAACCATGAAAATTAAATGCAGCTCTGCTGGTTCAGACAGTAAAGAGTCTTCCTGCAGTCTAGGAGACCTGGGTACAATCCCTGGGTTGGGAAGTTCCCCTGGAGGAGGGAATGGCAGCCCACACTAGTATCTTTGCCTGGAAAATCCCAGGACAGATGAGACTAGTGGGCTACAGTCCATGGGGTAGCAAGAGTCAGACACGACTGAGCAATTAACACACACATTAAAAAGAATGAGGTGTACTTATATGCATGAATTCGGAAAGATATCTAAAATGGAAAAAATGAAAAGAGCAAGTTGCAGGACAGCATGTATCATACAATTCCATTTATATAAGAAATTCTTATATATCTCTCTATATAACAAACATATGCGCAATCTTATAGTGATTATCTCTAGAGTTTGTATTTGGGAGATGGTTAGGAAGAGAAAGCATTTATTTGACATTTTGTATTTATGTAATGTCAGCATGAGGTGAAGTCGCTCAGTCGTATCCAACTCTTTGGGACCCCATAGACTGTAACCTACTAGGCTTCTCTGTCCATGGGATTCTCCAGGCAAGAATACTGGAGTGGATTGCCATTTCCTTCTCCAAGGGATCTTCCCAACCCAGGGATCGATCCCGGGTCACCTGCATTGGAGGCAGACGCTTTAACCTCTGAGCCACCAGGGAAGCCCAAAAGGGTCAAGCACGGGATTCAAACTCCCCACCTACGGAGCCAGATTGCCTGTCCACCCACCAGTCTGCCTAACCGCTACTCAAGGAATGCCCACTAATGTGAGCATATTTATATATAATATATAACAATAGTCATAATTTTATACTTAATAATAGCAGTAAAAGTATAATTTTGAAGACCAGCAAAGTTACATTCAGTTGCTAAAGAAAGTAAAGACAAAGAAGGCAGTAACTGAAGCAGAACATCAGGTTAAGGGATAAATTGCCGTGATAGACAGAGGTGGAAGAGTAGCCTGAGTTTCTTGGGAAAGCCACAAGGAAAAGGTTCAGAGCTCAGCTGGAGAAAATGACCTCAGGTAGAAGAATGGACATCCCATTTTTATGCGGGGAAGAAGGAAAGAATGGGTCGGATTGCTGCTTGAATGAAGCATCCTTTATTATAGCTTCTGTTTTCCCATTGAAGAAGTAAGCACACCTCCTCAAAGAGAGGGAGGAGTAGGGAGGTCTGAATGTCAAGCAAGGTAGAGAAGGATTAAAAATATTCTAGAAAATGTAAAACCAGTTTCATGGAATAGAGAACTATCATCTGGAGAAGGCAATGGCATCCCACTCCAGTACTCTTGCCTGGAAAATCCCATGGACGGAGGAGGCTGGTGGGCTGCAGTCCATGGGGTCGCTAAGAGTCGGACACGACTGAGCGACTTCACTTTCACTTTTCACTTTCACGCACTGGAGAAGGAAATGGCAACCCACTCCAGTGTTCTTGCCTGGAGAATCCCAGGGACTGGGGAGCCCGGTGGGCTGCCCTCTATGGGGTCACACAGAGTTGAACACGACTGAAGTGACTTAGCAGTAGTAGCAGACGGGGTTAGAGTGAGGGCCCGAGTGACATTGGTGGCTTAAATTTATAGTGGTAGTAGTCTGCTTAATTTTATGCTTTTGGTTTTTCCCAGAGCTCTGTTGGCATGAACAGCTGAGCCCTGATTCATTTAAGGTCTGGATTTCATTGGGTGGGAGTGATGAAAGGACAAAGTGGTAAAGTTTAAGATAGCAATAAAAGATTAAAATGTGTGCCCCTGACTCTCAGTCTGAAGAGGAGTTGATGATGCTGGGAGAAAAAGGTCTCAATAGCAGGAGATTATTCAGAATGAACAACTGGAAAGATGGAAAGTTGTGGTCACAGAATGGTGTTATCTAAATTTTTTATTCTTTAGGTGAATAAAAAGGTTCTGGGTGATGACCAAGTCTAGGATGGCCACTGGAGAGGGTGCTGAATGCCACTGACTGAGGAGAATGTTACTGCAGATACAGAGCCTGAGGAACTGAGAGGCCAGGCCCTCACTGGGGTTATTCCTGACCCTATATCTCCCAATCAGGGAGTGAGGGCAAGGGAGCAGAGCTGGAGATAAAGTGATGGCAGGAAAGGTGAGGCGTATTTGATGAGGCATAATTTAAGTATTTTTGAGTCACGTGGTCATACTGCTACTTGTGTGTGTGTTGTACGCTTAGTGGCTCAGTCATGTCTGACTCTTACGGCCCCATAGGCTGTAGCCTGCCAGCTCCTCTCTCCATGGGATTCTGCAGGCAAGAATACTAGAGCGGGTTGCTATTTCCTTCTCCAGGGGATCTTCCTGACCCAGAACCTGGGTCTCCTGCCTTGCAGGCTGACTCTACCAACTGAGCTACGAGGGACTGCCACTCAAATCACTGTGGTCTCTAATAATGAAATCCCTGGTCCTCTGAAGATCAGTGCTCTCTACCTTAGCTCCTGTCTCCTGGGACATGAATTTCTATCACTGGCCTGACTGATCACTGCTCCACGTCCTCCAAAAGGGGAGGGCTCAGAGATTTTGCAGTAAATCTGTTTCCTTTATCCTGCCACTTACTAGGTCTAGTTTGTGGTCACAGTGTATTCACACGGGCTACCAAGAGAGGTTTAAGCCTACTCCCTCCAGGAGGTAGCAATCCTTGAGGCCAATCAGTAGAGGTTCTGCTAGAGATGCTTTCCCTCTCTCATAGGTTCTTTTCACAGCTCTCCCAACCCTCCCAGGGCTGCCCTTATTCCAGATTTCAGAATTTGTATGAGAGTTATTTCTAGTCATTATAAGCCTTACTAGGCAATTTCTATCTCAGAAGGCAATGGCACCTCACTCTAGTACTCTTGCCTGGAAAATCCCATAGATGGAGGAGCCTGGTAGGCTGCAGTCCATGGGGTCGCAGAGAGTCAGACACGACTGAGTGACTTCACTTTCACTTTTCACTTTCATGTTTTGGAGAAGGAAATGGCAACCCACTCCAGTGTTCTTGCCTGGAGAATCCCAGGGACGGCGGAATCTGGTGGGCTGCTGTCTATGGGGTCACACAGAGTCGGACATGACCGAAGCAATTTAGCAGCAGCAGCAGCATGAATAGTATGGGTTCTTGGTATGATTAGAAGAGATGACATTTTGGCATTAGAAGAGATGGCTAGACACCAGAGTGTGGTGGGGGAGGTGGAAGAAATTAGTGGCCATCCATGTAGGGCTTCTCTGGTGGCTCAGATGGTTAAGATACTGCCTGCAATGTGGGAGACCTGGGTTTGATCCTTAGATCAGGAAGATCCCCTGGAGAAGGGAATGGCAACCCACTCTAGTATTCTTGCCTAGGAAAGTCCATGGATGGTGGAGCCTGGTGGGCTAGAGTCCATGGGGTCTCAAAGAATTGGACATGACTGAGCGACTAACATGTGGAATCTAATATTCCTACTGCTAAAGATTACAGAACGGTTCTGAACACTGTTTGGGGGCATGCCTAACCAGGGCATCTTAGCTAATGTTATTATTGCTTTTTTTTCCTGCCAAAGTAAAGAATATCATTGTAAGCCATATCTAATAACTGCTTGCCTCGACTGTATAGGGATGATCCAAGTGATTAGGGTATATTTCCAAAGTGCTGAGTGGGGCCAAGTGTGTCTCTGGTGATGTACCTACAGTTCACCACCTCCAATTCACCACCAATTGAGACGCATGAACCCCAGCCAGAAACGCACGCACCGACCACTGCCCCTGCGTCCCAGGAAACTGTCACATTGGATTTCACAACAGAACAACTCCCTCTCCAAGCTAGAATACCATTTTAATGTACACCATTAAATGCTACCAGAAATGCACCAAGTAGCCTCAGTACTTGGTCACAATTTGCTTTTCAGCTTTGTCTTGTGAAAGGCAAAATAGCTGAAAACTCTTGCAATGTAATTTCTGGCATCTGTGAAGGCCATATCTAATCACATTGAATCTGAGCAGCAGTGGTGGTAATATCTAAAAAGACTGCCATTCAGATTTGTAGTTACTACCACATGTTCTCTCTTAGGTATAGGTAAATATTCTAGATGTAACTCAGGGTGAAAAGTCCTCTTATGTGCTTTACACTAAG
>SJYQ01000963.1:53391-120107 GCA_006410935.1 Redunca redunca
GGCTAATTACTTTACAATATTGTATTGTTTCTGCCACACATCCACATGAATCTGCCACAGGCGTACATGTGTTCCACATCCTGAACCCCTCTCCCACCTCCCTCCAGGTCACAGCACTGTTTGTAATAGCCAGGACATGGAAGCAACCTAGATGTTCATCAACAGATGAATGGATAAGAAAGCTGTGGTATATATGTACCATGGAGTATTACTCAGCCATTACAAAGAGATCATTTTTATAAAATTTCTTGATATAGTGGCACCTATATTAAAGAAAATCACCTTTAAGAGCTGAATTGAGTGATTTACTTCATTTAGCCCACTGCCTTTTAAGAGCAAGTCTTATAAGGGATTCACCAAAGCAGAACAGAGGGGAGAATGTCAACACTGGTCACTTCAAATGTGACAAAAAAGAAAATTTCCAAATCATATATAACATTCATGGTATAGCATCATCAATCTGAATATAATCACTTATTGTAAGACATATGAAGGGGAGAAGAAATTGTTAAGGAAAATAAAGTAGCCCCCAAATATCTTGCTCTTCTTCTGATGTCAGTTGAAAGTGAAGACCTATAAAGGATCACAGTGAGGCAGTTCAGTAACCATAGGAGCAACTAAGTAGCAGGCGGTGCTGATAAGTTCTTATCCCTGCATGAGAATATCAAATTTAAAAAACTGATTATTAAGTATTGATAAGACATTTGAAATAATCATTAAATTGATTTGGATACAAAGTCTAATATTTTTCTGCAGCACCCAAATATGTTTTGTGATACTGATAGTAAGTATTCATCTCCACTTGTTCAAATATTATTCTTTAATACTTGTCCATTTGACATTAGCACAACATGTATATTTGATGTACCCTTAGAGATGCACTTTACAACGTGGTACACTTCAGGCACTATGTCTATCAGATCTAATCCCTTGCATCTATTTGTCACTTCCACTGTGTAATCATAAGGGATTTGCTTTAGGTCATAAATCTGAATGGTCTAGTGGTTTTCCTAACTTTCTTAAAGTTAAGTCTGAATTTTACAATAGAGTTCACGATCTGAGCCACAGTCAGCTCCCAGTCTTGTTTTTGCTGACTGTATAGAGTTCTCCATCTTCAGCTGCAAAGAATGTAATCAATCTGATTTCGGTATTGACCATCTGGTGATGTCCACGTATAGAGATCTCTTGTGTTTTTGGGAGAGGGTGTTTGCTACGACCAGTGTGTTCTCCTGGCAAAACTGTTAGCCTTTGAACTGTTTCATTTTGTACTCCAAGGAAACTTGCCTGTTACTCCAAGTATCTCTTGACTTCCTACTTTTGCATTCCAGTCCCCTGTGATGAAAAGGACATCTTTTTTAGGTGTTAGTTCTAGAAGGACTTGTAGATTTTCACAGAGCCATTCAGCTTCAGATTCAGCTTTTTTGCATTAGTAGTTGGGGCATAGACTAGGATCACTGTGATACAGAATGGTTTGCCTTGGAAATGAACAGAGAGATCTTTCTGCCATTTTTGAGACGACACCCAAGTACTGCATTTCAGACTCTTTTGTTGACTATGAGAGTGGCTCCATTTTTTCTAAGTGATTCTTGCCCACAGTAGCAGATCTGAGTTAAATTCACCCATTCCAGGCCATTTTAGTTCACTAATTCCTAAAATGTCAATGTTCACTCTTGACATCTCATGTTTGATCACTTCCAGTTTACACTGATTCATGGACCTAAGAGTCCAGGTTCCTATGCAATATTGTTCTATACAGCCATCACCAGTCACATCTGCAACTGGGCATTGTTTTTGCTTTCACTCCATATCCTCATTCTTTCCAGAGTTATTTCTGCACTCTTCTCGAGTAACATATCGGGGCACTTACTGACCTGGGAAGTTCATCTTTCAGTGTCCTATCTTTTTTGCCTTTTCATACTGTTCATGGGCTTCTCAAGGCAAGAATACTGAAGTGGTTTGCATTTCTCCAGTGGACCACATTTTGTCAGAACTCTCCACTATGACCTGTCCATCTTGGGTGGCCCTACAAGGTGTAACTCATAGTTTCACTGAGTCAGACAAGGCTATGGTCCATGTGATCAGTTTGGTTAGTTTTCTGTGATTGTGGTTTTCAGTCTGTCTGCCTTCTTATGAATAAGGATAAGAGGCTTATGCAAGCTTCCTGATGGGACAGACTGACTGTGAGGGAAACTGGGTCTTGTTCTGATGGGTGGTAGGGGGCGAGAGGCATGCTCAGTAAATCTTTAGTCCAATTTTCTGTTGAAGGGTGGGGCTGTGTTCCCTCCCTGTTGTTTAGCCTGAGGCCAAACTATGGTAGGGGTAAGGAAGGTAACGGGAACCTCTTCAAAAGGACTTGTGCACCCACTGTTGTATTCAGTCCTTCTGACCCTGCAGCAGGTCACGGAGATCCAAAAGCAGAGGAACCGCAGACCAAATTGCCACCTGTTGGATCACAGAAAAAGCAAGAGAGTTCCAGGAAAACGTCTACATTTGCTGTATTGACTATGACAAAGACTTTGACTGTGTGGATCATGACAAACTGTGGGAAATTCTTCAAGAGATGGAAATACCAGGCCACCTTACCTGCCTCCTCATGCCAAATGCTGGGCTGAATGAAGCAAAAGCTGGAATCAAGATTGCAGGGAGAAATATCAATAATCTCAGATACACAGATGACACCTCCCTTATGGCAGAAAGTGAAGAAATAAAGAGTCTCTTGATGAAAGTGAAAAAAGAGAGTGAAAAAGCTGGCTTAAAACTCAATATTCAGAAAACGAAGATCATGGCACCTGGTCCGATGACTTCATGACAAACAGATGAGGGAACAATGGAAACAGTGATAGACTTTATTTTGGGGGGCTCCAAAATCTCTGTAGATGTGACTGCAGCCATGAGATTAAAATATGCTTGTTCCTTGCAAAAAAAAGTTATGACTAAACTAGACTGCCTATTAAGAAGCAGAGACACTACTTTGGTGACAAAGGTCCATCTAGTCAAAGCTATCATTTTTCCAGTAGTCATGTATGGATATGATAGTTGGATCATAAAGAAAGCTGAGCCTCGAAGAACTAACGCTTTTGAACTGTGGTGTTGGAGAAGACTCTTGAGAGTTCCTTGGAGAGCAAGGAGATCAAACCAGTCAATGCTAAAGGAAAACAATCCTGAATATGCACAGAAGGACTGATGCTAAAGCTGAAGCTCCAATACTTTGGCCACCTGACTCATTGGAAAAGACCCTGATGCTGGGAAATATTGAAGGTAGGAGAAGGGGACTGAGGATGAGATGGTTGGATGGCACCACCGACTGGATGAACATGAGTTTAAGCAATCTCCAGGAGTTGGTGATGGACAGGGGAGACTGGCATGCTGCAGTCCATGGGGTTGCAAAATTCGGGTATAACTGAGTTATTGAACTGAATTGAACTGAACTTGTGCATATGCAGAATGCCACTGTGGTGAGTCCAAAATAACTTTCAATTACTTCCGTTCTTGCAGCACCTAAAGGTTTGGGCTGGGGCCAAGGTGAGGCAAATGAAGCACCCATCTTTGGCATAAAACTTAAGGCAGCATCAACAACTTGAAAATCAAGACAAGTAACATTATAGTGCAATGTTTTAAAAATAAAAATTATTGCATAAAGCCTTGTAATGAACAGCTCTGTAGAAAAATACAAACTAGTCTCACTCTTGCTCTAATATATGACATCATTGCATTATTATAACTTATAGCAAGTATATATTTTGATCTTTGGCTAGAGTTCTTGGATCATAACTCCCCAAACCTTTGGAATTTCCTTAGCAATAAGAGCAATGGGAGAATCTTTTGCTATAATATTTGGTCTGTTGCCCATAGTTCCTGAATGGCCACTGAGCCATAAAGGTGAAATTGTTGTCATTATTCATAACAAGCCCCTTTTTTGTCACACCCGAGTTTATTTCAGTGAAGTTGTTATGGGAAACATTGACTGAAAGTGCCCACCCTGGCCAGCGCCATAGTAAACATTGGCATGCATTATGTTAGGACAGGAGTTACTAGTAAGGAACACGGAACCAAAAAGATGCCACCAACCAGAAGAATTTTAGAAGAATTTGGGAAGGGTCAAAAGGAGATGCCAACTGTCCTAACAACCTCCCAGAATCCTCTTCGCTGGAATCCATCTTTGTTGAACAATGTGTGTACCATCAGGAAGGACACTGATTCACAATGATTGGCCAGAGACAAACTGGGAAACTAATCCCATCACCATAAAAATCTGCAACTGAACCACGTGGCAGAGCAGTCCTCCTGTCTTCCCTTACCCTGATGCTCTCCGCCCAGGTTCCCCTTCCCAATAAGTCTCTTGCTTGTCAACTCTGGTGGGGACTCTTTGCTGTGATTGACATCCTGACCACTTGGGGTACTCAGGAACCAGCTTGCCCATTGATGAACCAAACCCCGTGGCCACAATTGGGACTCCTGAAATGGACTGACCAGAATGCCCCTACTGGGCAAGGAACAAGAGACTTTATTTGGCCTCTCTCTCCTTCCCTCTCTGTTTCTTCTTCTTAACTCCTCCTATTCTACTGTTTTTTCTTGTCCCCTGGTTTTTGGGTCTCAGGAACCTGGTTAAAGAGTCTCAGTCTGAGCTGAGGTTTCGAGGCAGATAATCTTTGGTGTTGACAGAGAGCTCAAATTCTGGTTCTGGTCTGTTCTGGATACTAGTAGGGCTGAGTTCCAGTCCCTCCTTCCTGGAAGCCCAGGGAAATGTCCCATAATGCCTGGGCATCTGCACGTGGCAAGAGACATCTGTAAGTCCACCCCATTTGCCTCCCTTCCCACCTCCTTCCTCCTCTTCTTTCAACCTGGCCTCCTTTGCTCCATTTGCAATCACTGAAGTCCTGAGATATTTCCATTGACTCTGAAAATACAGAATCTGAAGTTCTGTGGCTCCATAGGAAGTTTCTGAGACACTGTAATCTTGTATTTAAGGGAGTATCTGATTAGGACTGCCAGGCCTGTGTGTGTGTTTTATACTTTGTGTTGCCTGTAGTGATTTGAGATGGCTATTCTGTCTTGTGAAATGGGATAACATTGTGTGGTCACCATTTTGTTTAAATCTCAGAGAAAGCTGATTTAGGTAAAAGTCTTAAAAATTGTTTCCCCAAATGGTTCTTGCTATATATACAGTTAGTAAAAGCAAGGTTGATCTTATAAACTAGTGAATTTTATACTATGATATCTGATTCATGACTAAGTTTACAAAATGAAGCTAGATCTCTCATTGTATCTCTATGGATATATGTATGTCTCAGTACATCACTTCATCTTTGGATAATATTGTTGAGGTTAAGCTGTAAATGAGCTCTATTTAATTTGTTTAAAGAAAAGTAAGCACTTACAAATCAGTTCAGTTGAGTTCAGTTGCTCAGTCATGTCCGACTCTTTGTGAACCCATGAATTGCAGCACACCAGGCCTCCCTGTCCATCACCAGCTCCCGGAGTTCACTCAGACCCACGTCCATTGAGTCGGTGATGCCATCCAGCCATTTCATCCTCTGTTGACCCGTTCTCCTCCTGCCCCCAATCACTCCCAGCATCAGAGTCTTTTCCAATGAGTCAACTCTTCGCATGAGGTGGCCAAAGTACTAGAGTTTCAGCTTCAGCATCATTCCCACCAAAGTAATCCCAGGGCTGATCTCCTTCAGAATGGACTGGTTGGATCTCCTTGCAGTCCAAGGGACTCTCAAGAGTCTTCTCCAACACCACAGTTCAAAAACATCAATTCTTCGGCACTCAACCCTCTTCACAGTCCAACTCTCACATCCATACACGACCACAGGAAAAACCATAGCCTTGACTAGATGGAACTTAGTCAGCGAAGTAATGTCTCTGCTTTTGAATATACTATCTAGGTTGGTCATCACTTTCTTCCAAGGAGTAAGCATCTTTTAATTTCATGGCTGCAATCACCATTTGCAGTGAATTTGGAGCCCCAAAATATAAAGTCAGCCACTGTTTCCACTGTTTCCCCATCTATTTCCCATGAAGTGATGAGAACAGATGCCATGATCTTAGTTTTCTGAATGTTGAGTTTAAGTCAACTTTTTCACTCTCCTCTTTCACTTTCACCAAGAGGCTGTTTAAGTTCTTATTCACTTTCTGCCATAAGGGTGGTGTCATCTGCATATCTGAGGTTATTGATATTTCTCCCAGCAGTCTTGAGTCCAGCTTGTGCTTCCTCCAGCCAGGCGTTTCTCATGGTGTACTCCTCATATAAGTTAAATAAGCAGGATGACAATATACAGCGTTGACATACTCCTTTTCCTATTTGGAGCCAGTCTGTTGTTCACTGTCCATTTCTAACTGTTGCTTCCTGACCTGCAAATAGGTTTCTCAAGAGGCAGGTCAGGTGGTCTGGTATGCCCATCTTTTGAAGAATTTTCCATGGTTTATTGTGATCCACACAGTCAAAGGCTTTGGCATAGTCAATAAAGCAGAAATAAGTTTTTTTTTCTGGAACTTTCTTGCTTTTTCAATGATCCAGCGGATGTTGGCAATTTGATCTCTGGTTCCACTGCCTTTTCTAAAACCAACTTGAACATCTGGAAGTTCATGTTTCACATATTGCTGAAGCCTGGCTTGGAGAATTTTGAACATTATTTTACTAGCGTGTGAGATGAATGCAATTGTGTGGTAGTTCGAGCATTCTTTGGCATTGCCTTTCCTTGGGATTGGAATGAAAACTGACGTTTTCCAGTCCTGTGGCCACTGCTGAGTTTTCAAAATGTGCTAACATATTGAGTGCAGCACTTTCACAACATCATCTTTCAGGATTTGAAATAGCTCAACTGGAATTCCATCACCTCCACTAGCTTTGTTCATAGTGATGTTTTCTAAGGCCCACTTGACTTCACATTCCAGGATGTCTGGCTCTAGGTGAGTGATCACGGCATCGTGATTATCTTGGTCATGAAGCTCGTTTTTGAACAGTTCTCCTGTGTATTCTTGCCACCTCTTCTTAATATCTTCTGCTTCTGTTAGGTCCATACCATTTGTGTCCTTTATTGAGCCCGTCATTGCATGAAATATTTCCTTGGCATCTCTAATTTTCTTGAAGAGATCTCTAGTCTTTCCCATTCTGTTCGTTTCCTCTATTTCTTTGCACTGATTGCCGAGGAAGGCTTTCTTATCTCTCCTTGCTATTCTTTGGAACTCTGCATTCAGATGCTTGTATCTTTCCTTTTGTCCTTTGCTTTTCACTTCTCTTCTTTTCACAGCTATTTGTAAGGCCTCCTCAGACAGTCATTTTGCTTTGTTGCATTGCTTTTCCATGGGAGTGGTCTTGATTCCTGTCTCCTGTACAATGTCACGAACTTCCATCCATAGTTCATCAGGCACTCTGTCTATCAGATCTAGTCCTTCTTTATAGTTCAACTCTCACATTTATACATGGCTACTAGGAAAACAATAGGTTTGACTATACAGACATTTCTTGGCAAAGTGATGCCTTTGCTTTTTAATACACTGTCTAGGTTGGTGATAGCTTTCCTTTCAAGGAAGCAAACATCTTTTAATTTCACAAACTGCAGTGATTTTGAAGCCCAAGAAAATAAAATCTGTCACTGCTTCTACATTTTCCCCTTCTATTTGCCATGAAGTGATTGGACCAGATACCCTATCCATGATTTTTTTCTTGTTGAATTTTAAGCCAGCTTTTTACTCTCCTCTTTCCCTCTCATCAAGAGGGTTAGTTCCTTTTCAGTTCCTATCATTAGAGTGTTATCATCTGCATACTCAAGGTTGCTGCTGTTTCTCCCGGTAAACATGGATATTACCAGATGGTAGACACTGAAATCAGATTGATTATATTCTTTGCAGCCAAAAGTGGAGAAGCTCTATACAGTCAGCAGAAACAAGACCAGGATCTCACTGTGGCTCAGATCATGACTCCTTATTGGCAAATTCACACTGAAATGGAAGAAAGTGGAGAAAACCACTAGATCATTCAGGTATGACCTAAATCAAATCCCTTATGACTATACAGTGGGAATGAGAAATAGATTTAAGGGACTATATCTGATACAGTGCCAGATGAACTATGGATGGAGGTTTCTGACATTGTATAGGACAGGAATCAAGACTATTCCCAAGAAAAAGAAATGCAAAAAAGCAAAATGGCTGACTGAGGTGGCCTTACAAATAGCTGTGAAAAGAAGAGAAGTGAAAAGCAAAGGATAAAAGGAAAGATACAAGCATCTGAACGCAGAGTTCCAAAGAATAGCAAGGAGAGATAAGAAAGCCTTCTTCAGTGATCAATGGAAAGAAATAGAGAAAAACAGTAGAATAGGAAAGACTAGAGATCTCTTCAAGAAAATTAGAGATACCAAGGGAATACTTCATGCAGCAAAGGGCTCAATAAAGAACAGAAATAGTAGAGACCTAACAGAAGCAGAATATATTAAGAAGAGGTGGCAAGAATACACAGGAGAACTGTTCAAAAACGAGCTTCACAACCAAGATAATCACGATGCCATGATCACTCACCTAGAACCAGACACCCTGGAATGTGAAGTCAAGTGGGCCTTAGAAAGCATCACTATGAATGAAACTAGTGGAGGTGATGGAATTCCAGTTGAGCTGTTTCAAATCCTGAAAGATGATGCTGTGAAAGTGCTGCACTCAATATGTCAGCACATTTTGAAAACTCAGCAGTGGCCACAGGACTGGAAAACATCAGTTTTCATTCCAAATCCAAAGAAAGGCAATGCCAAAGAATGCTCAGACTACCGCACAATTGTACTTATCTCACATGCTAGTAAAGTAATGCTTAAAATTCTCCAAGCCAGGCTTCAGCAATACGTGAACTATGCACTTCCAGATGTTCAAGTTGGTTTTAGGAAAGGCAGAGGAACCAGAGATCAAATTGCCAACATCTGCTGGATCATGGAAAAAGCAAGAGAGTTTCAGAAAAACATCTATTTCTGCTTTATTGACTATGCTAAAGCCTTTGACTGTGTGGATTACAATAAACTGTGGAAAATTCTTCAGGAGATGGGCCTACCAGACCACCTGACCTGCCTCTTGAGATACCTATATGCAGGTCAGGGTGCAACAGTTAGAACTGGACATGGAACAACAGACTGGCTCCAAATAGGAAAAGGAGTATGTCAACGCTGTATATTGTCATCCTGCTTATTTAACTTATATGAGGAGTACACCATGAGAAACGCCTGGCTGGAGGAAGCACAAGCTGGACTCAAGACTGCTGGGAGAAATATCAATAACCTCAGATATGCAGATGACACCACCCTTATGGCAGAAAGTGAATAAGAACTTAAAGAGCCTCATGGTGAAAGCGAAAGAGGAGAGTGAAAAAGTTGGCTTAAAGCTCAACATTCAGAAAACTAAGATCATGTCATCTGGTCCCATCACTTCATGGCAGATAGATGGGGAAACAGTGGAAACAGTGGCTGACTTTATTTTCTGGGCTCCGAAATCACTGCAGATGGTGATTGCAGCCATGAAATTAAAAGATGCTTACTCCTTGGAAGGAAAGTTATGAGCAAGCTAGACAGCATATTAAAAAGTAGAGACATTACTTTGCCAACAAAGGTCTGTCTCATCAAGGCTATGGTTTTTCCAGTGGTCATGTATAGATGTGAGAGTTGGACTTTGAAGAAATCTGAGTGCCGAACAATTGATGCTTTTGAACTGTGGTGGTGAAGAAGACTCTTGAGAGTCCCTTGGACTGCAAGGAGGTCCAACCAGTCCATCCTAAAGGAGATCAGTCCTGGGTGTTCATTGGAAGGACCGATGTTGAAGTTGAAACCCAATACTTTAGCACCTGATGCAGGAGCTGACTCATTAGAAAAGACACTGATGCTGGGAAACATTGAGGGAAGGAGGAATAGGGGATGACAGAGGATGAGATGGATGACTGGATGGCATCATCAACTCAATGGACATGGATTTGTGTGGACTCTGGGAGTTGGTGATGGACAGGGAGGCCTGGCGTGCTGCAGTTCATGGGGTTGCAAAGAGTCAGACATGATTGAGCAACTGAACTGAACTGAATCTTGATTCCAGCTTGTGATTCATCCAGCAAAACATTTTACATTATATACTCTGCATATCAGTTAAATAAGCAAGCTAACAATGTGCAGCCTTGTTGTACTCCTTTCCCAACTTTAAACCAGTCAGTTGTTCCATGTCTAGTTCTAACTGTTGCTTCTTGACCTGCTCATAGGTTTCTCAGGAGACAGGTAAAGTGATTGTGTACTCCCATCTCTTGAAGAACTTTCTGCAGTTTGTTGTGATCCACACAGTCAATTTTCTGAAATTCTCTTGCTTTTTCTATGAGCCAATGGATTTTGGCAATTTGATCTCTGGTTCCTCTGCTTTTTTAAAAATCCAGCTTATACATCTGTAAGCTCTTGCTTCACACACTGTTGAAGCCTAGCTTGAAGGATTTTGAGCATAACTTTACTAACATGTGAAATGAGCGCAAGTGTACAGTAGTTTGAGCATTCTTTGGCATTTCCCTTCTTGTAATAGGAATGAAAACTGACCTTTTCAGTCCTGGGACCACTGCTGAGTTTTCCAAATTTGCTGACATACTGACTGTAGTATTTTAAGAGCATCATCTTTTAGGATTTGAAATCATTCAGCTGGAATTCCATCATCTCCTCTCTCTTTGTTCATAGTGATGATTCCTAAGGCCCACTTGGCTGCACACTCCAAGGTGTCTGGCTCTAGGTGAGTGACCACACCATTGTGGTTATCCTGGTCATTAAGACCTTTTTGTATAGTTCTTCTGTATATTCCTGCCACCTCTTTTTATTCTCTTCTGCTTCTTTTAGGTCCTTACCATTTCTGTCCTTTATCGTGCCCATCCTTGCATGAAATATCCCTTGATATTGCCACTTTTCTTGAAGAGATTTCTAGTCTTTCTGATTCTATTGTTTTCCTCTACTTATTTGCACTGTTCATTGAAGAAGGCTTTCTTATCTCTCCTTGCTATTCTCTGGAACTCTGCATTCAGTTATGTATATCTTTCTTTTTCTCTTTTGTGCTTTAGTTCTCTTCTTTTCTCAGCTATTTGTAAGGCTTCCTCAGACAACCACTTTGTCTTCTTGCATTTCATTTTCTTTGGGATGGTTTTGGTCACTCTCTCCTGTAAATGTTATGAACCTCTGTCCATAGTTCTCTAGGCACTCTGTCTATCATATCTAATCCTTTGAATCTATTCTTCACTTCCATTGTGTAATCACAAGGGGTTTGATTTACGTTATACCTGAATGGCCTAGTGGTTTTCCCTACTTTCTTCAATTTAAGTGCCTGAATTTTGTGATCATAAGCTGATGGTCCAAGCCACAGTCAGTTCCAGGTCTTATTTTAGCTGATTGTATAAAGCTTCTCCATCTTTAGTTGCAAAGAATATAACCAATCTGATTTTGATATTGACCATCTGGTGATATCCATGTGTAGAGTTGTCTTTTGTGTTGTTGGAAAAGGGTGTTTGCTATGACCAATGGATTCTCTTGACAAAACTCTGTAAGCTTTGCCCTACTTCATTTTGTACTCCAGGCCAAACTTGCCTGTTATTTCAGGTATCTCTTGAGTTTCTACTTTTACACTCCAATTCCCTATGATGAAAAGAAGGTCTTTTTTTTTTTTTTTTTTTTTTTTAAATGTTAGTTCTAGAAGGTCTTGTAGGTCTTCATAGAACTGGTCAAATTCAATTTCTTCAGCATCAGTGTTTAGGACATGGACTTGGATAACTGTCAACAAGAAAAGGAACCCAATGGGGAGGGGGGACACTTAAGGAAACTAAGATATGTGTTTTCAATAAAAGAAGATGTAAGTTTCTTTAGGTAGATATATTCCTAGGTATTTTATTCTTTTCGTTGCAATGGTGAATGGAATTGTTTCCTTAATTTCTTTTTCTACTTTCTCATTATTAGTGTATAGGAATGCAAGGGATTTCTGTGTGTTGATTTTATATCTTGCAACTTTACTATATTCATTGATTAGCTCTAGTAATTTTCTGGTGGAGTCTTTAGGGTTTTCTATGTAGATGATCATGTCATCTGCAAACAGTGAGAGTTTTACTTCTTCTTTTCCAATTCGGATTCCTTTTATTTCTTTTTCTGCTCTGATTGCTGTGGCCAGAACTTCCAGAACTATGTTGAATAGTAGCGGTGAGAGTGGGCACCCTTGTCTTGTTCCTGACTTTAGGGGAAATGCTTTCAATTTTTCACCATTGAGGATAATGTTTGCTGTGGGTTTGTCATATATAGCTTTTATTATGTTGAGGTATGTTCCTTCTATTCCTGCTTTCTGGAGAGTTTTTATTATAAATGGATGTTGAATTTTGTCAAAGGCCTTCTCTGCATCTAAAGATCTATATATAGAAAACTATAAAGCACTGATGAAAGAAATCAAAGAAGACACTAATGGAGAAATATACCATGTTCATGGATTGGAAGAATCAATATAGTGAAAATGAGTATACTACCCAAAGCAATCTACAAATTCAATGCAATCCCTATCAAGCTACCAGCGGTATTTTTCACAGAACTAGAACAAATAATTTCAAGATTTATATGGAAATACAAAAAACCTCGAATAGCCAAAGCAATCTTGAGAAAGAAGAATGGAGCTGGAGGAATCAACTTGCCTGACTTCAAGCTCTACTACAAAGCCACAGTCATCAAGACAGTATGGTACTGGCACAAAGACAGAAATATAGATCAATGGAACAAAATAGAAAGCCCAGAGATAAATCCACACACATATGGACACCTTATCTTTGACAAAGGAGGCAAGAATATACAATGGAGTAAAGACAATCTCTTTAACAAGTGGTGCTGGGAAAACTGGTCAACCACTTGTAAAAGAATGACACTAGATCACTTTCTAACACCACACACAAAAATAAACTCAAAATGGATTAAAGATCTAAATGTAAGACCAGAAACTATAAAACTCCTAGAGGAGAACATAGGCAAAACACTCTCTGACATAAATCACAGCAGGATCCTCTATGATCCACCCCCCAGAATTCTGGAAATTAAAGCAAAAATAAACAAATGGGATCTAATCAAAATTAAAAGCTTCTGCACAACAAAGGAAAATATAAGCAAAGTGAAAAGACAGCCTTCTGAATGGGAGAAAATAATAGCAAATGAAGCAACTGACAAACAACTAATCTCAAAAATATACAAGCAACTTATGCAGCTCAATTCCAGAAAAATAAATGACCCAATCAAAAAATGGGCCAAAGACCTAAATAGACATTTCTCCAAAGAAGACATACGGATGGCTAACAAACACATGAAAAGATGCTCAACATCACTCATTATCAGAGAAATGCAAATCAAGACCACAATGAGGTACCACTTCACACCAGTCAGAATGGCTGCGATCCAGAAGTCTGCAAGCAATAAATGCTGGAGAGGGTGTGGAGAAAAGGGAACCCTTTTACATTGTTGGTGGGAATGCAAACTAGTACAGCCACTATGGAGAACAGTGTGGAGATTCCTTAAAAAGTTGCAAATAGAACTGCCTTATGACCCAGCAATCCCACTGCTGGGCATACACACCGAGGAAACCAGAATAGAAAGAGACATATGTACCCCAATGTTCATTGCAGCACTGTTTATAAGAGCCAGAACATGGACACAACCTAGATGTCCATCAGCAGATGAATGGATAAGAAAGCTGTGGTACATATACACAACGGAGATTACTCAGCCATTAAAAAGAATACATTTGAATCAGTTCTAAGGAGATGGATGGAACTGGAGCCGATTATACAGAGTGAAGTAAGCCAGAAAGAAAAACACCAATACAGTATACTAACACATATATATGGAATTTAGAAAGATGGTGATAATGACCCTGTATGTGAGACAACAAAAGAGACTTAGATGTGTAGAGCAGACTTTTGGACTCTGTGAGAGAGGGAGAGGGTGGGATGAGATGAGAGAATGGCATTGAGACCTGTATACTATCATGTAAGAAATGAATCGCCAGTCTATGTCTGATGCAGGATGCAGGATGCTTGGGGCTGGTGCACAGGGATGACTCGGAGAGGTGTTATGGGGTGGGAGATGGGAGGGGGTTTATGTTTGGGAACACATGTACACCCGTGGTGGATTCATGTCAATGTATGGCAAAACCAATACAGTATTGTAAAGTAAAACAAAGTTAAAATAAAAATTAAATTAAAAAAAAAAGAAAAAAAAAAAAGAAGATGTAAGGAATGTAAAAGTATTGAAAAGAGTTATGCCTGATTAGGATTTTCTATGATTGGATTGAATTTAGTTGGGTAAATGGATTTTGTTAGGAATGGGCTGGAATAAAACAGGATTTGATTTCTCCCTCCAAAGTATTCTTACAATGCTGCTTTTTACAACAGGTTAAGTATTCCTCTGCCTTTAAATGATTTTCATTTGCTTTTAAGGTCTCACGTTAC
Source organism: Redunca redunca (assembly GCA_006410935.1). Lineage (NCBI taxonomy): Eukaryota > Metazoa > Chordata > Mammalia > Artiodactyla > Bovidae > Redunca > Redunca redunca. The sequence continues at coordinate 67,850 of SJYQ01000963.1, forward strand.
ATTGATTAAGGAATAAGTTTTGTCTTACCATGACTAAAGATCTTATTTGACCAAGTGTTTTAAAACTTTTTGACAGACTTCCAAAATATCAAATTTTTGATTTCCAGCTGAGTCTGGGATACTTTAGAGGTATCTTAAAGAGAAATACTTGACTTGGATAATTTGGCATGTTAAGTTAAATGTAATTATTTTTAATTCTTGTTGCTGTAACCAAGTTCTGATTACATTGTAATCAAGTGTTTAACCATGTCTTTTAAGTCTTTTGTCATTTATAGACACTTTTGTACTTTGGTGCTGTTCCCAATAAGCGCTTCCTCATCAAGCAGATTCATAGAAAGGCTGTGGAAGCAGTCACAACAGTTCCACATCAAGATGATGTCTATGTGGGGATTCTAGCCCATACAGATTAAAACAAGGAGCTATCCTGCCCCAGGGGGCCCCTAGGAGGGGAGGGGGCAGGGTACAACCTTTAAAAGAATGATGTAGACATAGGATATTATAAAAACTGGTTAGAACCAACTAGGTCCAAGATGACAATCAACTTTCACTAGACTTTGAGCCTCAGTATATACTCATTGTAACATATCAGCAAACTAAGTGACACGTCCACCAGTCCTGGCTAAGTGACTAACCATTGTTTCACAGTGATCTGTGATCCTATCTGACTGAGTGTTCTAAACCCTTTTGTTATTTTTCTGACAAAACTTCCCAAATCAAATTGTAATGACGTTTCTTTGACCTTTAGTTAACTTTGGGATTCTACAAAGTTTCCTAAAATATTCCAAAAAGAGATATCAAACTATTAATATTAATTAAGTTTATTTGGTACTTTAAACTACATAGGAAGCATTGTCAAATGAGTAATAAATCCTGGTTATATTGTATGGTAAATGATACTAATATAGATATCCTACTGGTTATATTGGTCAGTTGGCTCAGTCGCTCAGTCATGTCCAACTCTTTGTGACCCCATGAACTGCAGCACGTCAGGCCTCCCTGTCCATCACCAACTCCCGGAGTTTACTCAAACTCATGTCCATTCAGTCAGTGATGCCATCCAATCATCTCATCCTCTGTCATCCCCTTGTCCTCCTGCCCTCAATCTTTCCCAGCATCAGGGTCTTTTCAAATGAGTCAGCTCTTCGCATCAGGTGGACAAATTATTGAAGTTTCAGCTTCAACATCAGTCCTTCCAATGAACACCCAGGACTGATTTCCTTTAGGATGGACTGGTTGGATCTCCTTGCAGTCCAAGGGACTCTCAAGAGTCTTCTCCAACACCACAGTTCAAAAGCATCAATTCTTTGGCGCTCAGCTTTCTTTATAGTCCAACTCTCACATAGTCCAACTCTCACTGATTATATAGAATTCTTAAATATCTATTATGTCCTGATAAATTGTTATCAATCATAATTCTAGTTATTATATGAAAGTATTGTATGTCACAGCAGTAACCAAATTATTTCATCAGTTGCATTGTAATCAGATTTAAATATGCCTGCATATGTTTTTTGTCATTAAAGACAGTTATGGTTTTATTCTGTTGCCTTTGCAAAAGTGATTCCTCTTTAGGAATAGTTATAGAAGGAAATTTTGGATAAATACACATTTCTTACTTTCAGACTATAGCGCTAAACTGGATTAGATGCCCCATGACTGGTGACCAAGGAAGTATACATACTGGAAAAGATTTAAAGGACTATCTCCAACCTGCAGGGGAGGACCCTTGTCAGGTATTCTTAACTATCTCATGCACAGTAAAACTGAAAGAAATTGACTCTTGAATTAATTTCCACTCACTGGAAGGGGTGGCCCATAGAAAGCGTTACTTTAAAATGACTCTCAAACAGAGGAGAAACTACATTCACACCAGGATGAGAAAAAGACAACAGCAGAAGTAGACAGCTTGCTCAAGATCCTCAACGTGACCTGTATGATCATTTACAATGTTTTCTTGTCTTCTTGGACCTTTGCATATGAATCAAATGTTATTCTATCATAGGCTTGATTCTATGCTAGTTTTAGAAATCAGCTGAATTGTTGGGTTTGTGGCCAATTACCTGTGTCTAGCACTTGGTTACCTTTGTGAATTTCTGCACTCCAAGGCTGGCCCTGAGGAAATTTACTTTAAAAGGAAAATTATCACCATGATCAGGTCACTATTGATATTACTAGGTGAAATCCTCTCACCTGGTCAATTAAAAATATCTACTTTGACCCTGGACATAAATATGAGTTTTCCTCTATTACTCAAGCTCAATCAGCAACAAGCAAAGTTTCAGCTAATGAAACCGCCCACAATTATGGGATGGACTTATGTGGCTAACACCAGACTGTGCAATTTAAGTTTAAAGTCTCCTGTATGTTGTAAACAATTAATTCATACTAAGGATACTCAGTCTAGTAAAGCTAGGAAAATTATGTGTGCCTTATGGACAATGCCAATATATATATAATTTCCCTAAAAGGTAAGGACTGGTACAGAATAGACTAAGTCAGATGACCTAGGATATTACTGGGCTGCACCTAATGGAAGTTCTTGGTTTACTTACTTATGACTTTGCTAACATTACTAGTTATATTATTTGTATTTCATGCATTTTACAAAATTGCTGTTTCTTTCATTACCAAATGTGTGACTGAACCTCTGATATGAGATCCGTGATTGCAACAGTATGACTCTAGATACAGGAAGAAGCAACAGAGGGAATGTTCTCCTGGGCCATAAGAGGCTATAGACAAGTGGTTCAGAGAATTTTGGATGCTTTTCTTTGGCCTAACCCAGTAACAGCACACTGAGTAGCCTATCAGTGAAATCTTTGCCAGACCTGGGAATGAGCATTCCCAGCACCATGGGACAAAATGGTCATGAAATGCGCCCCCCTCAAACCACGGTGAAGTTTGTGACCATAAAGGGGCCCTGCCAACTGGAAACTGCACTTGCCATCTAGCTTTAAAAGGTTAAATCACGGCCACTGCAGCTGCTGACCTTCAACACCCCTGAAAGGAGTTTAGGGTGGAGATCAGGAATGAGCATTCTGTGTTCTGGAAAAAACTGGCTGAACAGGCCTTCAATTTTCAGGAGAAGATTTTTATGAGTCCCAATTCTTGCATCTTCTCATTCTTAGAGAAATGCTAACACCGTTAACAGTGACATCTGCTTTGGCTATTAAAGAGACTATTACAATTAAAAGTCAAAATGGAGCAGCTATGGCTCAGACACCCAAGGAAATAACTAGGTGATATTACGGGTATAAACCAGGCAAGTTCTTTACAGGAACTTGAGTTTTCAGAGCTGTGTCAGCAGATGTCACTGGTCATTCTCAAAACAATGTCTGCTGGCAGCTAGTAACTGCAACCTTACTTTTTAAAGTTCTCCTCTTGTAACTATTATATTTCTAAACAAAGAAATTGCTTTAGGTCATACATTAACAAAATACAGAGACATGTATTGGCACCCCACTCCAGTACTTTTGCCTGGAAAATCCCATGGACGGAGGAGCCTGGAAGGCTGCAGTCCACGGGGTCGCGAAGAGTCGGACACGACTGAGTGATTTCACTTTCACTTTTCACTTTCATGCATTGGAGAAGGAAATGGCAGCCCACTCCAGTGTTCTTGCCTGGAGAATCCCAGGGACGGGGAAGCCTGGTGGGCTGCCGTCTATGGGGTCGCACAGAGTCGGACATGACTGAAGCGACTTAGCAGCAGCAGCACTTGTTATGTATATGTTAATACTACATTAAGAATTAAAACCTACTTACATAAAACTAGTAAAAACCTACTTGGCTACAAGTCTCCCTCAAATGCCTGACCCAGACTGGGCTTTAGGCTTATTCTTCTGAAAAGAAATGAGATTTACTTTGTCTATTAAAAGTCTAGTTATCACTCCTCCAACTACTTCTAATTGGGTCTGTTACCTAAATGGCAGATCATGGGATTGAAATTTTAATCATACAAGACTCAGACTCAGGACTTAGAGCTCAAATACTTCCATTTCAATGTCTATTCTCCAACTGAGGCAGCACTGTGCCCCATTTTGATGGGAAGCTGTTGCCCAGTTCCTTTAATTAGAACTGAGCAGGACTCTGGGGCTCTGGTATACAGATCATTTCTGTATCTTCCATTTCTTGTTTGTAGGATATAGGCTTCTTTCACTCCTTGACCTTTCCTGAGTTCCAAAGGGCAGTCTCAAAGAGTTGCTCATCAGGAAAGGAAGGGGTGCAGAAACAGAGGAGGAGCAGTCAAATGGTGGTACAGACTTGGGGCAGGGTCCTGGTTCCTACTTAAGGAATATGCCTATGATTATCTTTGAGTCCTTCTGTAGAACTGGGCCCCCACCCAGGTGGAAGATGGTGACTTCAGACTGAGTTCAAGATTCCTGTAGCACTGCTCTGTTACCTCACCACCAACGAATCAGAAGAAAGTCACACATCTTGCAGCCCTTATCCCAAATCCTGCCTTCCTTTTCTGGGCTCCTCTTAGCTTTCCTGTTTGGCTCCTGTCTGTTTCATCTCCAACTGAATCCAACAGTTTCAAGCTAAATTGCTGTTACCAAGAGGGTGAATGCTGGTTTCAGGCACAGAATACCTTGATTTAGATCAGATAGAGACTTCTGCTCTACTAGGCAGGACTACAGCCAGTTTCAGCTGGAAGTAGTAGTGGAAAAAAGAGACTGCCACCCTAAATCCCAACAGATATCTTGAATATGAAGTCTCTCACTGGAGAGTTGTTAGGGGAAACACTGAAACCACCCACCCAAGCCAGTTAATATAACCATTTGAGTGAATTATTTTATAACAAAAGGTCCAAGCAAGGAACACAAAACTAACAAGCTACCACAAACCAGAAGAATTCAGGAAAGGTCAAAAGGAGACACCACATGTCCTACTGATCTTCCAGTATCTATCCTCTTTACTGGAATTCATCTTGGCTGAACAATCTGTGCGCCACCAGAAAGGACCCTGAGTCAGAATAATTGGCCACAGACAACCGGGGTATGATAATCCTATTACCATAAAACCTGAGAGTGCAAACCACCTAACAGAGCAGGCTTCCTGGGGTCTCTTTCCCTCCAGTTCTCCACCCAGGTGCCCCTTCCAAATAAAGTCTCTTGCTTTGTCAGCATGTGTGTCTCCTTGGACAATTTATTTCCAATTGTTAGACAAGAGACCCCTTCGAGGCCCTGAAGAGTCTCCCTTCCTGCAACAAAGTGACCTTTGGAAAGTCTCTAAAGATAGGGGCTGGTTGCCAGGGGAACCAAACACGTGATTATAGAGTTTGAACTTTTAGTCCCATCCCCCAACCTCAGGGGAGGGGAGGGAAGAGAGGCTGGAGATTAAGTTTAGTTACAATGACCAGTCATTTAACCAATCATGCCTATGTAGTAAAGCCACCATAAAAACCCCAAAAGGATAGATGGGGTTCAGAGAGCTTGTGTGTTGGTGATTACACACAGATTCAGCGAGAGGCATGGAAGCACTCTCTCCCTTCCCATGTACACTGCACTGTGTAACTTTTCCATCTGGCTGTTTCTGAAAGGTTTTCCTGAGTTCTATGAGCTACTCTAACAAATAAATTGAACTTAGATTTATGGCCGGCTGTTCTGAAGCATTGGATCTGTGATTGATGTCGAAAGGTGGTGAGAGAGTTAAAGCTTAGAGCCCTTTAAGGAGGAGGTGCACATTCCTGCTCATGCTTTCCTTAGGTCTTGTGCAACAAGGTATCTTGCCTGAGAACTGGCTTTTCTTTCGAAGCTAATAATCTTTAGAAGCAAAGAATTGGACATGACTGAGTGACTGAACTGAACTGATCACACAGCACAATGTCTTAGTCATGGAAATGCTTTTCTTAGGCTCTATTTTAATGATTATAATTGTAACAAATCTTGCCTGGGAATCTGTTCCTCCAGACTTGTACCCCTGATTTCACAGCAACTGTATATCTCTCCCAGAGACATTTCCCAGAACCAGTTCTCCCTGGCTGATTTTGTGCTGAAGTTATCTCAAGATGTATGCCTTGGGAAAGGGTCTGGTGAAACTTGTTCAGCCTCAACATATTCCTTTTATCTATTCTCAGCAGCCAGTTGAAAAGTGTATGATGCCCAGCTTAAACTAGTGAGGCTGGGTCCACTTCCAGTGCCTTTTGCTGGTGGCTTTCTCTGTCTTTTCACTCTAATAAAACTTTGTTACACAAAGCTCTGAGCAACTGAGACTGTGTCTTTTGAGTCCCAGAGTGAAATTTTCTCCTTCAGAGCATGAATGGATACTGGTACCATTCACAGTACGCTATCACTATCAGTGGGAAGGAGCCTAGTAGGACTGAGTCCTTAATCTAAGAGATCTGATACTATTGACAGGTAGATAAGAGTCAGAATTGAGTTGAGTTGTAGGATATCCAGTTGGTGTTGAGAACTGCATGATGTGTAGAAGTTTCAGCAGTGAATTAGCATTGTAGTGAAGTACTGGGAGTAGTGGAGATAGAGGAGTTGTTTTTCCTTAGTAGAAAAACATACAGATTAGTCTTATTCTTGCTCATCTATATGCTGATATCATCTAGAGAAAAATAAACTCACCAGTACTTGCTGGTTATGTCCTGCCTCTGTAGAAGTTTCTGTGAGATGTTCAGTTCAGTTCAGTTCAGTCGCTCAGTTGTGTCCGACTCTTTGCAACCCCATGAATCACGGCACGCCAGGCCTCCCTGTCCATCACCAACTCCTGGAGTTCACTCAGACTCACGTCCATCAAGTCAGTGATGCCATCCAGCCATCTCATCCTCTGTCTTCCCCTTCTCCTCCTGCCCCCAATCCCTCCCAGCATCAGAGTCTTTTCCAATGAGTCAACTCTTTGCATGAGATGTAATACATGCTACTCAAAGCAGAAGACAACAGCCATCAGAAAGAACCAGCTGGCTGACAATTCCTTGTCAGTTAGCATTTTGAAATTAGAGAAAGCATGATGTAACACTGTTGCCTAGAACAAGTAATTTAATTTATTATATAAATTTAAGTACCTTAAATATACTTCCAAAGAAGTTTCCTGGTTTGAAAAGTAACAACAATAATACAAATAAATAAGTAAGACTGAAGAAAGAACATGAACAATGCTAAACACTTTTGGAACATGAAAACCAGAAATAAAAAGTCTCCACAAATTATTTTAAACAATAATTGATGACTAAATCCACAAATATGGCCACCAGTTTTTGTAAGTAAGACTGATTATAATTTTTAAATGAACGATACTGTAATTTCTAATAAATTGCTATGCTGCATTCAGTGTAATGTTAAAAATACAGAATCTGCAATTCACTGTCAATTCAAATTGTGGGTCTTCCATTTACCTGCTGTGTGTCCTAACCTTTGTGTGTCTCAATTGGCCTCCGTGGTGGCTCAGACAGTAAAGAATCTGTCTGCAATGCAGGTGACCTGAGTTTGATCCCTGGGTCAGGACAGTGGAGAAGGAAATGACATCCCACTCCAGTATTCTTTCCTGGAGAGTTCCATGACCAGAGGCTTAATGTGCTTACTGTTCATTCCCTGTCTTTTCCTTCCAGAATATAAATTCCACAGAACAGAAATATTTGTCTTCTTTTTTTCTACCTCATTATGAAAGTGCAGAGTAGATGGTCTATAAATATTCCCCCCGCCCCGGAAGCCACAACTCTATAAGGTAAATAATTTTTAAATCCTCACTTTATGAATAAGGAAAAGTGTTAGTCGCTCAGGCATTCTGTGGGATTTATATTCTGGAAAGAAAAGATAGGGAATGAACAGTAAGCACATTAAGCAAGTTAACAGGAAGAAAACTAGGATGATACATGATGGGGTACCAGGGCCAGGCAAAATTGACTCCAATTCATGGAGAGTTAAAGTTAAGAAAAGGCAGTCAGTGACAGGTTATAGTGGAGGGATGAGGTCCAAGAAGGAAACAGAGAAGGGAAATAAGAGAATTATGTCCACGGGGGCTAAGAGAGCATGGTTATAGACAGGAATAATCTGAGGAAGAAATACAGCAGAGGTTACACTGAATGCATTCCACCTCTGTGGGATGGGAGGTTGTCTAAGGGTGTGTGGAGTGAGAGGTGTGGAGCTCTGCCATCTGTGTTCCACCGCAAGAAGTCGTGACATGGCTGCTGTGGACAGTACACGAGAAACTGAGCAGATGACTCGAGAGAATGCATAACCTTTGTCTCTAAAAATAGATAAACTATGGGTGGGAAGAAGAAACATTCAGAAGATTTATATTACAATCCTAGGAGAAGCACGGCCATATTTTTAGTTTTTGCTCTGTAAAAGTGGTTTTCCTCCTAACCCCTTTCCCTCCCTCTTCCATTGTCTCCTGCCCCTCTTAGAAGGAACTGTGTGATGACATCTAGAAATCCCTTACACAGAAGAACATGCCCAGGGGCTCTTGGTGACGATCCTAGTGCTTCTATTTTCCTTGGCCTTATTTTTCAGACCAGTGACCACTTCCCATCAGTACTAGCCCCAATTTCCCTCCTGGGTGGGCAGCATATTTCAGTTCTACTACAGTACCGCTCTGGTCACAGCACACAGCTTCCACCCTGCTAGAGCCTCCTGCTCCAAACAGTTTCTCATCCACAACCCTTCCTCTGATATCTGCAGTTCTCTCCACTCCAAGTGGATGAATGTTTCCACAAGAAGTGTCACATATTTTAGTCCAACTCAGATAATCCAGCCTTTAAACAATCATATTTCTTTTGATCCCTAAAAGGTAGCTTTCCTTTTTAAAAAATCAAGCCCTTCTGTCTATGACCAAATTCTCCTAAAGACTGAATGTGAGTGAGGGATATTTGTGTTACACCTGCTTGTGATAGAACTTGAACTTTGCTTTTACCTGTGAGCAACATTCCAGGTAGTGTTAATCTTTTTTTGTTTTTTCTCTAATGTAGCTGTTAAACCTAGGCATCCAGGATTCCTACTCTCAGTTTCTAATCCTTACAGGATTTACCTTAAGGGACTAAGTGGTTTGTCTTGATGTCCAAGAGTTCCTAGAAATATATATGAGTCAAATCCCACTATAACTCCTGATACAAAAGATATTTAAGCAACAGTTGAAGTCCAATGGGAAATGGATGTTAATTATGTTAAGGTGTGCTAATGGCTATGACAAATAAGCTCCTAAATTTCAGTGATTTAATAAGCTGAATTTTCTTTCTTCATTTTGTAAATTCCCAAAACGTCATTCCTGGTCAGCTTTCTTCCAAACAGTGATGTGAGGACTTGGGCTTCTGTTCTTGTGTCTCCATCATTTTCAAAAGTCACGCTATTTATTTGCATCAAACTGTCAGGAGGAAAAAGAGAAAATATACAGAATATAGACTCATCTCTTAACCACTTCCTCCTGGAAGAATTATACTTCACTTATGTTCATACGGCCTTGTCTTTAAACCTATCTGAGCAGCTGCTAGGAAAGGGTTACAGATCTTTGGTGTAGCCATCTCCGCCACACTTGCCATGAGTCAGATTTTCATAGTTCTGGATCTTTCCTCAAGAGTACAGAAGCCTGGGACCAAGTGCAAAGTACATAGATGATACTAAAAGTATTCCAGAGTTGGAAAATGGCAAGGCAAGTATGCCAAAGGGTGGGCAGGACCACCTCCTTGACATCTCCATTTGGAAATCTCATAGGCAGTTTAAACTTAATGTGTACCAAGAGGAGTTCTTTACCTACTCTGTCATGCCTGGTCCATAGATACTGTTAAAAAGAAACAACAGGCCCCAAATGGGGTTCCTTGAGTAAAGCTCCATGTCAGCAAACCAAGTCTTAGTATTAATACTTAATCTAACTGAGCTTTCAGTCCCTCCCAGTTAGTCTTGAGTTTCCTGGTCAGTACTAGTAAGGTAATCTGTCTTCAATAGAAGATGACCTTGCCTGAAACAGTCCTTCCTTTTGTATGTGATGTCCTATCTTATGCCTTTTCTGACTACAAAAGCCTTCCATTTTGTACACCTCCTCAGAGCTTCTTTCCATTTACTAAATGGAATGTTGCCTCATTTAAGAATTGTTGAATAAAGCCAATTAGATCTACAAATTTACTCAGTTGAATTTTGCTAACACTAATGAATCTCTTGTCTCCCCATCATGACTGTGTTAGCATGTAGTATCACACACTCAAGGCCCAAGTAAGAATATTAAGAAATTGCCCTTGATTTCAGATTCTCAGTTTAATCTCAGTTTAATCATATTCTGCTGATTCTGCTTTCAAGTACATTTCTATCTCTTCTGCTGTTTGTCTAGGTCATACCAACATTATCTCTACTTAACTAAAATGGACTGGAATAGGCAAATTTAATTCAGATGACCATTGTATCTACTACTGTGGGCAAGAATCCCTTAGGAGAAATGGAGTAGCCTCATAGTCAACAAAAGAATCCAAAATTCAGTACTTGGGTGCAGTCTCAAAAATGACAGAATGATCTCTGTTCATTTCCAAGGCAAACCATTCAATATCACAGTAATCCAAGTATATGCCCCAACCAGTAATGCTGAAGAAGCTGAAGTTGAATGGTTCTATGAAGACTTACAAGACCTTTTAGAACTAACACCCCCAAAAGATGTCCTTTTCATCACAGGGGACTGGAATGCAAAAGTAGGAAGTCAAGAGATACCTGGAGTAACAGGCACATTTGGCCTTGGACTACAAAATGAAAAAGGGCAAAGGTTAACAGAGTTTGGCCAAGAGAACACACTGGTGGTAGCAAGCACCCTCTTCTAACCACACAAGAGAAGACTCTACGCATGGACGTCACCAGATGGTCAATACTAAAATCAGATTGATTATATTCTTTGCAGCCAAAGATGGAGAAGCACTATACAGTGAGCAAAAACAAGACCAGGAACTGTGGCTCAGATCATGAACTCCTTATTGCCAAATTCAGACTGAAATTGAAGAAAGTGGAGAAAACCACTAGACCATTCAGGTATGACCTAAATCAAATCCCTTATGATTATGCAGTGGAAGTGACAAATAGATTCAAGGTATAAACTCTGGTAAACAGAGTGCCTGAAGAACTATGGACCAAGGTTTGTGACATTGTACAGGAAGAAGTGATCAAGATCGTCCTCAGGAAGAAGAAATGCAAAAAGATGAAATGGTTGTCTGAGGAAATAGCTGAGAAAAGAAGAGAAGTGAAAGGCAAAGGAGAAAAGGAAAGATATACCCATCTGAATGCAGAGTTCCAAAGAACAGCAAGGAGAGGTAAGGAATCCTTCCTTGATGATCAATGCAAAGAAATAAGGAAAACAATAGAATGGAAAATGCTAGAGATATCTTCAAGAAAATTAGAGATACCAAGGGAACATTTCACCCAAAGATGGGCACAATAAAGGATAGAAATGGTATGGACCTAACAGAAGCAGAAGATATTAAGAAGAGGTGGAAAGAGTACACAGAAGAACTATACAAAAAAGATCTTCATGACCCAGATAATGACGATGGTGTGATCACTCACCGAGGGACAGACATCCTGGAATGTGAAGTCAAGAGGGCCTTAGGAAGCATCACTACAAACAAAGCTAGTGGAGGTGATGGAGTTCCAGTTTGAGCTATTTCAAATCCTGAAAGATGAAGCTGTGAAAGTGCTGCACTCAATATGCCAGAAAATTTGGAAAACTCAGCAGTGGTCAGAGGAATGGAAATGGTCAATTTTCACTCCTATTCCAAAGAAGGGCAATGCTAAAGAATGTTCAAACTATCACACAATTGCACTCATCTCAGACACTAGCAAAGTAATGTTCAAAATTCTTGAAGCCAGGCTTCAACAGTACATGAACCATGAAATTCCAGATGTTCAAAGTGGATTTAGAAAAGGCAGAGGAACCAGAAATCAAATTGCCAACATCCACTGGATTATCAAAAAAGCAAGAGAGTTCCAGAAAAAAACATCTACTCCTTCTTTATTGACTATACCAAAGCCTTTAACTGTGTAGATCACAAGAAACTGTGGGAAATTCTTCAAGAGATAGGAATACCAGGCCACTTGACCTGCCTCCTGAGAAATCTGTATGCAGGTCAAGAAATGGCAGTTATCACCAGAGATGGAACAATAGACTGGTTCCAAATTGGGAAAGGAGTATGTCAAGGCTGTATATTGTCATCCTGCTTATTTAACTTCCATGCAGAATACATCATGTGAAATGCTGGGTAGGATGAAGCAAAAGCTGGAATCAAGATCACCAGGAGAAATATCAACAACCTCAAACATGCAGATGACATCACTCTTATGGCAGAAAGCAAAAAACTAAAGAGCCTCTTGATGAAAGTAAAAGAGGAGAGTGAAAAAGCTGGCCTAAAACTTAACATTCATAAAACTAAGATCATCACATCCAGTCCCATCACTTCATGGCAAGTAGATGGAGAAACAATGGTAACAGTTAGAGACTTTTATTTTTAGGGGCTCCAAAATCACTTCAGATGGGGACTGCAGCCATGAAATTAAGACGCTTATGCCTTGGAAGAAAAGCTATGACCAACCTAGACAGCATATTAAAAAGCAGAGACAGTATTTTGCCAACAAAGGTCCATCTAGTTAAAGCTATGTTTTTTTCCAGTATTCATATATGGATGTGAGAGTTGGACTATAAAGAAAGCTGAGTGCCAAAGAACTGATGCTTTTGAACTGTGGTGTTGGAGAGTCCCTTGGATTGCAAGGAGATCCAACCAGTCCATCCTAAAGGAAATCAGTCCTGACTATTAATTGGACGGACTGATGCTGAAGCTGAAGCTCCAATAAGTTGGCCACCTGATGTGAAGAGGTGACTTCTTGAAAAAGACCTGGATGCTGAGAAGGATTAAAGGCGGGAGGAGAAGTGGGTGACAGAGGATGAGGTGGTTGGATGGTATCACCAACTCGATGGATATGAGTTGGAGCAAGCTCCAGGAGTTGGTGATGGTCAGGGAAGCCTGGTGTGCTGCAGTCTTGGGGTCACAAAGAGTTGGACACTACAGAGTTAATAAACTGGCCTGACAGTAGCCTAACTCTTCTTACTACTTCTACTCTTGCTCTATTTAATTCATTTTCCAGCAACAAACCCAGAGAACTTTTTATGGTTTCTTTTTTTTAAATGTATATGGAATTGATAAAGATGGTAATGATGGTCCTATATGCAAAACAGCAAAAGAGACACAGATATAAATAACAGACTTTTAGACTCTGTGGAGAAGACAAGGGTGGGATGATTTGAGAGAATAGCACTGAAACATGTATATTACCAGGGACCTTTTTAAAATGCAAATTTTTATATTAATCTGCTTAAAACTCCTACTGATGTTCCATTGCACCTAGGACATAGTTCAAACATCATAACGTGGTTTACAAGATATTGAATGACTAAATCTTACCTAACCCTCCAACCTCATTTTGAGCCGCTTTCTTGCTTGTTCCTGCCATGCTGACCTTTCCCCAAGTACACCTGACACTTTCTTATCTCAGCTCCCAGATTCATGTTACTCCTCCTCATTCATCATACCTTAGCTTTAATGCCACTTCCTCAGAGAGCACTTTCATGAGCCTCCCAATCTAAAGTGGGCCGATTATTTTTTCCTTAATACTTTTCATAAATCTTAACTTGTTATCTTGTAATCAAATATTTGCTCATTTACTTATTTGATATGTCTTTCCTGTTGGACCGCAATTTCCATGAAGGCCAAGGTCATGTCTGTTTTCTTCCTCAATCATATCTCAACACTTAGTGCATAGAGAATATTTAAAATGTATTTGTTGCAAGAATGAATAGATAGGTGGGTGATGGGAAAATATTGAAAACCCTGAATTCAGTGTTAAATTGGGAATTGTATAATTATAACAGATTGAACAAAAAAGATTTGATTGAAAGATTCTGGTGAGAGTCAAAAATTGCTTCAGTGGTTATAGAAAAATGGAACATGTGTGGGTAGAGATAGAAGAAAGCAAGAGAATGGTTCGATAGGAGAGTATGGAGATGGAGTTAGTTTCGTTCAGTTCAGTTCAGTCGCTCAGTCGTGTCCAACTCTTTGCAACCCCATGAACTGCAGCACACCAGGCCTCCCTGTCCATCACCAACTCCTGAAGCTGACCCATAGAGTCGGTGATGTCATCCAACCATCTCATCTTCTGTCATCCCCTTCTCCTGCCCACAGTCTTTCTAAGCATCAGGGTCTTTTCCAATGAGTCAGCTCTTTGCATCTGGTGGCCAAAGTATTGGAGTTTCAGCTTCAGCATCAGTCCTTCCAATTAATATTTAGGACTGATTTCCTTTAGGATGGACTGGTTGGATCTCCTTGCTGTTCAAGGAACTAAGATAATGTATCCCATATGCTGTGCAGGGGCATGGCCAAAAAAACAAAACAAAGCAAATGAACAAACAAAAAAGCCATGTGAATAGTGGGTTAACATTCTAGAAATAAGTAAATGTAAAGAACAAGGGCTGGAAAGACTTCTAATGCATGGCAAAACCAATACAGTATTGTAAAGTAAAATAAAAAAAAAAAAGAAAGAAAATAGGTTAATGAGTTGAAAGGCACAACAAGATAGAAATTTTTCTTCTATCCAAAAACAAGTGGGAAACACAGGGACAGGGGAGGTGAGGGTGAGATGTATGGAAAGAATAACATGGAAACTTACATTACCATATGTAAAAAATAGATAGCCAGTGGGAATTTGCTGTATGACTCAGGAAACTCAAGCAGGGTCTCTGTATCAATCTACAGGGGTGGGATGGGGAGGGAGATGGGAGACAGTTTTAAAAGGGAGGGGATATACGTATACTTACGGCTGATTCATAGTGAGGTTTGACAGAAAACAGCAAAATTCTGTAAAGCAATTATCCTTCAATAAAAAATAAATGAATTAAACAAAAACACCAGTGGGAGTGGAAGGTGGAGATTTGACAAGGAAAGGCAAGCTGGGCATGAAGTAACATCAGGATAGCTAGGTTTCGGCTAAGATAAGAGTCAGCCAAGGTGAGCCTGTCTGACAAGGCCAACTGTTCAGTTCAGTTCAGTCGTTCATTCATGTCCGACTCTTTGCAACCCCACGAATCGCAGCATGCCAGGTTTCCCTGTCCATCACCAGTTCCCGGAGTTCACTAAGACTCATGTCCAGCGAGTTGGTGATGCCATACAACATCTCATTCTCTGTCGTCCCCTTCTCCTCCTGCCTCCAATCCCTCCCAGCATCAGAGTCTTTTCCAATGAGTCAGCTCTTCGCATGAGGTGGCCAAAGTACTGGAGCTTCAGCTTTAGCATCATTCCTTCCAAAGAAATCCCAGGGCCAATCTCCTTCAGAATGGACTGGTTGGATCTCCTTGCAGTCCAAGGGACTCTCAAGAGTCTTCTCCAACATCACAGTTCAAAAGCATCAATTCTTTGGCCCTCAGCCTTCTTCACAGTCCAACTCTCACATCCATACATGACCACAGGAAAAACAATAGCCTTGACTGGACGGACTTTAGTCAGCAAAGTAATGTCTCTGCTTTTGAATATGCTATCTGGGTTGGTCATAACTTTCCTTCCAAGGAGTAAGTGTCTTTTAATTTCATGGCTGCAATCACCATCTGCAGTGATTTTGGAGCCCAAAAAATGAAGTCTGACACTGTGTCCACTGTTTCCCCATCTATTTCCCATGAAGTGATAGGATTGGATGCCATGATCTTCATTTTCTGCCTGTTGAGCTTTAAGCCAACTTTTTCACTCTTTTCTTTCACTTTCATCAGGAGGCTTTTTAGTTCCTCTTCACTTCCTGCCATAAGGGTGGTGTCATCTGCATATCTGGGGTTATTGATATTTCTCCTGGCAATTTTGATTCCTGCTTGTGTTTCTTCCAGTCCAGCGTTTCTCATGATGTACTCTGCATGTAAGTTAAGTAAGCAGGGTGACAATATACAGCCTTGACGTACTCCTTTTTCTATTTGGAACCAGTCTGTTGTTCCATGTCCAGTTCTAACTATTGCTTTCTGACCTGCACACAGATTTCTCAAGAGGCAGGTCAGATGGTCTCTTTCAGAATTTTCCACAGTTTATTGTGCCACAGTAAAAGCCTTTGGCATAGTCAATAAAGCAGAAATAGATGTTTTTCTGGAACTCTCCTGCTTTTTCCATGATCCAGCAGATGTTGACAATTTGGTCTCTGGTTCCTCTGCCTTTCCTAAAACCAGCTTGAACATCAAGAAGTTCACAGTTCACATATTGCTGAAGCCTGGCTTGGAGAATTTTGAGCATTACTTTACTAGCATGTGAGATGAGTGCAATTGTGCAGTAGTTTGAGCATTCTTTGGCATTGCCTTTCTTTGGAATTGAAATGAAAACTGACCTTTTCCAGTCCTGTGGCCACTGCTGAGTTTTAAAAATGTGCTGGCATATTGAGTGCAGCACTTTCACAGCATCATGTTTCAGGATTTGAAAGAGCTCAACTGGAATTCCATCACCTCCACTAGCTTTGTTTGTAGTGATGCTTTCTAAGGCCCACTTGACTTCACATTCCAGGATGTCTGGCTCTAGATTAGTGATCACACCATCATGATTATCTGGATCGTGAAGTTCTTTTGTGTATTCTTGCCACCTCTTCTTAATATCCTGTGCTTCTGTTAGGTCTCTACAATTTCTGTCTTATATTGAGCCCATCTTTGCATGAAGTATTCCCTTGGTATCTCTAATTTTCTTGAAGAGATCTCTAGTCTTTCCCATTCTGTTGTTTTCCTCTATTTCTTTGCATTGATCACTGAAGAAGGCTTTCTTATCTCTTCTTGCTATTCTTTGGAACTCTGCATTCAGATGCTTATATCTTTCCTTTTCTCCTTTGCTTTTCGCCTCTCTTCTTTTCACAGCTATTTGTAAGGCCTCCCCAGACAGCCATTTTGCTTTTTTGCATTTGTTTTCCATGGGGATGGTCTTGATCCCTGTCTCCTGTACAATGTCACGAACCTCATTCCATAGTTCACTCTATCTATCAGATCTAGGCCCTTGAATCTATTTCTCACTTCTACTGTATAATCATGAGATTTGATTTAGGTCATACCTGAGTGGTCCAGCGGTTTTCCCTACTTTCTTCAATTTGAGTCTGAATTTGGTAATAAGGAGTTCATGACCTGAGCCACAGTCAGCTCCTGGTTTTGTTTTTGTTGACTGTATAGAGCTTCTCCATCTTTGGCTGCAAAGAATATAATCACTCTGATTTCAGTGTTGACCATCTGGTGATGTCCATGTGTAGAATCTTCTCTTGTGTTGTTGGAAGAAGGCGTTTGCTATGACCAGTGCATTTTCTTGGCAAAACTCTATTAGTCTTTGCCCTGCTTCATTCCGCATTCCAAGGCCAAATTTGCCTGTTACTCCAGGTGTTTCTTGACTTCCTACTTTTGCATTCCAGTCCCCTATAATGAAAAGGACATCCTTTTTGGGTGTTAGTTCCTAAAGGTTTTGTAGGTCTTCATAGAACCATTCAACTTCAGCTTCTTCAGCGTTACTGGTTGGGGCATAGACTTGGATAACTGTGATATTGAATGGCTTGCCTTGGAGATGAACAGAGATCATTCTGTCGTTTATGAGATTGCATCCAAGTACTGTATTTAGGACTCTTTTGTTGACCATGATGGCTACTCCATTTCTTCTGAGGGATTCCTGCCCACAGTAGTAGATGTAATGGTCATCTGAGTTAAATTCACCCATTCCAGTGCATTTTAGTTCACTGATTTCTAGAATGTCGACATTCATTCTTGCCATCTCTTGTTTGACCACTTCCAATTTGCCTTGATTCATTGACCTGAAATTCCAGGTTCCTATGCAATATTGCTCTTTACAGCATCAGACCTTGCTTCTATCACCAGTCAGATCCACAGCTGGGTACTGTTTTTGCTTTGGCTCCATCCCTTCATTCTTTCTGGACTTATTTCTCCACTGATCTCCAGTAGCATATTGGGCACCTACTGACCTGGGGATTTCCTCTTTTGGTACCCTATCATTTTGCCTTTTCATACTGTTCATGGGGTTCTCAAGGCAAGAATATTGAAGTGGTTTGCCATTCCCTTCTCCAGTGGACCACATTCTGTCAGACCTCTCCACCATGACCTGCCCATCCTGGGTTGCCCCATGGGCATAGCTTGGTTTTATTGAGTTAGACAAGGCTGTGGTCCTAGTGTGATTAGACTGACTAGTTTTCTGTGAGTATGGTTTCAGTGTGTCTGCCCTCTGATGCCTTCTTGCAACACCTACCATCTTACTTGGGTTTCTCTTACCTTGGGCTATCCCACGTTGAATGTCAGGAAGGGCGGCGGTAAGGAGATATCCCTTGTCCAAGGTAAGGAGCAGCAGCTGTGCTTTGCTGGAGCAGCTGTGAAGAGATACCCCATGCCCAAGGTAAGAGGCCAACTGTGGGTGTGGGCCAATGCGACAGCCTAGCAATGGAGGGCAGGATTGGATTATTTTCATGGGAAAGCAGGTGTGACAATTTTGGTTTGTTTAGTTTGGTGTTTTTAGGTTATGCAGTAGAAGTAAATAGCAAGGATGAAGGAAACTGAAGGTTTACGTAGCAGGATGAGAACAAAATCAGCACAAAGTCAGGGAGGAACAAGCTAAAGAATATTCTACTGGTTAAGAGTGTTGAGGTGGGTGGCAGGAAGGTTCCAAGTGGGCAGATTCATTCATGTAGGCATAGATTATTCTAAATAAACACCCTGAATATAATTTCACATTTGAAAGCTGGACAATGAATATTTTCTAGACCTACTTCCAATAAACAGAAAAGATTTTTTTTTTTTTTTTAGTCTGAATTCCTGTTTATGAGCTTAGCGGAATCAATAGGTCAGAAGTCCACATCCTGCTTTTCTCAGGCTTCAGAGGCCAGCCATGAAAAGTGGAGATTTTTGTTTCAGCTCATTTATCCTTTTTTTTAAAGAGGGAAGTGTAGCTATAATTTAGCAAGTTCCTTTTCCTACTCATTAGCTTCCTGACATTCATCATGCAGTTAGAATGCCTGAATTCACAATGACAAACATTAAAGACCAAATATCTAATTCTCTATTTTGGGAACTTGAGTTTGTCTAGTCCAAGTTCAGTTTCTCCCAACTGACACCACATAATTTGTCCTTGCAAAAACTCAGGCAACCTTATCAAATATACTCAGGGTCCTGTGTAAATTTGGGAAAGCTGATCTCATGAGACCACAGTAAAGGGAAAATTTTATTGATGGGAATTTTGTACAAATAAATCAGTAGTCATCATTTTATATAAATAGTACAGTGCTGGAAAAGTCAAGTCCTCAATAAACCCTTTAATAACATGAAACCAATGAAAAGTCCCTGGGAAAGAAAGCACTTGGTAGTTTTCTATGTTAATTCAGGGGTGGGGAATAGGTTATCCAAATTTTATGGGGGAAGTACAGCTAGATAGCATCACCAACTAAATGGACATTAATTTGAGCAAATTCCAGCAGATAGTGGAGGACAGAGGAGCCTGGCATGCTACAGTACACAGGGGTCACAAAGAGTTGATCACAACTTAGCGACTGAACAACAGTACAGCTCTTGAACTGCCCCATCTCTGCCCCACTCTCACTGTATGGATAAGGGAATGCTATGTTAATTAATCATTTATGTATTTTATATTATTATACCTCTATAGGATGAATGCATCTTCTGGTGTGGGAGTAGGAAATTCTCACCTAAGGAAAAGAGCCATTCATGGCATCAGTCAGTTGACTAAAATATGTGTTTCTCTGGGATAGCAGTGGAAAGATTCTCTTCTACTCTCTAGGTTTTACTGGCTGGTCTGAAATTTAACTTGGCATGAGACAGATTAATAAGAGAAAATCAGACAAAAGCTTAACAACATATATACATGGAAGAGACCCAAGAAAACTGAGTAACTCATCAAAATGGCCAAAGCTCTCAATTTACTTTTTTTTTTTTTTATTACAATTATAGTCTTTATTTTTGCAACTGGTCATGTGATTATAGGAGGGCTTTCCAGGTGGCACTAGTGGTAAAGAACTCACCCACCAGTGCAGGAGGCATAAAAGATGTGGGTTTGATCACTAGGTTGGGAAGATCCCCTGGAGGAGGGCATGGCTACCCACTCCAGTACTCTTTCCTGGAAAATTCCACGAATAGAGGAGCCTGGTGGTCTACAGTTCATAGGGTTGCAGAGTCAGACACGACTGAAGCCACACACGCACAGGCACATAATCTGTTCTTGAAGGAATATTTGATGAATGAGTAAGTGATCTTCAGTGGATTCAAATCAATTTGTGTGGTAGAGTGAGGCTTTCCATGACCCAAACTGTGTCCAAACTCTACCAATCCCCCTGGAATCCTAGTCCATCCAGAGTTTTAAAAATAGGTCAGTTTCTTTGCTGCCTCCACTGCTGCACAGAGTCCTGTATCTATGCTGATGAATGACTTCCAAACTTTCTTTGCATAGACTTCTTCCTCCATGAACTAGAGGCTCAGCCCCTCTTATTTTGAGGTACTTGGATTCTTTTGTTCTTCTAATACACTTATTTGAAAAATATAGAAGCATCTCTACCTTTCATTTCATTGTTTACCTTAGTTCATTGCTTTTTGCTTGTTTGTTTTTTATACTGGACTGAAAGATCTTGAAAGGCAGACCCCGCCCAGCTTGTATTTTTCATCATTTTCTCTCCACCTACTTCTAGCACATATGAGGTGTTTGTTGAAAGCCTGAGAAGTGAAACTTACCTGGGCCCTCAACAGTGCTGAACAAGCCTGACTCATTTCTACCATAAGCTCATCCTGTGTGTCTTTCTGAAATATCTGTGCTGTTTGCTTAGTCACTTGCTTGTGTCTAACTCTTTGTGACCCCATAGACTGTAGGCTGCCAGGCTCCTCTGTCCATGGGATTCTCCAGGCAAGAATACTGGAGTGGGTTGTCATTCCCTTCTCCAGGACATCTTCCTGACCCAGGAATTGAACCCAGGTCTCCTGCATTGCAGGCAGACTCTTTACCGACTGAGCTATGAGGGAAGCCCTATTTTCAGTCTTTTTATCTCTACCTAGTGTTCCTTCTCCTTCTTCCCCCGTGTACCACTGTCTCACATGAGCTTGTTTCCTTCCCCTAAAGAAAGCAGGAACCATCAGTGCCTGCTTTTACCAGCATTAGATTTACATTCTCATTTTCCTTCCTTCCTCCTGACGGAAAGTGGAAAGTAGAGCAGTTGTTGCCAAAGCCCAGAACTTCCTCAGCCCCACTGGTTCCTCTCCCACCTCCTTCTCAGGGACCCAGTGTTCTGTCTCTGCCCGCTCCCCTCTCTGGCTCATCCTCTTCAACGTTCAATGCACTCCCATCTTTCCCATTAAAGCAATACTTTATTCAGTGCATAATTCTCCGAGCAATATCTCCTGAACCTCCTGTTCTTTGCCACAACCAAACCTTTGAAATAGTTATGTCTGCATGCTCTATTAAGTTTCTAAGTCATTTTCTCAGCAGGTTCTATGTAGGTTTTGCTGTATTTACTCCATCCAAAACTGTTACCTTTATTGTTGCCCTCTATATAGCGAAATTCATCACATTTTTACAGTCTTCTCACCGGACATATAACTCAATTAGAAATATTCACCACTGTTCACTATTCTAATGATGCAATTATGCTACAATTTCCTGGAATTAATTGTATGATGTGAGCATGTGTGCTAAGTCGCTTCAGTCGTGTCTGACTCTTTGTGACTCCACGAACTGTAGCCCACCAGGCTTTTCTGTCCATGGGATTCTCCAGGCAAGAATTCTGGAGTGGGTTGCCATGACCTCATCCGGGGGATTTTCCAGACCCAGGGTTGGAATGCTCCTCTCTTTTATATCATCTTCTGCCTTGGCAGGCGGGTCCTTTGCCAATAGCGCCACCTGGGAGGCTCTAGTTGCATCACCGACACTGCCAAAAGAACTTTACATGAACAGTTTAATAACTAAAAAATTCTTTGAAATATTAGAACATTTGTAAATATTAAATCATTTTACAGATTAGGAAGACTGGACAAACTTAAAACAGTCATGGTTGTTACCCTATGATTCATACTTAGCAAGAGTCATTCCCAGATGACTCCTCAAGAACCACTATTAATCAATCTACTATACTTCCTTTATTTTAAATCATTTCTTCTCTCCACATCTATGAAACATTAACTCTGTGATTTTTTTCCCCTAAATTTTCTGGGTCCTCCATTTTTCTGTCTACTTTGGCACCTATTCCTCCTCTGTCGGACACCTCATTGTTGGAATGCTTTAGGGCTCACTCTTGAACTCTCTGCTATTTTCATTCCACACTCTTTTCCAATTTGATGTCATCATTTACAGAGTGATAATCTCTCGTCTTTATCTCCTGAGTAGACTCCTGTATTAATACTGTAGTTGGCATATCCAGTGTTTAAGGTACACGGCTGGCCCAACCACAATGTGTTCAAGTCAAAGTTGTGATGCTTTTCCCAAAGTGTTCTCTCTCTTGCCAGCACCACCTACAAAGTCATTTATATTTACCTTCTTGCTTATTAAAAAATGGCAAACAAACATGTAAGTCCCTTCACCTTTTAGTCTCTCTGACACCCACTGTTTGGTAACATTATCGATGCTTTCTACCAGCAGAATACATCCCAAATCTATCCCCTATTTGCATTTCTTCAGTCATGACCCTATCTAATCCCCACTCATTCTCACCCTGCAAGGCTTCCTGAATTTCCTCTTGTCTATCATAAGCATAGAAAACTGAAAAAACTTTCAAAAATCCAAATAAAATTATATCACTCCTTTCCTTAAAATTCCTTATGGGTTTTCATCAACCATAAAATTAATCCAAATGTTAATATACCTTGAAATAAACCATGTAACATTTCCTTTGCATCTTACCAACCTCAGCTCATAAAATCTGCATCTTTAGTAGAATCCATTCAGTTGATATTTTCCAAATATTGGTTTGTTGCCAAAGCTTTGCACATAATCCTCCCTTGACTTGGGACACTTAACTTCTTATCAGCTTACCAGAGACTAAAGCTCTATTTCTAACCCTGGAAAAAACACAGCTGATTGAAAACATAAAAGAGATCCATGTCATCGTCCTCAGTACTTGTCCAAGCTGGAAAATAAGGATTAGTCTCAGGACTTACAGAAATTAACACTCAAGGTAGGAGGTATAAACAGAAACTCAAAAGCGAAATAGTTGAAGAGGTTGTAAGACACTTTCATTCTGGTAACGAGTGAGTTTTGGACTTCAGAACATCCCTTCCTTCCAGTCATCAGAGTAGACAGAAACACCTTGATTTTAATTGCTGTTCCCTAAAAATGAGTTTAGATCAGTCAGATTTGGTAAAAATAAAACATTTCTAACAATTATTGTTAATCCTGTGCATCTTGAAGAAAGGAACATCTGAATAAGAGTACTTAGCCTAACGTGCAGGTTTATTGGGCCACCTGTCCTCATCACACACTACGGAGCCTGCGGTGCCTCCATCTCAGTTCTTATACCATCTGAGCATTAGTCATCCAGCCTGTTGTTCAGCCTGAACCACATGCCATCACTCTTGGCTCTGGCATTCTCAAATACCACCTGTTAAAGGACACTAAGGGATAATGTAATCAAAATTTCATTTCTAATATTAATTAGTGGGCAATCTGATTGAGTCCCATCTCAAGGGGAAAGGGGCTTTCTAATTAGTATGTGCTAATGATGACAAGGAGATCCAACCAATCCATTCTGAAGGAGATCAACCCTGGGATTTCTTTGGAGGGAATGATGCTAAAACTGAAACTCCAGTACTTTGGCCACCTCATGCGAAGAGTGACTCACTGGAAAAGACTTTGATGCTGGGAAGGATTGGGGTCAGGAGAAGAAGGGGACGACCGAGGATGAGATGGCTGGATGGCATCACTGACTGGATGGATGCGAGTCTGAGTGAACTCCGAGAGATGGTGATGGACAGGGGGGCCTGGCATGCTGCAATTCATGGAGTCGCAAAGAGTCGGACATGACTGAGTGACTGAACTGAACTGAATTGAATGATGAAAAAAATACAAGAATATCAGTGATGGATCACTGTCCTGAAATAGTTATGCAAAATGAAAAACATATTTACACACATTTTTCTCAACACTTAATGTCTCCAAAACATTTATTTTATGAATATTTTTCTCAGTTTAATTATACTTATGCATTTTCCCATGCTGGTAATAAAATAAACCATTATAGATGCATTGTACTATTTTTAATGACCAAATTTTCTGAATTAATATGCAAAACTTAGCAGTTGTGATGTATATGCCAGAGAAAAATTAATTGGAAAAAAGTAATTTTTAACAAGGCAAGTAAATTTTTAAATATTCTATAAAATTCTACTNGAATCTCCACACTGTTCTCCATAGTAGCTGTACTAGTTTGCATTCCCACCAACAATGTAAAAGGGTTCCCTTTTCTCCACACCCTCTCCAGCATTTATTGCTTACAGACTTCTGGATCACAGCCATTCTGACTGGTGTGAAGTGGTACCTCATTTTAATTGGAGGTTAATTACTTTAAAATATTGTATTGGTTTTGCCATACATCAACATGTATCCACCACAGGAAGTTCACATGCTGAGTTTGCTTTGCCAAATGTATTTCTAATGGTTGTGTATTCTTTCATACCTATCAAGGTCAAATGCAGAGGTAGTTCTAGTTTTTATAACTAGGTACAAGAAAGTAAAATATTGAAGAACAGTCTTAATTTTCACTAATGCTATAATAGAGTGACATTAATAAAGATTTAAATACTTTATTTCAAATTTCACAAAGTGTCACATAACCAGCTAGCTTAACACTTCAAGATATTAAAGCAAAACTAGTATAAAAATAATAAAAGATGTCTCCACTCTTCTATAAAAGAGGGTTAAAGTGAAAAATTGGTCACATATTAGTACAAAATGAGTTTGACATGGGGGAAAAGTGCCCCAACTGCAAAAATATCACTGTGTGGCTTTGGGATGAATAAAATAAAACTCAGAAACCTGTTCTTAGAAAATCTTCATAAACATCGGTGTGGCAGTACAAGAAAGCCTTTCAACACAGCAGAATTTGGTCCAGTCTAGAAGTGTTTCTCTGTCTCCAGTAACTAGATGTTCATGAAGATTTCCTAAGAGAGAATTTTTCACAAGTATATCTACCCTAGAGTTTCAAACATATATATTATACATGTCATATTATTTGAAGATCATGCACTATGGACTCATGTCTTTGCTTAAAAACATAACTTTTAAGGTTAGGACGAAAGAGTTTTACATAAATGTCTCCTAAAATAAAAGCAGATAAAATTGGCATAAAAGTATCAGCTAAAAATAAGTGGGTTTATACCAGAATACAGGTAAGGCTCTTAGCTAAATTAGTTTTTAATTACAGGATGCTTTAACGTGGAAAAACCTTGAACTGAAAGTTGCAATGATAATCTACCCTGCTAGTAATTAGTCATAACAGGCAAGAGTTGACATACATTTTCTCAAAGTTTTGTAATTTGTCTTTTCAAATCCAGCTTTGGAACCACATCAACATCTCATGCCCTTCCACCACACACACACACACAAAAGATAAGAACAAAGTTAAAGAATACTTATGTATAGTTATCATTAGGATACAGAATATTAAAATAATGAATTGCTTAATAATGCATACAGGTTGAATTGACCAATCACTTTGCAGACATGTAATTAATCCTGATATTTTACCACCTGCTGTTACATATCCTGGTTTGCACTTATATTCTGTTTATTTAAGAGATATATAAAGACAGACTTGGGAAAAAAATCTATTCTCAATTTGTACATGGTGTTTTGAAAATGTTTCTAAAAGAGAGAAAACATGAAGAAAAGATAAGCATATATTTGACACAAATTTCATAAGGACTCAAATAACATAGCCATACAAAAAGGAAGCCAAGAACAATTTTAATCATTTAAATTCTTGTGTGAGAGAAAATAACCTATAAGTCTCCAAAGATATTAAATCAAGACACCTTATTTTTTTTTCAGTAGAAAGATTTAAAGTACTCAGACTCCCTTCTAAGAAATTATTAGAAATCTATTTGTCTAAAGGATCTGGAATCCCACAGCATGTCAATGCTCTATTAGCAATGGGTTACCTTTCCTGGGACTTGTTGGAAGTATTGCCTAGTCTGGATCTCTTAAGCAATCCAGAACACACTTAACAAATTGGAACATCTCAGATCAGGTGATGGTGACAGAATCTTCCACTATAGTTACCACAGCCTTTGTCTCTGAGAATTTGAAATGTTTGTCATCAAAGTTGGGTGCTTAAAACCACATCAGTACATGCAGTTCAAAGAAGATGACAAAAATCAACACATTCACTCATCATCTATGGTCAAAATGATGATTCCTCAAATTATGTATAACAAAGAGATAAATGATAAAAAAAACTACCTAAGAAAAATTGCAGAACTGGAAAATGCAATAAGTAAATAGAAAATTTCAAGAGGAGTTCAACAACAGACTAGATCAAGCAGAAACAGGGATCAGTGAACACAAAGTTCACTAAAAGGTCACTGAGTCAGAGAAGCAAAAAAAGAATGAAAAAAAAAGTGATCATTGGTTAAGGCACTTATGGGACACCACCAAAAGGATCAATATATATGTTATGGAAGCCTGAGAAGAAGAGAGAGGGAAAGAAACAGAAAACTGAATCAAAGAAATAATGCTGAAAACTTCCTAAATCCAGGGAAGGAAATAGATATCCTGATCCAGTAATCTCAAATGAAGTAAAATGGATTGCAAAAAAATCCCTCCTCCAACTGATACACATAGTCACATTGTCTGTAGTCAAAGAAGATCTTGAAACATCACATAGGAAACATCACATAGACGATAGGAAGACAGGAAACATAGAAGATAGGAACATCGCATAGAAAGGAACCATAAAGTTATCAGGTTTTATAGCAGAACCTTGAAGGCCTGAAGGGATAGAAAAACTATTAAGAATACTGCACCATGACTTTGACCTTCACCAAAGGCAGGTAAGAATATTACCAGAAACACAAGTGCTTAGGGAGTTTATTGCCGCTAGAGGTGCAGTCCAAGAAATGTTAAAGAAGGGTTCTTCAAGTTGAGATAGAAAGGTGCTAAACGCCAAGATGATAGCATAGAAACCATGACATTCATTGGCAGTAGTTAATATGGAGACAAATGTAGAATACAGTGATGGGTAAGTGACTTGTAATTCTAGTGTAAAAGTGAAAAGACCAAAGTATTGTAAATAAATATAACAAGTTATTTAAATGGTTATGAATGTAAATGGATGTACATTGTGTTAAGTCAACAGCTTAACTTGGAAGGGAAGAGAGATAAAACCTTAGTGCTATAAAAATTGGATAGGTTATGAAAGCCCCAACAAGAGTATACCTATATTTTACATCAAGGAAAAGAGAATCAAAGCCTGTTTAAAATAGCAAGCAAACGAATAATCAAACAAACCCAATGAAAGACAAGGGAAGATAGCAAGAAAGAAAAAGGGATAAAAGCACTACAAAACAAAGAAAATAAATAATAAAATGATAATAGTAAAAAATATTTGTCAAAAATACTTTAAATATAAATATATTAAACTCAACAATAAGAGATATAGGCTGCTTCTGCTGCTGCTAAGTCACTTCAGTCGTGTCCGACTCAATGCGACCCCATAGACGGCCTCCTACCAGTCTCCTCTGTCCCTGGGATTCTCCAGGCAAGAACACTGGAGTGGGTTGCCATTTCCTTCTCCAATGCATGAAAGTGAAAAGTGAAAGTGAAGTCGCTCAGTGGTGTCCGACTCTTAGCAACCTCATGGACTGCAGCCTTCCAGGCTCCTCCATCCATGAGATTTTCCAGACAAGACTGCTGGAATGGGGTGCCATGGCCTTCTCCGGACATAGGCTAGATGCATGGATAAAAATCCAAGATCCACCTGTATTTCTGTCTATGAGAAACTAACATTAGGGGCAAACAGAGGCTTAAAATGAAGGGGTGAAAAACACTATCCCATGAAAATGGCAACCAGAAGAAAGCAGGACTATTCACACTAGACAAAATAGATTTTAAACCCTCACTAGAAAGCATGGTGCCACTCCAGTACTCTTGCCTGGAAAATCCCATGGGCGGAGGAGCCTGGTGGGCTGCAGTCCATGGGGTCGAGAAGAGTTGGAAAAGACTGAGCGACTTCACTTTCACTTTTCACTTTCATGCATTGGAGAAGGAAATGGCGGCCCACTCCAGTGTTCTTGCCTGGAGAATCCCAGGGACGGGGGAGCCTGGTGGGCTGCCGTCTATGGGGTCACACAGAGTCGGACACGACTGAAGCGACTTAGCAGCAGCAGCAGCAGCAGAAAGCATGGTGGCACAAGACCTTAATCGTTTTTGCTCCTGACCCAACTACAAAAATTGGATATCCATCCACAGACAAACCTGCCTTGGCATGAGATGAGAGACTGGACACCGTCGGCCAAGGGACCCAGGAGGGGTCTCGCCCACAAATGCATTAGGTGAAAGGCAGACAGATGTCTGTCCTGACTGTGGTGACTGCAGTGGGCCCTGAGCCAGCTCTAGCATCTCTCAGCCACAGTCCAGGAGCCCCTGGAACCACCGTCATAGACAGTCACCCACAGAGCAGAGTACTTATGTGAAAGTTCAGGTTTTCATAGGAGGGGCTCCAGCACAGCTCTAGAGGAAAAAAAAAAAAGTGAGTTTGGACTCATGGACTGGGCAAGAGAAATGTCTTGATCTTACCTGAATCTCTCTCCAACAAGGAAGAACAGCTTAAGGCTAATAGAAAACTTTATAGTCCCCGATTTCTCCCACATGGGATAGGAGAGTGTGTGAAGGATCTTGCAGCTTCCCCAGCTGTGTGGGATCTGCCAAAAGGTTCAGTTGCCCCTTACTCCATCCAGAGGAATTAGTACCGAGTTATATGACTCATAGTTATGAAGAGGCTATGAAAGCAGCGGACAGGACACGGCGCACTGAAGGGAGGCTGATCCTACTAACTGCACTAATGCAGACTCCATTAGAGAACTCACTCAAAAGCTGCGGGAACTCCTCACCTGCAGGTTCTCCCAAGTGGCCCACTGACTCCTTCAGTGCTCTGTCTGCATGGCTCACCTTCCCCTGACCCTGTGGTCACCCCCTCCCCTGTGGCCAGCCCCTGTGGGCACAAATGACATTGGACACAAGGGCAAGCTTTGATGGACAGCAAATGAGCACGCACAGAAATCTGGCTCAAGGGTGAGAACAGATTAGGAAATAGTGTTATCTTTGAGGAAATGAAAGAGCGGCTGTCAGCACACATCCTGGTGCAGTGTAGCATCTAGACAGGCAAAGGAGCTCAGAAATTCTATTGCGAGAGGGAGGCGTGTGAGTAGGTGTCTCCATAGAAGATCTGAGAGAGACTCAAGAGTCTCTAGCAGGGCTGAAAGAAGTTGTCTCTCTCCCAAAGGAGACTAGTACTGCCACTGCAAACATAACAACACAAACTTCAAGAAGCACGAAATGAAAGGATCATGACACCAATGTAGTATCAAAATCTTCAGTATTCACATCCAAAGATTGGAGATCTGTGATTCACCTAATGGAGAATTCTAAATAGCTATTTTGTTTATTAATTTTTTATAAGCATTTCCTGCTCCAGGTTCATAGCCAGAGTCAACTATTTTTAAAAATTATTTATTTATGTTTGGCTGTGCTGGGTCTTTGTTGCTTGTGGGCTTTCTTTAGTTGTGGTGAGCAGATGCTACTCTTTGTTGCAGTGTGTAGGTTTCTCGCTGCGGTGACTTTTCTTGTTGTGTATCACAGGCTCTAGGTCATGGCTTCAGTAGTTGTGGTACGTGGGCTCAGTAGCTGTGGCTTGCAAGTCGCTGCATGGTATGTGGAATCTTCCTGGGCCAGGGACCTAACCCGTGTATCTTGCATTGACAGATAGATTCTTATCCACTGTACTACAAAGGAAGTCCCCCAAATAGCTGTTTCAAATAACTCAATGTGCTACAAGAAAACTCAGGAGAACAATTGAACAAAATCAGGGAAATAATACATGAACAAAATGAATGCTTTGACAAAAAGAGAAAAATCATATAAAAGAACCAAAGAGAAATTCTGGCACTGAAAAGTCCAATGATGAAATGAAAATGCAAGAACATAGCATCAGCTGCAGAATGAAACAAGCAGAAAAAGGAATCTGTGAGACAGACAACAGATACATTGAAGTTATCCACTCAGAGGAGAACAAAGAGAAAAGAATGAAAAACAGAGAAGAAAAGCAACATGACCTATGGTACGTCATCAACAGAACCAATTTTTCAATTATTAATCTTCCAGAAGGAGAAAAGAGGGAGATGAGGCATAAAGTTCCTTCAAAGAAATAATGGCTGAGGGACTTCCAGTGGTTCAGTGGTTAAGACTTCATGCTTTCACACTTCCATGGGGAGTGGGGGTGTGGGGGGTGGGGAGTGTTGGCATTAAGATAAATAGAAGCTTGGGTCTTCCCATGGTCAGGGAACTAAGATACATGCCATGCAGCATGGCCAAAGAAATAGAAAGAGAGAATGGCTGAAAACTTCTCAAATCAAGGGTGAGATTAGAATATTTAAGCTTGTGAAGTTTTTAAGTGACCAGAGTGAAAGAGTTGTGTCTGACTCTTTGTCACCCCATGGATTATAGTGTCCATGGAATTCTCCAGCCCAGAGTATTGAAGTGGGTAGCCATTCCCTTCTCTAGGGGATCTTCCCAACCCAGAGATTGAACTCAGGTCTCCCACATTGCAGGAGGATTCTTTACCAGCTGTGCCACAAGGGAAACCCAAGAATGCTGGGGTGGGTACCCAATCATTTCTCCATCAGATCTTCCCCACCCAGGAGTTGAACCAGGGTCTCCTGCATTGCAGGTGAATTCTTCACCAACTGAGCTATCAGGGAAGCACTTTAAGTGACCAAAGTCAACCTAAAAAGGTCCTCTAC
The DNA here is from genome assembly GCA_006410935.1 of Redunca redunca. Classification (NCBI taxonomy): domain Eukaryota; kingdom Metazoa; phylum Chordata; class Mammalia; order Artiodactyla; family Bovidae; genus Redunca; species Redunca redunca. Next base: position 98,804 of record SJYQ01000963.1, read on the forward strand.
AGCGCATGTTATAATAAAGATGCAACAATCAAAGAAAAAGCCTTAAAGACAGTATGAGGGAAAAAAAAAAAAACACCTTGATACTTATAAATGAGCACCAACATGGTTCTAAGTTGATTTTTAAGTTGATTTTTAAGCACCAACATGGTTATTCAAGCTAAAGTGAAAAACCTAATAGGAGAGAAGAAAGTAGAACAATATTGTCCAAGTGCTGAAAGAGATAACTGCCAGCCAAGAATAGGAAAAATGGTATCCAGAAATGAAAGACTTCCCCAGGCCAACAAATACTGAAGGAATTGAACATCAGTAGATCCTGGTGGGCTATAGTCCATGGAGTTGCAAGAGTCGGACATGACTGAGTAACTAGGGTTGGTTAGGCCTGCCTTATTAGAAACACTGAAAGGAGTTGCTATTGTCGTTCAGTTGCTCAGTTGTGTCTGACTCTTTGTGACCCCATGGACTGCAGCACACCAGGCTTCCCTCTCCGTCACCATTTCTTGTAGCTTGCTCAAACTCATGTCCACTGAGGTAATGATGCCATCCAACCATCTCACTTTCTGTCATCCCCTTCTCCTCCTGTCATCAATCTTTCATAGCATCAGGGTCTTTTCTAATGAGTCAGCTCTTCACATCAGGTCACCAAAGTATTGGAGCTTCAGCTTCAGCAAAAGTCCTTCCAATGTATATTCAGAATCGATTTCCTTTAGGACTGACTGGTTTGATCTCCTTGTGGTACTAGGGACTCTCAAGAATCTTCTCCAGCACCATAATTCAAAAGCATCAAATCTTTGGAGCTCAGCTTTCTTTATGGTCCAGCTCACATCCATACATGACTATATGGACCACTAAAAGTAATTTTTTCACATTCAAAGGGGTTATTCAAGCTAAAGTGAAAAAATGCTAATCAATAACATGAAAACATATGGTTCACTGGGGAAGATCCCCTGAAGGAGGGCATGGCAACTCACTCCAGTATTCTTGCCTGGAGAATCCCATGGACAGAGGAACCTGGAGGGTTACAGTCCATAGGGTCGCATAGAGTCACACATGACTAAAAGGACATAACATGTGCATGTGCACATGTGATTGTTGCTGGTATGTAAAACAGCCTTTTTCAGCTACCCATTCTGTATTCTCAGTGTCTTTAGTAAGGAGTTTAGCTGTTTAGCTTTTCCCTGGTAGGGTGACTCTTCATTCTTGAAGGGTCTGGGTCATCAGTCCCACCTGGACTGTGTTGTGGTTTCCATGGACTTGATGCATAGGGCATAAGAGACACTAAGTGACCTCCCAGACTCCAGACACACTCTCCCTTATGTCTACTGTGGGCTCAAGTCCAGGTTCTCTTTGGTAGTCAGGATAAATCACTCCCGTCATCACAGTAATCCTGGGGATCCAGAGGATGTGCAATCCAAAGTGTAAGCCCTCAATTTAGATACGTCTTCAGCCAAAGAAAAAAAGAGGATGTTTGAGGTAGTGGTTTGGGCCTTCACATGGAGATAATAAAGCAAATGTCTGATAAACATGCTCGCTGGGTCTTGCACAGACAGTGGGCCACAGAGCTGACTCTGGTCTCTCCCACCACACTTAGCTCATATTCTTTGCAGGTATCTCTGGTAGGAGCCTAAATTAATTCTTACTACAAAGACACAATTTTTTGGTGACAAATCTTGCTGCCTATGCTGCTCAGAACTTAGAAGGAGGTGTTGTTGGTGCTGGTAGGGAGGAGAGGGGAAACCCCTTTCTCTTGACTTTGATCACAATGTAGTCAAGATAACTAGAAGGAGATAAATGTTCAAGTAATTTCATCCAAAGGAAGCTGAGACAGAACACACATGCGTGGTATGCTCAGTAGGTCAGTTGTGTCTGCCTCTTTGTGACCCCATGGACTGTAGCCAGGCAGACTCATCTGTTCTGTGAAATTTCCTAGGCAAGAATACTGGAGTCACTTGCTATTTCCTCTTCCAGGGGACCTTTCTGACCCAGGAATCACACCCTTGTCTCCTGTGGATCATGAATTGGCAGGCAGATCCTTTACCACTGAGCTACCTGAGAAGGCCCAGAACACAGGAAAAAGGCTATAAATTTATGTCAGTCATTTAGGGTTAAGTAAAACTGTCTCAAATGCAAAAAGGGAAAAATGGTTGTCTGAAGAGTCCTTACAAATAGTTGAGAAAAGAAGAAACACTAAAGGCAAAGGAGAAAAGGAAAGATATACTCATTTGAATATAGAATTTCAAAGAATAGCAAGGAGAGATGAGAAAGTTTTCCTCAGTGATCAATGCAAAGAAAGAGGAAAACAATAGAATGGGAAAGACTAGAGAAAATTAGAGATACCAAGGGAACATTTCATGTAAAGATGGGCTCAATAAGGGACAGAAATGGTATGGACCTAACAGAATCAGAAAATGTTAAGAAGAGGTGGCAAGAATACACAGAAGAACTGTACAAAAAAGATCTTCATGACCCAGATAACTAAAATGGTGTGATCAGTCACCTAGAGCCAGATATTCTGGAATGCGAACTCAAGAGGGCCTTAGGAAGCATCACTATGAACAAAGCTAGTGGAGGTGATGGAATTCCAGTTGAGCTGTTTCAAATCCTGAAAGATGATTCTGTGAAAGTGCTGCACGCAATAGGCCAGCAAATTTGGAAAACTCAGCAGTGGCCACAGGACTGGGAAAGGTCAGTTTTCATTCCAATCCCAAAGAAAGGCAATGCCAAAGAATGTTCAAACTGTCACACAATTGCACTCATATCACACACTAGCAAAGTAATGCTCAAATTCTCCAAGCCAGGCTTCAATAGTATGTGAAAACTGAGAACTTTCAGATGTTCAAGCTGGATTTAGAAAAGGCAGGGGAATCATATATCAAATTACCAACATCCACTGGATTATCGAAAAAGCAAGAGAGTTCCAGAAAAACATCTACTTCTGCTTTATTGACTATGCCAAAGCCTTTGACTGTGTGGATCACAACAAACTGTAGGAAATTCTTCAAAAGATGGGAATACCAGACCACCTTACCTGCCTCCTGAGAAATCTGTATGCAGGTCAAGAAGCCACAGTTAGAACTGGACATGTAACAACAGACTGATTTCAAATCGGGAAAGGAGTATGGCAAGGCTATATATTGTCACCCTGCTTATTTAACTTCTATGCAGTGTACATCATGTGAAATGCCAGGCTGGATGAAGCACAAGCTGGAATCAAGATTGCTGGGGTCAGATATGCAAAAGACACCACCCTTAAGGCAGAAAGCAAAGAAGTACTAGAGCCTCTTGATGAAAGTGAAAGAGGAGGGTGAAAAAGCTGATTTAAAACTCAACATTCAGAAAACTAAGATCATGGCATCTGGTCCCATAACTTCATAGCAAATAGATGGGGAAACAATGGAAACAGTGGCTGACTTTATTTTTTTGGCCTCCAAAATCATTGCAGATGGTGACTGCGGCCATGAAATTAAAAGACATTTGCTCCTTGGAAGAAAAGCTACGATCAACCTAACAGCATTTTGAAAAGCAGACATTACTTTGCCAACAAAGGCCTGTCTAATCAAAGCTATGTTTTTTCCAGTAGTCATGTATGGATGTGAGAGTTGGACTATAAAGAAAGATGATTGCCAAAGAATTGAGGCTTTTGAACTGTGGTGTTGGAGAAGACTCTTGAGAGTCCCTTGGACTGCAAGGAGATCCAACCAGTCCATCCTAAAGGAAATTAGTCCTAAATATTCATTGGAAGGACTGATGTTGAAGCTGAAACTCCAATGCTTTGGCTACCTGATAAGAAGAACTGACTCATTGGAAAAGACCCTGATGCTGGGAAAGATTGAAGGCAGGAGGAGAAGGGGACAACAGAGGATGAGATGGTTGGATGGCATCACCGATACAATGGACATGAGTTTGAGCGAGCTGTGAAAGTTGGTGATGGACAGGGAGGCCTGATATGCTGCAGTCCATGGGGTCACAAAGAGTGAGTGACAAGACTGAGTGACTGAACTGAACTGAAAACATCTCAGATAGGGTGTAAAATAGGACCTGTTCTGTAATTCCTGGGTACACACCAGCACATGTAAAACTAGAACTGTAACTTATGTGCCACAGTCTTTTCATGTGTTTTAGCTTCCTTCTCTTTTTTGGTTTTAATTGGCCCTTACGAAAGCTTTTGTGAAAGTTCCGAACTGCTTTAGCCCTGCTAAGGAGGAAACAGAAATGAGTCTCTGTCCACGCTTTGGCCAAAATGAAAGTACACAGAGTTCAAGTAGGTGTCAGTGCAGTGTAGCAGAAACATCCAAAAGGTGAGAGCCTGGAGGAGAAGACAGAAAGGAGCATAGCCTTTGAGTCCAACAGTTAGCTGTTGGACTAATTTGAAAATTACTTTATAAAACGAAAGCTTAGAAGTACTGCATTTCCTTTTACTAATGGATTTGGCAGTTTTTTACAGTCAAACCCAGACTTTTAAAGTGAAAATGTTGTCACAGTCTTGCTGCTGCTTCTGCTAAGTTGCTTCAGTCGTGTCCAACTTTGTGCAACCCCATAGATGGTAGCCCACCAGGCTCCCCTGTCCCTGGGATTCTCCAGGCAAGAACACTGGAGTGGGTTGCCATTTCCTTCTCCAATGCATGAAAGTGAAAAGTGAAAGTGAAGTCGCTCAGTCGTGTCCAACTCTTTGCGACCCCATGGACTGCAGCCTTCCAGGCTCCTCCATCCATGGGATTTTCCAAGCAAGAGTACTAGAGTGGGGTGCCATTGCCTTCTCCGTGTCACAGTCTTAGGAAAGATTCATTACTGACCTTTAACTGTTATCATTCCAGAATATAAGATCACCAAACAGCTGAGTGAGGTGATATCTCCCTTTAAAAAGAAAACAACTCTAAGTGATTTGTGCAGAAATATTTGACATCTTTGGTCAGCAGGAGATGTTTATTACAGTTAAGAGCTAGACTCATTAATTACTTATGGTCAGTAATTCCTTACCCTTAAATTTAAGAAAACATCTTATTTTCCATCTGAATTTCTGTCATTAACAATACATTTGTGTTAATCATCACTGTTTTTCTGGATTTTTTCTCACAGGGAAAAATTATCAAGCTCCATTTGTTAGAAACATGTTTTTTGAAGTCATGAATAATAGTAAATAACTGGCCAATTTTGGTAAAGAATGCAATGGAATCAATTAGGGCAGGGGGTGAGGAGCGGGGAAAATATGAAACCATGAGCCCATGAGACACAATTAGAACAAATGACCTACGTCTGGGCTGCTTAGAACGTGTTGCAGTTGTCTTTTCTGGCCAGATTTCCTTTCAGTTTGTAAATAGGCCTGACTTTAAGATGGCAATCAAATGCCATAGGATGAGTATCATTTAACAGACTTTTAATCCCAATTTTCGTCGTAATTTATGTAACTTCATTGTATTATCTGTTTTACTTTTCAGAGACACTGCAGCTGGAAAATACATTCTTTCCCCTCCCTTCCTCTGAGGGTTGTTGCCAGGTTGAAAGATGAGAGTGGTGAAAGCAAATTGAGGGTTTCATGTTAAGACTATAACTGGCCAGCCCTTCACAGAGGACATATGTTTGATTTTACTCTATAAGTCTCATGAAGATTAATAGCCAGAACTACAGAAACAGTTTACCAGCTGTACTTGTTAAAAAAACAAAATTCAACTGAGTCAACTTGAAGATCTACTTGACTATTAGATGATATATGAATTGGGCAGCAACCTATTCAGCAACAAGAAGGGTGCTTTGAGAGGCTATACAAAGTGAATGTTTTTATATGAAAAAAATTGGGGCAAGCAAGCTATTAACAAAAGAAAATAATTATTTTCATTCCAGGATGTTTTTCTGGAGGGAAGAGATGGGAGGGGTTTTAGCACATAGATTGCTTCTGCCTGGGTAGGGTGAGGGGATGGGGAGTAGGAGGGTGGTGGGGTGGGAATAGTGAGGGCCTCTGGTTACCCCATTGGTGGACCAGAAAATTCCAGAATGGCTGATGGAGATTATATTTCTGGGGAAGTTTGAAATTGCAATTGTCATTTATTATGTCTAGGTATGGTATCATTGGTTTTAGCATCACTGACACTATTCTGATTCTGTGGTTTTTCTTTTCAAAATTGTAAAATGTTGACAGAATGAATTTAGTCTGATGGGACTGCTGGAAGAGGACAAGGAAGGAAGAATTCTTTATTCATAGAGTAAATATTTAATGAATGCTTAATACAGGGTTATTGAAGCATGTGTTACTAGGAAATAAAAGGAAAGTTAAAACAAGGCCTCCTCCCTTTAGCAATCCAAAATCCACCCGGAGAGATAAGACATCAGTAGCAGAATAATAAGCTATTTTGGTTGAATATCAGCGCCATTCAGGGCTAAGAGAGAGAGAGAGAGAACCATTTTAGCTAGAAGGCTTGGGGAGGAAATGGAATTTTAGCCATGAAATTTACACTTGCCTCTGTCCACTGAACATGCCTAGGCATTCTGAATACTGCAATTTTTCAAGACCCATATTTTTCAAATTCAGGATGGAACAAAAGCCACAAGGTACACTCACAGGTCAATAGGATTGGTTGAAGAGAATTATCCAGAACTGACATGAGTAATTTACATTTATGAGTTCTGTTGAGGCTCACACCTCCAGGAGAAAATGAGGTTTTTCTTCTGAGAGGGATTCAGAACAAAGCAAAAACCTGTGTTGTAACTCTGGGACTGTATCAGTCAGCCTTGCCTGAAGCTCAGTGGAAGGCACTGTAACACACACAGAAGTGTCTAGTGCTGTAGTCAGGAATTAAGTTCAGACATTTCTCTCCATTCCTTACAGGATCCTACTCCCCTGTGAAACTGTGTCACGATCAAGCCTGCTGACAAGAGCAAAAGTCACTCCTCAGATGTTGCAAAGAAATATGTAGAAGAGGAATATCCCTTCCAAACAAGATTTCAATATGTTGTGGACACCGGGAATGGATATATTTTTAAGGATGTACAGCATGAAATGATTTGAAAACCAGAATGATGATTAGTCCAACAGAGAATGTCTGAATTATTTCTTACTCCTAGAACAATGATTGTAGATAAGGTATCTCAGTGGTATCTTAGTGGTATGTGAGTCCTAATCTGTGTATATGTCTTTTCTCTTCCCCTTTAACTTTTTCTCTTAGCTTTAATAAAGAAACCACGTGAAGGTTTGAGTTATTCAGATGGGTATGACATGTATACAGCATGGCACACTTTATAATCACTTTCTCATAAGCAACAAGTAGTTCCTTTCCCACCTTTACCAGCAACTCATATTTCTTTCCTGTAATATTACTGTGTGGGAGGGTGGGAGTGGGGGGGTGGTTCCCCATGGCTCAGCAATCTCCTGCAATGCAGGAGACTCGGGTTCAATCTCTGGATTAGGAAGATTCCCCAGAAAAGGAAATGACAACTCACACCAGTATTCTTGCTTGGGAAATCCCACGAATAGAGGAGACTGGCAGGCTATAGTCCATGGGATCGCAAAAGAATTGGACCCAACTTAGCAACTAACAACAGCAACATACAACAAAATATTACTAGCAAGTCCCAGAGAAATGAGTGTGCCCAGCACTTAACACATTGACTGAGCCACAGTGAGATGCCTGGTTTAGAGAGCCTTTTCTAGCCCACAGTCTGCCCTCCCTAGAGCTTTGCAATTTAAATATTGTGGTAAGGGACTTCCCAGACACACAGTCAGATGTTTGCAGTTGAGAGAAAAATTTTAACTGACTCAGTGAAATGGAAGGATGTGGCATTTGGTCAGTAGTGTTTTTGTGACACAGGGTCAACACGGAGCAGTTTTCAGCTTTCTAGCAGTAAGACTGCTGATTCCAAAATATACATGCATAAAGCATTTATACACACAACGTTGGCACACATCTCTTCCTTTAAATTCCCTCCTACAGAGAGCTAATTTTTCCTTGCTCAGCCTCTTTGGGATGGGCTTCCCAGACGGTGCTAGTGGTAAAGAATATGCCTGTAATGCAGGAGATGCGGGTTCCATCCCTGGGCCGGGAAGATCTCCTGGAGAATGGCACAGAAACCCACTTTAGTATTCTTGCCTAAAGAACCCCACAGACAGAGAAGCCTGGAGGGCTACAGTCTATAGCGTGCAAAGAGTCAGACATGACTGAAGCGACTTAGTACACAGGCACACCTCTCTTGGAGAGGGGAGCAAAATTTATGATCCCATAATGTGTCTCTTTGGCATGAGGATTATTTTAAGCTGATTAGTTTTTAAGAAACAGAAGACTCAGAAGACTTGTTTTACCTACTCCTTAACTGCCTAAAATAATTTAGATGAGGAGCCTAAACCAGGTGAGAACTATCACCAAAGATAACTCTGTTGTACATAAGAAAGACATCTCCAAGTGGCATGGCAAATATTTGTTTATCAAATAACATTCTCTTCCCACCTCCCTGTGATCTGTCTTTCTCCTCTTTGAAGTCCCAGATCCCTCCCCTTTTCTCCTTAGCTCAGAATAACATATAAGCCTCAATTGCCTCACTATCCTTTGGGGCCTCATAATCTCAAGGAGCCTTTTCTGTAGAAGACCAGATTTTGGCTTTCTCTTGTTAATCTGTCTTAATTATTAGACCAGCTAGAAGAACCAGAAGAGTAAATTATCTATTTATATAGATACTCTATATAATCTATAGTAGAGGATCTAATAGATGCATGTATCTATTTTAAAGAACTATAAAAATCAAACTCTCCCTGTGAGTTAGACATAAAACTCACAGATTTTCTTTCTTCTTCTTTTTTTTTAATGAGAAAGATTTTGTTCCCACATATTTTCATCTGGTTTACAGATGACGAAGGACTTGCTCAGCATAACTGCTGTCTCTGGGTGGGCTGGTCACATTCAGGGATGCCAGAGACGGGAAGAGGATGCTGTTTCTGTTTTGAAATATTTTGTATTTTGACTGCATCAGCTCTGCTTAAATTAACAGGAAAATGGTATTTTAGTGTCATTAGCATCTAGAACTTTCTTCCTGCTCCAGATTTTGCAACAAAATTCACCTGCAAAGCAGAGGTGTTTTTGTGGATGGGGGAGAGTTTCCACAGGATGTGCCACTTGGTGCCAATAGTATAGACAGCATTGGTGCTGTCCCCTGGTGTTGGTGTAAATTGTGTTTCTCTTCTTGGTAAGTACTAGATGGATTTGGGCATTACCAGATGATCTCATCATTGTATTATACCATCCTGTGGTCCTAGAGCAATTGCTAACCCTTCATGAAAAGAAAAAAAGAAAAAAAGTTCCCCGCCAACCTTCTCATATTTTCAGAAATCTAGTGGAAGGAGGGAGTCTATATACCACAGAACAGTGTATAGGCTTTGATGTATCCAAGGACTTTTTAGAAACTGTTAGCTAATACTGGCTTTAAATCTTCAGTGTCTGGAGAAGTGGTCTGTGGTCATCAACTAAATGCCATGATGATTCAGGGGATCCTCAAATTTGTGATGTCAGCAGTTGTATTGATAATGATGTCTCAATCCCCATGAACATCTACACAGATAACAGTGCATTCGAGTTCACGGCAGGAATTAGAATTCACATATCAGCCTCAGATTAATTGAAGATGAAAACATTCTTCTCCCCCAACTCAGGCTGCTGCTGAGCAACCTTGGAGCATCCCAAGGGCGGCGGCGGCCAGCTGGGTTAGGCGCGTCACTTAGTACATACTCCATGGGGACTCTGCAGAGCAGCACTGCCTGTAATTCCCAGAGTGAGAGTCCAAGAGGGAAAGGAGAAATAAATAGATCTTACCTGAAGTATGTTCCAACCTATCACAGCTCCCTTTGGAAGAAACCAGCTCAAAATGTCCCTGGGAGTTGCTGAGGTTAAACAAGAATCCCGCGATTACCCTTCGAGAGTGTGGCAAACATAGGTAAAATTTGGGTGAACTGCTCTAAACATGGCCAAGGTCATTGCTCAAAGAGGCAGTTATCTGAAGGAAAGGTTTACGAGTGTGGCCTGTGCGTAAATGGGGGATTTAAAACTTAGCCTTTTAAAAATCTGTTCCCAGTGGTGACCATCTCATGAGCCAAAATGAGTGTTGCCAAGCTACAAGAGAAACACAGGCAAGTTCCAAGAAGTTCATTAAAATATACAGCTGCAAGGCTTTGCTGTACTGTTCTCCGCCCAGGTACAAGGGACAGACTCAGTCAGAACCCAGCCCGCTTCTCTCTGTCCTCCTCAGTCCCTCCTCTGACCTCCCACAGCACTCTGTTCCCACTGTTCATTTTAGCACTGAATACATTTTGCCTTGTGCCATAACTTTTAGTATGTCTATATGTTTTCCAGTTAAATCATTGTCTTCTTTCAGGCAGAAAGAAAAAGACTTATTTGTCTTTTACTAATTTAGTGCCCCAAACTATCTTCCTGTACATAATAGCTTTACAATAAATTCAGTATTAACTGCATATAATTATCTCTGCCTACTGAATTTCTAGCCTTCTTTTAAGGTCTATCACAAATGCTCCCTTTCTCAAGAAGCCTTTTTAAAATTCTGATGTGCTTTTGTTTCCCTCTGACTGCCTATAAAATCTTTCTTGTACCTCTTCCATGAAAATTATTTTCCTTATGTTAAAGTCATTCTGCTGCTGCTGCTAAGTCACGTCAGTCATGTCCGACTCTGTGCGACCCCATAGATGGCAGCCCACCAGGCTCCCCCATCCCTGGGATTCTCCAGGCAAGAACACTGGAGTGGGTTGCCATTTCCTTCTCCAATGCATGAAAGTGAAAAGTGAAAAGGAAGTCACTCAGTCGTGCCTGACTCCTAGCAACCCCATGGACTGCAGCCCACCAGGCTCCTCCATCCATGAGATTTTCCAGGCAAGAGTACTGGAGTGGGTTGCCGTTGCCTTCTCTGTAAAGTCATTGTAGTTTAGCTTTAACTATGTGCTCCTTTGGGGGTAGGAATCTTGTCTTCCTTGACTCTGTATCCTTGGATACTGCACACAGCTTTGCTCCTTTATTTATTTATTCATTCTGCAAATATCACTGAGCATCAACTATAAGGATTCTGTTCTAGGGCAGGGAGTATTAAGCAAATTAAACAAACATGGCTTTTATTCTCACAGAGCTTAAAGTCCTAAAGTAAGAACTTTGACAAGTTAATAGGAAATTAAACCTCAGTGCTTTGATGAGGTATAGAAACCATGAGATCTTGACCTGATTTAGGGTATCAGAGAAGATTTCCAAAAGGAAGTGATAGATTGAGAATTAAAGAATGAAGAAACTGCATGTGCAAAAGTCAAGAAGCAAGAGAACGATTGTTATATAAGGAGAAAAAGGAAGTCCAGAAGTTCAAACTTGCTCCAGTGAAGAATGTTTTAAATTTATATCATAATTTTCCCTTCTAGATAACTGAAATCTACATGGGCGATACATAAAAAGGGGGAACCCAGGTTCCTATATATGGCTAAACTAGCAAAAACATGTATTCTGACTCCAAGATCAGCTCTCTTTCCACTAAATATTTCTTTCTATTTCTCAGTTATTTTAATGTCAGGCCTCTTTTTGCTTATCATTCTCATGGAAACTTGTGAAGTAGTCTATGTCTCCTTAAGTCATTCACATATTCCTCCATTCTAGTTAAACAGTGTTCTCTCTTGATTGTTCATCCTTAAGAGAATAACTTAAGTACAAGATCACATGTGGAACTTTACCACGAGTAAGCTGGCAAGTAAGTAAATATGTGGGGAACAACTTTAGTCTTTGAGCACAAAGACCTGAATGGGACTTGGGGAAACTGACTTCAAGATATCTGCATTTAGAAGGCTTTTGTTTTGCCCATATACAAAGTTTCACCAGGGAAGGAGGAAGTGAAACTATAGGTTCAATTCAGTTCAGCTCAGTCACTCAGTCATGTCTAACTCTTTGTGACACCATGAATCGCAGCACGCCAGGCCTCCCTGTCCATCACCAACTCCTGGAGTTCACTCAAACTCCTGTCCATCCAGTCGGTGATGCCATCCAGCCATCTCATCCTCTATCGTCCCCTTCTCCTCCTACCCCCAATCCCTCCCAGCATCAGAGTCTTTTCCAATGAGTCAACTCTTCACATGAGGTGGCCAAAGTACTGGAGTTTCAGCTTTAGCATCATTCCTTCCAAAGAACACCCAGGACTGATCTCCTTTAGGATGGACTGGTTGGATCTCCTTGCAGTCCAAGGGACTCTCAAGAGTCTTCTCCAACACCACAGTTCAAAAGCATCAATTCTTCAGCGCTCACCTTTCTTCACAGTCCAACTCTCACATCCATACATGACCACAGGAAAAACCATAGCCTTGNGGACCAGATGCCATGATCTTCATTTTCTGAATGTTGAGCTTTAAGCCAAATTTTTCACTCTCCTCTTTCACTTTCATCAAGAGGCTTTTTAGTTCCTCTTCACTTTCTGCCATAAGGGTGGTGTCATCTGCATATCTGAGGTTATTGATATTTCTCCTAGCAATCTTGATTCCAGCTTGTGCTTCTTCCAGTCCAGCGTTTCTCATGATGTACTCTGCATATAAGTTAAATAAGCAGGGTGACAATATACAGCCTTGACATACTCCTTTTCCTATTTGGAACCAGTCTGTTATGACCATAGGTTGCTGCTAAGTCACGTCAGTCATGTCCGACTCTGTGCGACCCCATAGATGGCAGCCCACCAGGCTCCCCCCAACCCTGGGATTCTCCAGGCAAGAACACTGGAGTGGGTTGCCATTTCCTTCTCCAATAACCTTCTCCAGTAACCTAACTATAGGTTAGGTTTAGCCAAAATTTGAGAAATTTAGATTTGACTGAAATGAAAAAGTGTTGATTTGAGGTTTGTATAAACTGAGGTTGGGAGACTCAGATTCAAGATATGCTTGAATATTGTTCCTCCAGACTTCAAAGTGGGAGAGGCTTATAAAATGCAAACAAACAAACAAACACCCCAAACTGCAAGGTTAGAGTTATATAATTTATTTATCAAGAATTATATTAGAGGGATTTCCCTGGTAGTCCAGTGGCTAATATGCTATCCTCCTGGTGCAGGGGGCCCAGGTTTGATCTCTGGTCAGGGAACTAGATCCCACATGTCACAGCTAAAGAACCCTCATGCTGCAACAAAAACTGAAACCCTGTGTGCTGAAAATAAGACTCAACACAGCCAAATAAATAAATTTTAAAAAAGTAATTATAATTGGAGCTGGGAAAAAGTCACAGAGCTTGTTAAGGAAGTATTGGTTGGAGTACAAAGTGGTTCCATAGTTGCAAGGGAAGACTTCGAGACCATAAGGTTGCAGCTGTCACGTGTCATTCTGAATATGGCTGCTGGTGTCCTTGGGTCTGTTACAGTTCAAAGCAAGTTCAAATTCTCAGTGGTGCAGAGATGTGTCTGAGATCAGATCTCCAGTGGCCCTCTAGACACCATATTGTATGCTTGAAGAATGATTACTCCATTTTAATTTTAATTCATTGTCAGTAAGGTGATCATATCATTTATCATCCCAACTGTGACACTTTGAGAATAAAATACAAGACTCATAATAACTATGCACCAAGAAAACAAGTGCAAACTGAGACTGCCAAGGTAAGTTGGGACATATAATTATTTTTTTTAACATTTATTTAGTTTTCGTTGCACTGGGTCTTCATTGCTGTGCACGTGCTTTCTTTGGTTGTGGTGAGCCAGGGCTACTCTCTAGTTGCTGTGCACAGGCTTCTCACTGTGGCAGTTTCTCTTGTTGCAGAGCATAAGCTCTAGGTGCATGGGCTCAGTCATTGTGGTGTACAGGCTTATCTGCCCCACAGTATGTGAAATCTTCCCAGACCAGGGATTGAATCCAGGTCCCCTGTATTGGTGGGTGGATTCTTAATCACTGGACCACCAGGGAAGTCCTAATTATTCTATTTATAACAAACAAACAAACAAAAAAAATTCACAGATTTAAAAACCTTAATGTTCAGAGTTTTTCTTTTCTTTACCCTATTCTAGATAACATTTTATAGAGGATTCTCTGAAAATAGTTGATATTCAAAGAATGTTAACTATAACTTAGAAAATGTCCCCCTTCCTCATGCCTAACAAATTGGATCTCTCATCTCTAACTACAAAAATCTCTAAATTAGCCACTGCACAGTTTTCATGAGCATGAAATAACAAGCAATATATATATATTGGTTTCTGCTTCTGGTTCCTGCTAACATTTGATCTTTGACTCTAGTTCCTGACATAGAGTTTGTAAAACTCTTGTAATTTCTCAAGTGAGAGAAGCATCTGACACAGAGGTCCTGATCCCCTTGAACTTCCTGAGTGATAGAAGCATCTTTTGTTCTAGAGTGGTGACTCTTGGGGGTCTCCTGAATGAGGACTGGTCATCGGAAAGACCAAGTCATAATTAGAAGTTTGAAACTTTTAGCTCCACCCACCCCCCATTCTCCAGAGAGAGGAAGGGACTGGAAATTGGGTTAATGAGCCTCCATAAACATCCCTAAAGTGTGGGGTTCATGCAGCTTTCAGGTTGGTAAACACATCTATGTGTCAGTAGGGTGCTCCACCCTAACTTTACACGGACAGAAACTCTATAGGGCTTGGGCCCTTACAGACCTTGGGTCAGGTATTTCTTCTTCTGTCTATTCATTTTTATCCTTTAAAATATCTTTTCTAATAAATTAAAAATAGTAAGTAAATTCTTCTCCTGGGTTCTTTGAGCCCCTCTAGTAAAATGTTGAGCCCAATAAGAGAGGGTCATGGGAACCTCAGATTTGTAGCTAAGTCAGATAGAAGTTGCTGAAGGACAGGGAAGCCTGTTGTGCTGCAGTCCTTGGGGTTGCAACTCAACAACAGATAGAAGTTGTGGTTTTAACCGCTTCTTAAAATCAGCATCTGAAGGGGTATGGATAGTCTTTTGTAGCTGAGCTCTTGACCTGTGAATTTTGCATTAACTGCAGGTAGTGTCAGAATTTCCTGGTGTGGAAAACCCACCTATCTGGTGTCAGAAGTGTTGTATGAGTAGAAGAAAACAGTGAGTTTTTCCCAGAAAATGAGTCTACTGAATGAACTATCTAGGACTCTAGAACATCATTCTCTAACAGAACTTTATTTAGTGGTGGGCTGTTCTATAGAACATTTGTCACAACACTGGAGAGCATCACTTTCAAAGTATCACAGGTGGGAAGATAAATTATATGGTCACCCTACTCACGATAAGCATTCCATCACAGGTGCACAATCTAGTATAGTAGCCACTGGCCTTAGGGACTATTTATTGAGGAGTTGAAATGGGCTAATATGACTGAGAAACTAACTTTAGATTAATTTAAAGGTAAATTAAACAACTACATGTGGCCAGCAGCTACCATATTGCATAATGCCTCTCTAGATCACTGGGAATAAAAAGGGTAACACATGAATGGTACTAAGATAAACCGGAACATTTTCCACTCTTTCTTTTTTTAAAATCCAGTGTACATACAGCCTGGATCCTATACTGCAGGGTCTTAGCCTTTCCTTTTATTTGACTCAATGCAAGAATCAATTTCATCTCTATTAAATGTAAGTAAAACAAAGACCGAAAAAAATATAGAAATCAAGAGTATTTGCAATACAGAGTGCTGAGTTATATATACGATGTACTTGAAACAGGCTTCCTTGGTGTTTCAGATGGTAAAGAATTCTCCTGCAATGTGGGAGACCTCGGTTCCATCCCTGGGTTGGGAAGATCCCCAGGGGAAGGGAACAGCTACACACTCCAGTATTCTTGCTTGTAGAATTCCTTGGACAGAGAGCCTGGCAGGTTACAGTCCATGGGGTCACAAAGAGTCAGACACAAGTGAATGAATTTCACTTTCACTTTTTACTTGTGCTTGAAACACTATGGGAAATATTTCTAACTAGTGGAAATAATGAGAAATATCATCATAGGACTTATTCATTCCGTCGTAGAAAATACTTTAAGGAAATCCAAAATTTCTAGATAAAGTCCCATTTCTGCCAGAGCCTTCTATAAAAGGATCTTAGCCCCAAAGCTCTACCTCTAGCATTTTGTTCTTCTTAACGCAAAAAGGACAAAGCTCAAAGAAATTGATTTTAGATCTGCCCAACTCAAAAAATGTGTTTATCTGTTCTGTCTTCTTAAATTATTTGTATCTCTTCTGTGTCTCTTATTATTTTCTGTTATGTATCAGTTGTGCAACAGCAAGAAGTGGATGCCATGTAAGACATCATAATCTTACCCTGCCTACTGGAGAGTAAGTGCTTTGCGGGCAAGGATTGTATTTCCATAGCACCAGGCACAGTTCTTCACACAGAGTGGGTACTCAGGAAATGTCTGTCAGTTCATTCAGAAATATTTTGTGTTTCTGATTCTATAAAAACTAACTTTCTGGAACATGAAATGGGATAAGGCAAAATCTTAACTTTGACAGTAAGCCTATTGTCAGAGAGTTATGGGAACTCAGAGTGCCTCCCAATTATTAATGCACATATTATAATTGAATATAACTTTGAGAGTGTGGTAAATAAATTTTTAAAGACATTTATTTTAATTTTGGATATCACTATTTTATTGAGATAAAATTGACATATAACATTATATTAGTTTCAAGTGTACAAAATAATGATCTGAGGTTTGTATATATTGTGAAATGATAACCGCAATAAGTCTAGTTGACACCCATCACCATACATAGTTGCGTTTTTTTGGTATGTGCATTGATCTTCCTTTTTTCTCTTTGGGTGGTGAGTTGGTATAATTCTTTTGGAAAGCAGTATAAATTTCTATTAGAAGACTTTGATGTAATAATTTTGTATTTGAGACTCATTCTCCCCAAAATCGTTTTAAAACCACTTTATTGAGGTGTGATGGACATACGAAAGCTCTATACATTTAATATATACAACTTGATGAGTTTGAAGATAGAATGGCATAAACCCATGAAACCATCACCAACACAGTCTATACCATAAACACATCCATCACCTCCAAAAGTTTTCTCCTGTCCTCTTTATTATTGTTCTGTGTGTGATTAATATCACTTCAGGCTTCCCTGGTAGCTCAGCTGGTAAAAAATCTGCCTGCAATGCAGGAGACCCTGGTTTGATTCCTGGGTTGGGAAGATCTCCTGGAGAAGGAATAGGCTACCCACACCAGTATTCTTGGGCTTCCCTATGGCTCAGTTGGTAAAGAATCTGCTTGCAATGCAGGAGACCTGGGTTCAATCCCTGGGTCAGGAAGATCCCATGGAGAAGGGCATGATAACCCATTTTAGTATTATTGCTTGGAACATTCCATGGGAAGAGAAGCCTGGTGGGTTACAGACCATAGGGTTGAAAAAAGTTGGACAGGACTGAGTGACTAACACTTTCAGCTTCATATCTTTTTAAAGCAAAACTTTGTTTGTTTTCTGACCAATATATATTTTTTAAGTGGTCAATATTTGTGTAAGATGTACAGCAGAAGAAAAAGAAAATAGCAAGTGGGAGAAAGGGAAGTTTTGGGAAGTCCAGATGTAGTTGTACAGGTGATAATGTAGCTCTCACAGTGTATTTGGAAATCTGAATTCCCACCAACTCAAAGTTCACTGCACAAAGCTTTGCACATAGTAGACAATCAAGTATTGAACTAATTAAAAGTGTAGGAGTTTCAACAACACTGTTGATGGGACTGTAAACTGGTACAGCCACTACAGAGAACAGAGTGAAGTTTTCTTAAAAAACTAAAAATAGAGCTACTGTATAACCCTGTAACCCCATTCTTGGGCGTATATTCAGAGAAAAACATGTTCTGAAAGGATGCATGCACCCAGTGTCCATTGTAGGACTGTTTCTAATAGCCAAGACATGGAAGCAACCGAAACGTCCCATCAACAGGAATGGATAAAGAAGATGTGCTTTATTTATAGAATGGAATATTACTCAGCCATTAAAAGAAATGAAATAGTGCCACTTTCAGCAACATGGATAGACATAGAGATTGTCACTCTAAGTGAAGTAAGTCAGACAGAGAAGGAGAAATTTTGTATTATATCATTCATACATGGAATCTGAAAATAAACAATACAAATGGACTTATGTACAAAACAGAAACAGATTCACAGACTTAGGAATGAACTCATGGCTAACCAGGAGGGGGAAGGATGTGGCAAAGGGATGGTTAGGGAGTTTGGGACTGATATGTACACACTGCTGTATTTTAAATGGGTAACCAATAAGAACCTACTGTATAGCACATGGAACTCTGCTCAATGTTATGTGGCCAGGATGGGAGGGGAGTTCAGAGGAAAATGGATACATGAATATGTAGAATGGCTGAGTCCCTCCCCTGTGCAACTGAAACTATCACAACGTTGCTAATTGGCTATACTTCAATTTAAAAAGAAGTTAAAAAAACAAAAATTAAATAAAATTTCTCTTGAAAGCAAATATAATTTTTTAAATCAATATGATATGAACAAAAATGTACAGGGCGTTCATATTTCACCTACTCCGACTATTTGTTCTTTAGGGTTTTTTCAGGTGAAGTGTGCCTTTTTTCTAACAATATGTAATTTAAAGAGCAGCCGCTAAAAAGAAGTTAAAATTGTAGAAAAACCTGAGAAAGGTATAAACAGTCTTTTCCTGGAGGATTTGCCATTTAAAACCGCCGTTATTTTTAGTGCCGGGTGTCCTCGGTGGCGAAAGCGCGGAAGCTGCAGAGAGCAGGGTTCAAGCGCTCCCGGAGGGCGCGGCTGTGGCTTTCCACTCATTATGGACTCAAACCTTGAGAGTCAGCCCCCATTCTGAGCCCGGTGCACTGCTCCGCCCGAGACAGAAAAGAGGATCTGAAAAGTATAAAATGCAAGGCATTCGGATGGTTATCAAATGCAAGAAATCTAATTGTTGAAACATGTATGTCTCATTTGGACATGAAGCTAGGCTGAAGAAAGAGGTAGAATATAAGGCCGACTGAAATTTCCTGTGTTAGTATCCCTGGAATTATAACAAGCATGATAGTTTCCAACTTTTCTTATCATTGGTTCTCATCACGTTTAACTTAATCAAGTCTGTTTGCACGAAAAGAATATAGGCTTTGGGGCCAGAAAGATCTGGCCCGTCCATTATCTCCTAATTGTGTGTTCTTGGGAATTTACTTAACCTTTCCAGTTTTCAGTCTTCTTGGGTGGATAAGGAGGATAAATACTACCCTCTTCAAAGAAATGTACAATAACCCAGTGCCTGGTGCCATGGTAACCACACATTGAATTTTGGTTGTTACTATCTGCTCA
Source organism: Redunca redunca (assembly GCA_006410935.1). Lineage (NCBI taxonomy): Eukaryota > Metazoa > Chordata > Mammalia > Artiodactyla > Bovidae > Redunca > Redunca redunca. Next base: position 118,063 of record SJYQ01000963.1, read on the forward strand.
ACACACAATATATTTCAAGCTCTATATTTACTTACTGTATGCTATATACTTAACATATAGGTCCTTGCTTTCAAAATCAAGTTAACATCAAAGGCAGGAAAATGCAATGCAAAGAACAAGCCTAGGCAATTGAAAAAAAAAAAAAGATAATAGTGTATAGCATGAGGATCCAAGGGAGAAGGAGTTGATATGGATGAGCCATTCTCAAACCTCTCATTTCATTTGACCTTCAGTGCAGCTCTGTTTTGGAGGCAGAGAAAGCATTTGTCAGAATGGAAAATTGAAGCACAAGCAAGTCTTGGCTCCATTTCAGCCACTTTGAAATGAACTGATGGATTAAGAAAATTCTGGTTTCTTCCAAGGCTGCATTTCTATTATTCTTTGCCTTTCCTAAATTAAGACTGCTCATTACTATGAGGTTTGATACTAGCACTCACATTTCTTGATTCTAAGCCCAGGACTTTGTGCCTAAGTCAGAAGTAAGTAGGAGAATTTTGCTTCAAAGGAAAATTAAAATTCCACCTGGGCAGAAGTGTCCCTTTTCCTTTTCTATTGACATCACTTTCATATAGGCTTAAAATCTCAATACAATGGCTCTGGCTATGTGTGTTTAAGTGTGATCACGCCTGAATAACAATTTCCATCTTCAGACATCAAAGTACTTTCACTCTGTTGTAATCATACATGCTTCCTACACGCTTATTGATGTTTGTTCTATTCTCTTTCAAACTCCTCCACACTGGAGCTTTCCCCTTGCCAAAAGAAACAAAGTTCTCCACATTTGGTCTTCCTTCCTTTCTTTTTAGTTACTAAACATGTCAATCTTTCTTTCCAAAACACTTACATGGAAGTTCTATTCTGTCAAAAGACAAAATAGACACACCAACAGAAGAAACAACTACATAGTTAGAATACTAACAGTGGGAATCCAGCACTTACATTGAGAGGGTGCATCAGTGTATATGAAAGTATACTATGCTTCTAATGTACTTTATGGTTGACTTCTCTAGATTCCAGTTTAATTTAAAGTCCAAAGTGGCCTCAACTCCCCAAAGGCCTTAGGGCATTATTTTGTTCCAGGAGACAATGCCATAGCAATATCATGTTTCCTTGGTTACAGAGACTTCCACAGAGGCCAATATATTCCTGGCAAGGTTTAGCAGACACTGAATTTGAAATAATTATAGCATCTCTATAATTTGGTTCTGACTGCTTTTCTTCAATGAGTGTGTCAGCAAGGATGTATGTAGTGCCTCCCTACCGTGTGGATAAAGGGAAATATATATGACTTTTTTAATGAATAAATTACTTTCACATTAAAGGTAAAAATTGCTTTTGGGTGTGCTATGTCATCTCTTACAAAATTAAGCATCTTGAAATGTTAAACTTGTTCTTACTGCCCTCATTGTGGATATAAAATAGAAATTGGTAGAGAAAGGATGTTACATGTTGTATGATCCACATAAATGTTAAGAGCAACGTAACACTTATTATACAGTTGAAAAACAAGAGGCCTTGAAGATGTGTTTGGGACCTAGTTTCTTTTAAAAGTTAAAAACTTGGGTAAGGATGTCTGTGAATCTCTATGCTTCATGGAATCATTTTCTATGGAAAATAAATATATAGATGCTATTAATTAATGAACTAAAATTAATTTAAAAGCATTTCTGTTTCTACTTGTACAGAAAGACACATATATGATATCACTTATATGAGAAATGTAAAAATATGATTCAAGTGAACTTATTTACAAAACAGATACAGACTCACAGATTTGAAAAACAAGCCTATTGTTACCAGAGGGGAAGAGGAGGAAGGCACAAATTAAGAGCTTGGGATTAACATATACACACTACTGTATGTCAAATAGTAGTGGAACTGATGGATTAGACTACAACAAGAGCCTGTTGTATTACACAGGGAACTCTGCTCAATAGTCTGTAATAACCTATATGAGAAAAGAATCTGAAAAAAAAAATATATGTATAGCTGAACCACTCTTCTGTACACGTGAAACTAACACACCATTGTAAATCAACTATACT
>SJYQ01000963.1:120134-153485 GCA_006410935.1 Redunca redunca
AAAAATATTTTGTATATACAAAATTATATTGTACAAAATTATATTGTATATACAATTGTATATACAATTATATTTTGTATATAATTGTATATACTTTTAATCAAGGACTCTAAAAAAGCAAAGCTACTATTTACACAAGGATTCAGGTTTTGATATTGAAAAATGTTTCTTGTATTTGGTTGGAAAACAAACTTTTTCAGATTGATAGCAACTGAGGGACTGACAGTCTGGCTCAAGAAACTCCTCAATTCAAGTTATGATAGTCTGTGTATTTCCCTATAAGTCCAACAGCACACTTTCATAATAACATTCACAATTATTTGATAACTTTACATAATTATTTATGAAATTAAAAAAATCCCCCACCCACTGATAATGTGGAAAGAGTGCCAAATCAAATATTGCAACATACAGCAAAACACACCAGGGTAACATGTGGAATTGAGGTCTTTAAGATGGAGGACAGTCCCCTGGAACTTCAGAGAAACTGAGGTATGGGAGAGTAAGATAATCAGAAAATAGAGGTGCTGAAAACCCAAAGTCCTGAAGAGAAAACCTTCTTCAAAGAAAATGGCTCTCTGATCATTGGTGTCTCTTACACAGCTGGGCTCAGCGAGTTCTTTCGAGCTGAAAAGTTGTTTATCCTTACACAGCTCCTAGTAGGCTGCACTGAGGATTTCTGGTCTTGCAGTTATAGCAAGTAGTTAGGAGTCAGAAGCTTTGGTTTCTGTTATAATTTATGAAGCTGTTATCAACCCCTTCTTTCTCTCTGCTAGCTTTGTAAGAGATAGGCAAGAATTGCTGCCTCTCAAAATTTTAAGTTTCTTTAATGAAGATATATTTCTATATGAAATTGGGAGGGAGTAACACACAGAAATTATGAGGAACGTTAACAATAATTTGACTCCTGTTGCTAAAATATGTATTAATTTGGTATTAAATATATGTTTTTGGGTGAATGTCAGAAATACAGCACTCTATTGTGATGTTAGTGTATTAAAAAGCAGAGACATTACTTTGCCAACAAAGGTCCATCTAGTCAAAGCTATGGTTTTCCCAGCAGTCATGTATGGATGTGAGAGTTGGACTATAAAGAAAGCTGAGTGCTGAAGAATTGACAATTTTGAACTGTGGTGTTGGAGAAGACTCTTGAGAGTCCCTTGGACTGCATGGAGATCCAACTAGTCCATCCTAAAGGAAATCAGTCCTGAATATTAATTGGAAGGACTCATGCTGAAGCTCCAATACTTTAGCTACCTGATGTGAAGAACTGACTCATTGGAAAAGACCCTGATGCTGGGAAAGATTGAAGGTGGGAGGAGAAGGGGATGGCAGAGGATGAGATGGTTGGATGGCCTCATAGACTCAATGGACATGAGTTTGAGTAAACTCCGGGAGTTGGTGATGGACAGGGAGGCCTGGCGTGCTTCGCGACCCTGTGGGGAGGCAAAGAGTTGGACAGACTGAGTGACTGAACTGAGAGAACTGATTGTAATGTTAGATACATGACATAATCCAGACTTATTCTGCTAGTTATAATTAGATCAAGAATTTCAAGTCCAAGAAAAAGTGGACATTATAGAAGATCAACTAGAATGCCAAAGGGACTATATGAGAGACTAAGAAAAAGGCGATGAAGTCAGAGATTGCCTGAGTTTGTCAGAAGAAAATACAAAACTACCCAATACACAACTTAGGCAAAGCCAATATGAAGATGGTTTTCATTTACATCTTCTTTTCTTTCCTCTATTGCCTCACATATTTATTGAAATTTTATTATCTCTCTTGTTCTATGGTAGGTCTTAGATTTCAAGAGCAAGCAAGACAGACATGACCACTTCCATTCCTGGACCTGACATTTGCTTCTTCTCATCATTTCCACATACATATTGCCTAGAAGCTGGGGACTGAATCCCATAGCCAGACCAAAGCCCAAAAGTAGGGAGAGGACAGACTTGCAGCCCTACAGGTGACAGTTATGGTTAGCCAAGAGTTTTGGTTGTTATTGTTTTGTTTTCATTTGCTTATCTTTTAAATTTCCCCTTACCCACTAGGATCCTTTACCTACCACCAGATTCTCAGAAAATTTGACATATCAGAATAGCTTGGCATGATAATGTTGCAAAGAAAAAACTGGAGGAGAATTTTTCTAAGTGTGGCTTGCCCTACATTTATCCCTCTGTGGGAATAAATAGTTTAGTAGAACTGTTTCCCTCTGCTGAAATCCAGCATGACTTTGAACACATATGCCAATGTGTTCCAAGTGGTGACTGGCAGCAAAGAGAGGTTTTCTCCTGGTGGTGATAGGAAAGATAAGGAGAAGCAGATGGTGCAGTGAGCCAGCTTCCAAGGGCCCAAGAACCAAAGCATTCCTTCTTCACACTGGTGAAGTGAACTTTAAAGTGTGTTTCCGAAATTAGGGAAAATCCTCTACTGAGAATTAGAGAGAAATGTGTTGAGTGGAGGGTAGATATTTGAGAAAAGTGGAAAAAGTATGAAAAAGGTGAGATAGAGGATGGCAGAGAGATATGATGGAGAAACACAGTTCAGATGGTTTAGTATCCACTGGGTTGTCTTATTTCCTCTAGTAGATCACCCATTTAGAAATGGGCTGCAAGGGGGTTCACCCCCTTGGTATTTGATCAGGAAGGTACAATACAATGGGAGAACTGGGAAGAAAATTAAAGGCATTGGAAAGGGAAAGGAAGTGAGGGGTCAGAAAATCTCAATCAGCAAAGGAAGGATTGTAAACAGGAGCTGAAAGAAAGTGGAGTCCCTCAGTCGTGTCTGACTTTTTGTGACCCCCATGGACTGTAGCCTACCAGGCTCCTCCATTCATGGGATTTTCCAGGCAAGAATACTAGAGTGGGCTGCCATTTCCTTCTCCAGGGGATCTTCCCAACCCAGGGATCGAACCTGGGTCTCCCTCATTGTAGACAGATGCTTTACTGTCTGAACCACCAGGGAAGAAAAACAGGAGCTGAGAGAGAAATAAAAAGTGAAGGAATCTATTAATTGAAGAGGACAAACAATGGTAGACTGAGAGTAATTGATTAAAGGTTTATGTTCAGAGTTTTCTGTCTAAACAAATATTTTTAGAGCTGGAACAATTCTAGGTGAAAAGTTCTAGGGTGTGCCTATGGAAATGGGTGGCTGAAATTTCACTGGAAATGAATATGTCATGGAAATAAGTGTCTAGGATGTTAAATGTGGATATGATATCATCCTGAAAATGAGTGGATATTGGGTGGAGGAGAAGACTGTGAGGATGACAAAGCCTTCAATGAATCAAGAACAGTGGTGAAGGGAGGTCAGGAGCTGACAGCAAGCAGAAGGCATGGAATAATATTGTTTGGTGGAACTGTTTCCATAGAGGCAGGTTACTTTTTAAATAGTGGAAGAGAAAGAATATGAAATCGACAATGTGGAACAAACAAATTATTTGCTAATAGAAACCATGGAACCGGCAAGGATGAGTTGGTATTTTTATCTTTTCCTTCTAGAAAATTTTAAATAGAAAATAAATTAGCATCATGTAAATGACATTCAGTTTGTTCTCTAGCTTGTATATTTTCTTTGTCATGTTTTCTGCCTCTTAAGTTTATCCTAGTTTTCGTCTATCTTAAAACTGATCTGTTCTGCTCTGTGCCTGGTAGAAGAGTTTACTTGTTTGTTCAGCCATGTGGTATATTGTGACAGAGCATATTATGTACCACACCCAGATCTCTGTAACTTCCCTGTTCATCATCTGCTGGAGCTTGCTCAAACTCATGTCCATTGAGTCGGTGATGCCATCCAACCATTTCCTGCTCTGTTGCCCCTTTCCCCTCCCATCTTCAGTATTTCCCAGCATCAGGGTCTTTTCCAATAAGTTGGCTCTTTGCATCAGGTGGCCAAAGTATTGGAGCTTCAGCTTCAGCATCAGTCCTTCCAATGAGTATTTAGGGTTGGTTTCCTTTTGGATTGACTGGTTTGATATCCTTTCTGTCCAAAGGACTCTCAAGAGTTTTCTCCAGCACCACAGTTCACAGACATCAATTCTTCAGTGCTCAGCCTTTTTTATTGTCCAGCTCTCACATCTGTACATGACTACTGGAAAAAATACTGGAAAAGGTTGAGAGATATTTAACCACTCATTTGCAGGTAAGTGATCTGATATTTTATTATTACAAGACCATGAAAGGTGGAGCTATCTGCACAGACTTTGACAAAGAGAGCTAATGAAAGGAAAGAGAATTTAATCAAATCTCTGGTCCTTGGCAGCTTCACTCATTTGCCCATTTATTTACATGTTTGTTGAATGTATCATATGTCATACACCACTAGACAAACACAAAGTTAGTTTCTAGAAACATAAAGATGATTAGTTCCTAATCTTTATTCTTGAGAGGCCACAGTCTGGTGGCATTAGCAAACAGAGCTGGCCACTGAATAAGATAGGTTTGAACTTTGTGGGCCCACTTATATGATAATTTTTTAAAAATATATAAATTTACTTATTTTAATTGGAGGTTAATTACTTTACAATATTGTATTGGTTTTGCCATACATCAACATGAATCCACCACAGGTATACACATGTTCCCCATCCTGAACACCCCTACCTCCTCCCTCCTTGTACCATCCCTCTGGGTTCAGTAAATACTACAGTACTAGATGATGGTTGAATCTGTAAACTATGGATGTGGAGGGCAAACTATGAGACTTGAACTTCCACAGATTTGGGTATTTGCAATGATTCTTGGAACCAATTATTTATTGTTCAGGGGTCAACTGTAAGTACAGATCAGTTAAGTGCTGTAATAGAATACTGAACAAAGCGTTATGAATGTTTGGGTGGAAAGATCACAAACAAACCACAGCTTATCTGCATCTTGAAATAAGAGGATCTTAGGTAAAGAGCCTAGCGGTTGAGGTTAAAAAGAGTACAGCACAGAGGAAAGAGCACATAATTCAACTAGGCTTTAGCATCAGGTGAGTGAGGAAAGAGGCAAGTGATATCAAGGGGAAGGTAGAGAGGGAGCAGATCATGAAGTGGGTTGAATGTTATGTTCAGGAGTTTGAATTCTAGTCTATGGAAAATTAAGGCTATATAGGATTTTAAATAAATTTCTCTAAGGTGGAAACACTTGTAGCACAGATTGAAAATAGGGAGTGAGGCTAGGGTTAACTCAATGCCAGAAGATAACATAACAGATTATTACAAAAGAAAAAAAAAAACCTGGTATGGTAAAAAAGAAAAGGAAAGAAAAATAGATGTTTAGGAGGTTGAATTCATAGGACTTGGTGAATGATATAATGTGTTGAAAATGAAAGAAAGATAGAGGAATTCTAGAATGACTGCTGGAGTCTGGCCCAGACATACTGGTATCTTACTGTGCCATTAATTATGATTAGAAACACTAGAGGAAATGAAAGTTTGGTTGAAGGAGAGGTTAGAGTTGCTGGTTGGACAGGGGCATGAACCTATCATTTTTACAGGGTGGATTTCAGACAGCTCTAAAAATTCACATTAATGGTCTCTTTACAAACAAAGCAGTTGGTCATGTGAGTCTGGAACTCAGGAGAAAGTTCATATTGAAAGTACAGTGTGGATGTCAGGGTCTAGATTTTCACCAAGATCATGAAAGTAGACCCTAGAAAGTAGGCAGAAAGCATTCAGTCTGAGAGGCCTGAGATGCATGTTGGGCATCCATGAAACAGACACACAAAAAATTGTTTTTTCTTTTAATTCCCTTCCTGCTACTTTGAAAATTATCTTTGTTGTAAAGAAAGTATTGTTCCCCTGACAACACAAATAAGATAGAAGTAGGTGCTACGGTAGAGTCTGACAACCTAGAGTCATAACTGGATGAAGGACATTGGGAGTGTGGAGAGCATTCATCAGCCAAAGGAAATAGTCTCTACTCCACCTTGGGAGATTGTGAGCCTGGGGAGACACAGCCCCAGTGGGGCCTAGTCTGACTTTTCAAGAACATGAAACATGATATTTTATAAGAAATCTCCTAATTAAAAAAAAACTTTGTTCATGAATTCATTTATTTAACAAATATAGTTGAGCACCTACTGTGTTCCAGGCATGATTCTAGGATCTGAAGACTTCTCATTGAATAAAGAAGACAGCAATCTCTTTTCTGGATAAAGTTTATCTTTAAGTGTGGAGATATATACAATAAACAAAAGAAATGAGTAAATTCCTTGCTTAGTGAGTACAAAGAGTCCAGTGCAGCTGAAGCAGTGAGACCTAGAAAGAGTCTGGGGAGAGATGAGGTCAGAGCGGTAAGAAAGAACAGGATCCTACAGGGTCTGGTTGGCCATTGTCAGAGTCTGGGCTTTTATCCTGGTGGAGACAAGAAGCCACTGGTTGCTACATTGAGAGCCTACTTCTACAGAGTCAGGACGGACCAGGAGATCTGGGAGGAAGCTACTGCAGTCACCTAAGTCAGAAATGAACGCTGCTTGGACAAGACTGGAATGGGTGGAGGTGGGGAGATGGAGAGAGACTTGGGATGTACTTTGGAGGTAGAGACAATGGAATTTGCTGATAGATTCTATGTAAGACTTTGGCCACCTCATGCGAAGAGTTGACTCATTGGAAAAGACTCTGATGCTGGGAGGGATTGGGGGCAGGAGGAAAAGGAGATGACAGAGGATGAGATGGCTGGATGGCATCAATGACTTGACAGACATGAGTCTGAGTGAACTCCGGGAGATGGTGATGGACAGGGAGGCCTGGCGTGCTGCGATTCATGGGGTCGCAGAGAGTCGGACACGACTGAGTGACTGAACTCAACTGAAGATGTGTGAAAAAATGAAGCACTAAATAAGACTCCCAGAATTTTTGATCTGATCTGAAGGAGGTGGTTGTCATTACTGAAATGGGGAAAGCTGTGTTGTTAAGGGTAGAGTGAAATGTAGGAGCTCAGTTTTTTTACCTGGTAGGTTTGAAATGCCCATTAGATTTCCAGGCAGAGTTGTCAATTAGGCTATTGGGTAGATATGGTTAGAATTCAGGGGAATGATTTAGACTGGACACATAATTTGAGGAATCATAGAATTTGGATTAGATGTTATATCAAGGAATTTAAGTGCTGATAGAGAAGGGAAGAGGTCAACCAATTGAGCACTAAAGCACTGTCTTTAGAGTTGGGGGAAAACCAAAGGCGTCAGCAAAGCCAACTGGGAAGACACAACTAGAGATGCGAAAAAAAAGAGAGAGAGAATGTGATATCCAACAGAAGAGAGTGCATTAAGAAGAAGGAGGTGGTCATTTGGGCCATGTGCTGCCATCAGTCCCAAGAAATGACCATTTAGCAACTTGAACATCATTAATGATCTGGATAAGAGAAGATTTAGGAAATTGATGAGGGGAGGGACAAAATCCTAATTGGAATATGTTCAAAAAGGAGGAGAAAAATTAGACCCGGAAATTATTTGCAAATGTTTTGAAGAGTCCTAAAGAAAATAAGAAGCACAAGCTGGAATCAAGATTGCCGGGAGAAATATTACCTCAGATATGCAGATGACACCACCCTTATGGCAGAAAGTGCAGAGGAACTCAAAAGCCTCTTGATGAAAGTGAAAGAAAAGAGTGAAAATGTTGGCTTAAAGCTCAACATTCAGAAAACGAAGATCATGGCATCTGGTCTCATCACTTCATGGGAAATAGATGGGGAAACAGTGGAAACAGTGTCAGACTTTATTTTGGGGGGCTCCAAAATGACTGCAGATGGTGATTGCAGCCATGAAATTAAAAGACAGTTACTCCTTGGAAGGAAAGTTATGACCAAAGCATATTAAAAAGCAGAGATATTACTTTGCCAACAAAGGTCCGTCTAGTCAAGGCTATGGTTTTTCCAGTGGTCATGTATGGATGTGAGAGTTGGACTGTGGAGAAAGCAGAGCACTAAAGAATTGATGCTTTTTCACTGTGGTGTTGGAGAAAACTCTTGAGAGTCCCATGGACTGCAAGGAGATCCAACCAGTCTATCCTAAAGGAGACCAGTCCTGGGTGTTCATTGGAAGGACTGAAGCTGAGGCTGAAACTCCAATACTTTGGCTACCTCATGCGAAGAGTTGACTCATTGGAAAAGACTCTGATGCTGGGAGGGATTGGGGGCAGGAGGAAAAGGAGATGACAGAGGATGAGATGGCTGGATGGCATCAATGACTTGACAGACGTGAGTCTGAGTGAACTCCGGGAGATGGTGATGGACAGGGAGGCCTGGCGTGCTGCGNCAGAAAACGAAGATCATGGCATCTGGTCTCATCACTTCATGGGAAATAGATGGGGAAACAGTGGAAACAGTGTCAGACTTTATTTTGGGGGGCTCCAAAATGACTGCAGATGGTGATTGCAGCCATGAAATTAAAAGACAGTTACTCCTTGTAAGGAAAGTTATGACCAAAGCATATTAAAAAGCAGAGATATTACTTTGCCAACAAAGGTCCGTCTAGTCAAGGCTATGGTTTTTCCAGTGGTCATGTATGGATGTGAGAGTTGGACTGTGAAGAAAGCAGAGCACTGAAGAATTGATGCTTTTTCACTGTGGTGTTGGAGAAGACTCTTGAGAGTCCCATGGACTGCAAGGAGATCCAACCAGTCTATCCTAAAGGAGACCAGACCTGGGTGTTCATTGGAAGGACTGAAGCTGAGGCTGAAACTCCAATACTTTGGCTACCTCATGCGAAGAGTTGACTCATTGGAAAAGACTCTGATGCTGGGAGGGATTGGGGGCAGGAGGAGAAGGGGACGACAGAGGATGAGATGACTGGATAGCATCACTGACTTGATGCACATGAGTTTGGGTGAACTCCGGGAGTTGATGATGGACAGGGAGGCCTGGCATGCTGCGATTCACGGGGTCACAAAGAGCTGTACATGACTGAGCAACTGAACTGAACTGAAAGAAAGTAAAAAAATGGGGCAGTGGCTGAAGGGACAAGAGATGACTTCTTTCTTCCTAAAGATCAGAGTAATAACAGTATGTGTATATGTTTGCAGGAAAGATCCAACTGAGAGAAAAAACTGAAAATACATGCAAAAGGGGAGACATTTGCTGGAAGAATATCCTAGAGTAGGAGAGGTAAGGACGGGACCTGGGGCCCAAGTGGAGGCTTGGAGCCTAGACAAACAATGCATATCGAGTTCTGGGTCCAGCATGCAAGCCCCTGGTTTGCAACCTCTGCAACCTTTGAAACCTTTGCTTATCCTGAAAATATACTGGACATTTTGGGTCCTTCACAGTAGAAAAGGCTTCCTTTGGAAACATCAATATTCAGATCTTCCTCAGTGTAAACATTGCCAAGCTAAATTTGCTGCCCATAATTGGTAGAGCTTTGAGGGAATCATATACTCTGAAAGTGGTCAGCTGGATTTGGGTTTGGAATGAAGTAAAACCTGAGTTGATTTCAAATTTCTCTATCCACAATAGAAACTTCCATTTCTTTTTAACAGTTTGGCCTTAGCCATGAGAAATAGATAGCCATACCATTTCAGCTCCTAGCCTAAAACTACTGACATCTCAAAGAATCTGATTTGTCTTTTAAATGAATGCTGATATCATCACAGAAAAAAATGATTAATTTTGGAGCCCCTCTTGGAAGCTTGGACTTGTCACTTATCTGAAATGATGAAAACTATATCTGTCAAACAATACTTCATGTAAAAGTAAATACAGTAGTGCTCTGTGCACAGTAGAGCATCTGTGGCCCTTGGCAGCCCTTCTGGATTGGCCCCTTTAGAGAGGGAAGGCTCCTCTTGGGCCAGCATGCCACACTGCTTCAACCATGGGAGGTACTGGTGTCAACTGGTCAATAGGCCTACTTCCTGGCACAAAGTTGGGGCACGATGAACAGCTGCTAAATTAATGAATAAAACTTATTTCTGTCTGCTATCTGAAGTACTGTTATCTCCATTAGACCCTGGACTTTGAATTAGCATTTTGTCAAGTGATTTTATTAAGAAATGTGACTAGAGCCTGAAGACTTTCTTTAATAACTCACAAGCTAATTAGCTTTGGGGGGAGCACATATTGATGCACTTTGTCGCATCTGAGGTAACATTTGGATAAGAAGAGCCTACTTTCTAAGCCATTTAAAAGGAATTAGCTAATCCACAGTTGCCTTACTTGCTGGATCTTTCTGTCCTAGGAACAAAGAGTTTTCAATTTATGCCTCTTTATTTTTATTGACACATCCAGTTTTCTTAAAGTTCCTACCTGGATGCCAAATAAATATTGGCTGGTGAAGTCTCTGTTTTTTAGGTGATAATGGCAACCCACTCCAGTGTTCTTGCCTGGAGAATCCCAGGGACAGAGGAGCCTGGTGGGCTTCCGTCTATGGGGTCGCGTAGAGTCGGACATGACTGACTCGACTTAGCAGCAGTAGCATCAGCAGCATTGCATAAAATAGTTAAGCAGTAAATACACACACGCACGCCCACCTACTCCCCCTTACCCGCCCCCCACACACATATTTCAGCATTCTTGCCTTGAGAACCCCATGAACAGTATGAAAAGGTAAAAAGATATGACACTGAAAGATGAACTCCCCAGGTCAGTAGGTGGTCAATGTGCTACCGGAGAAGAGCAAAGAAATAGCTCCAAAACGAATGAAGAGGCTGAATCAAAGTGGAGACAAAGACCAACGTGGATGTGTCTGGTGGTGAAAGTAAAGTCCAATGCTGAAAAGAACAGCACTGCACAGGAACCTGAAATATGAGGTCCATAGTAGTGTTAGTTGCTCAGTCATGTCCAACTCTTTGCAGTCCCATGTAGCACATAAGGCTCCTCCGTCCATGGGATTCTCCAGAGAGAACACAGGCCCTTCTCCAGGGAATCTTCCCAACCCAGGGATCAAACCTGGGTCTCCTTCATTTGAGGCAGAATCTTTACCATCTGAGCTACAGGGAAGTCATGCAGCTGCCTGTTACATCCATATAGATTCATGTTAGGGCCATCAATCAAGGTAAATTGGAAGTGGTCAAATAGGAGATGGTAAGAGTGAACATTGACATTTTAGGAATCAGTGAACTAAAATGAACCAGGTTGGGTGAATTTAATTCAGATGACCATTATATCTACTATGATAGGCAAGAATTCCTTAGAAGAAATGGAATAGCCCTCATAGTCAACAAAAGAGTCCAAAATGCAGTACTTGGGTGCAATCTCAAAATCAACACAATGATCTCTGTTCATTTCCAAGGCAAACCATTCAATATCACAATAATCCAAGTCTATGCCTCAACCACTAATGCCAAAGCAGCTGAAGTTGAACGATTCTATGAAGACCTACAAGACCTTCTAGAACTAACATCAAAAAAAGATGCCCTTTTCATCATAGGGGACTGGAATGCAAAAGTAGGAAGTTGAGAGATACCTGGAGTAACATGCAAATTTGGCTTTGGAATACAAAATGAAGCAGGGCTAAGACTAACAGTTTTGTCAAGAGAACACATTGTTCATAGCAAACACATTCTTCCAACAATACAAAGATATCACCAGATGGTCAGTACTGAAATCAGATCTATTATATTCTTTGCAGTCAAAGATGGAGAAACTCTATACAATCAGCAGAAACAAGACCAGGCTTGTGGCTCAGATCATGAACTCCTTATGAGAAATTCAAACTTAAATTGAGGGAAATCCTCTAGGCCATTCAGGTATGACCTAAACCAAATCCCTAACAGTTATATAGAGGAAGTGACAAATAGATTTAAGGGATTAGATCTGATATACAGAGTGCCTGAAGAACTATGGACAGAGGTTCATAACATTGTACAGGAGGAAGTGATCAAAACCATCCCAAAGGAAAAAAAATGCAAAAAGGCAAAATGTTTGTCTGAGGCGGCTTTACAAATAGCTGAGAAAAGAAGAGAAACAAAAGGCAAAGGAGAAAAGGAAAGATATATCCATCTAAATACAGACTGCCAAAGAATAACACGGAAAGATAAGAAAGCCGTCCAAAATCAACAATGAAAAGAAATAGAGAAAAATAATAGAATGGAAAAGACTAGAGATCTCTTAAAAAAAATTAGAGATGCCAAGGGAACATTTCATGCAAAGATGGGCTCAATAAAAGACAGAAATGTATAGACCTAACAGAAGCAGAAGATATTAAAAAGAGGTGGCAAGAACACACAGAAGAGCTATACAAAAAAAGATCTTAATGACCCAGATAATGATAATGGTATTATCATATCCCTAGAGCCAGATGTCCTGAAGTCAAGTGGGCCTTAGAAAGCATCACTATGAACAAAGCTAGTGGAGATGATGGAATTCCAGTTGAGTTATTTTGAATCCTAAAAGATGGTGCTGTTAAGTGCTGCAGTCAATATGGCAGCAAATTTGGAAAACTCAGCAGTGGCTACAGGACTACCAAAGGTCAGTTTTAAATTCCAATCCCAAAGAAAGGCAATGCCAAAGAATGTTCAAACTTCTGCACAATTGCACTCATTTTACATGCTAGTCAGACTGAGCGACTGAACTGAACTGAACTGAAAATAATGTTCAAAATTCTCCATGCTAGGCTTCGACAGAACATGAATCACGAACTTCTAGATGTTCAAGCTGGATTTAGAAAAGGCAGAGGAACCAGAAATCAAATTGCGAANAAATCTGTTGGGTCATAGAAAAAAACAAAAGAATTCCGTAAAAACATCTACTTCTGCTTCACTGAGTATGCTAAAGCCTTTGATTGTGTGGATCACAGCACACTGTGGAAAATTCTTAAAGAAATGGGAATACCAGACCACCTGACCTGCCTCCTGAGAAATCTGTATGCAGGTCAAGAAGCAATAGTTAGAACTGGACATGGAACAATAGACTGGTTCCAAATTGGCAAAGGAGTATGTCAAGGCTGTATATTGTCACCCTGCTTATTTAACTTATATGCAGAGTACATCATGAGAAATGCTGGACTGGATGAAGCACAAGCTGGAATCAAGATTGCTGGGAGAAATATCAATAACCTCAGATATGCAGATGACACCACCCTTATGTCAGAAAGTGAAGAGAAACTAAAGAGCCTCTTGATGAAAGTGAAAGAGGAGAGTGAAAAAGCTGGCTTCAAGCTCAACATTCAAAAAAACTATGATCATGGCATCTGGTCCCATCACTTCATGGTAAATAGATTGAGGGAAGAAAAGGAAACAGCGATAGACTTTATTTTCTTGGTCTCCAAAATCATAATAGATGGGGACCACAGTCATGAAATTAAAAGATGCTTGCTCTTTTGAAGAAGAGCTATGATCAACCTAGAAAGTGAAAGTGAAAGTGAAGTCGCTCCGTTGTGCCCGACTCTTTGCAACCCCATGGATAGTAGCCTGCACCAAGCTCCTCCATCCACGGGATTTTCAAGGCAAGAGTACTGGAGTGAGTTGCCCTTTCCTTCTCCAGGGAATCTTCCCAACCCAGAGATTGAAAACAGGTCTCTCACATTGTAGACAGACACTTTATCGTCTGAAACACCAGGGAAGTGATCAACCTAGAGAGAGTATTAAAAAGCAGAGACATTACTTTGCTGACATGGGTCCATATAGTCAAAGCTATGGTTTTTCCAGTAGACATGTATGGATGTGAGAGTTGGACTATAAGGAAAGCTGATCATCGAAGAATTGATGCTTTTAAACTGTGGTGTTGGCAACGACTCTTGAGAGTCCCTTGGTTTTCAAGGAGATCTAACTAGTCCGTCCTAAAGGAAATCAATCCTGAACATTCATTGGAAGGACTGATGCTGAAGTTGAAGATCTGATACTTTGGCCACCTGATGCGTAGATACGATTCATTAGGAAAGACTCTGATGCTGGGAACTATTGAAGGCAGGAGAAGAAAGGGATGACAGAGGATGAGATGGCTGGATGACATCACTGACTCGGTGATGCCTGGTGTGCTGCAGTCCATGGGGTTGCAAAGAGTCAGGCATGACTGAGTGACTAAACAACAACATATATATACACAATGACTTCTGATTTATAATGATGAAAATTGAATATTCATGTTTATTTTTACTCTTTCTCAAAATGCCACTAGAGTGACAAGAAAGGAATTTTTTTACAAGTTAGAAAAACACAAAAGAATCACAATGGGTGAGCAGAGGCACACAGGTGTCCCTATAGTAACTGATTTAGTTGAGAGTAAGAACCTAACCACCTTCTGAGGGAGAAGCCAGTATGTTTATGAAGAACCTTAGAAAAGCTGAGAAATGAAGGGACCAAGAACCTCTCAACTCATGGGAGTGAGGGCTTGGACTGAAAACAGAGAGTATGTTCCAAATATATATGAATTATACATGGACCCTTTTTATATCCAGAGTATACAGGTGACTTACCTTGTCAGTAGGAAGTGGATATTAAGTGGAAAAATTAACTCACAGTAATTTTTCTACTATAAGATACTAAAAAGTGAAAGAAGAGGAGTAGGAAAGGCAAATATTAAGATCCCAGGATATTAGTAGCCAGGCTTATGCCTCTCTGTTCCATCCAGGCAAGGCTTCTGAGGATTTCTTTCCAGAGAAACAAATGGACCTGCAAGAAATTATTTTCAGACAATAACATATGGAGCTACTTCCTACACACAATAACTCTACAATCAAGTCATCCATTCAGGAAATCAACCAGGACTACACACACACACAGAAAATTGTACCAACTTTTTGAATACTTACTCTTTGATATTAAAGGAAAATTAAAAGTTATAAGAGAGTTGAGAAAAGACTCCAGAATGAGAAACAGAGGCCAAAACTAAAGCAGAAAGGAAAAAAAAAANAAAAAAAAACACTCACAAAAAAACAATGGAACTCAGAAGACACATGCAGACAATGCAAATAGCAGAATACTTACCCACCATCAAACCAAAGAAACTTTACATAATTAATATATTTATGAAATTAGAAAAGGATGCTGGTAAAGGCAAAAGAATATTCAGAGAATAATTAAGAGATGATGGTAATTGAAAAGCCATAGCAGTAATACAAGTTCTATGGAAGAATTGAATGATAAAACTAAGGACATCTTTAAGAAAATATAACAAAAAGAAAAGAGATAAAAGATAAAAAGTTTAGAGAACTAACAGGAATCTCAGGACTAATGATCTAACTAATGGAAGTTCAAGAAAGAGAATACAGAAAAAAAAATTATCAAAATAATAATATGAGAATACTTCCCAAAACTGGAGGACATGAGTTTTTAGGTTGACCTGTCCAGCAGAATGAAAGAAAAAGTATAATATCAGGCATACTGAGATAACATTTCAGAGATCCAAGCTCAAAGAAAAGAAAGTATAACTTTATAGAGAATAAAATTGGACCAAACATAAAGAGTTTGGAGTCAGAATGACGTCTAAATTCTGGAAGTTAGTAATCCTGAAAATAGAGATGTGTTTCAAAATTCTAAGGGAAAGAAATTTCGATTTAGATTTAAAAAACGTAGACAAACTTTCTGTCAAGCTTGTAGGTAAAACCAAGATCTTCTCAGACATTAAAAAATTAAGAAAAAAACTATGTCTTATCCCCTCCTCCTTGTCCCCCATTTTAGGAAGCTAGCAAAATGAGGAGAAACACAAGACAAGAAGACACAGGTTCAGGAAGAAGGAAATCCAACAACAACAATAACATAAGAGAGAGAGTTAATTCTCTCTTCTGGCAAAAGGAAGTCTCAAGATGACAGAAGTACAGATTGGTAGAAAATAATGAAGGACTACAAAAGTTTGTACTCCAAGAGGAAGAAAAAGTGGAACCCATAGTTTTATTTAATGTCTGACCATATTTTAGGGAATTTTATACTCAGTTGCTCAGTCGTTCTGACTCTTTGTAACCCCATGAACTGAAGCCCACCAGGCTCCTCTGTCTATGGGATTTTCCAGAAAAGGATACTGGAATGGGTTTCCATTTCGTTCTCCATGGGAATTTTACGGTACTGTGCAGTTAGTGAAACGTATTTAGGAAAACCGAGCAAACAGTAGAATGAGACAATTATCACTGGAAAGAAATATTTTAAAAAGTAATGCAAAAAATTNAAGAAATATTTTAAAAATTAATGCAAAAAATTAATAATGCACTATATACCAATCTGTTAATGCTATAGTAATAATATATAAATATTGAATATTAATTCAAGTAAAGATTATTATATAACTATATTGAGAGGCTGAGGGAGAGAAAAGTAAGTATGTGATGTTGGGGTGTAAGAGAGTTAAATTCTAATCTTCCATAATAGGAAGTCAACAGAAAAGGTCTAAAATTGATAAAGAAATAGTAAGACATGAAGAATAGAGTACAGAGGTATATACCAGAAGATACATTAAAGATGTTGAAAATTGCTACCTTTTAGAGGGATAACGGGTCAGGTAACTACTGTTTCATATCCTTAAGAAGTACTGTTTGGATTTTTTGTTGCATACACACATTCATAACCTAAAATTTGAATAAAAAGTCACATATGAAGCAATGTAGGAGATAAGATTTATTGTGACTATTTAATAAAGTAATGTGTTATAGCATAAATATACTGTTGATACATATAGATTATTAATAAATTCCTAAGGTTTACTAGTTGCTAATATAAAGGTTGTCTCATTATCAGAAAAATCAGCAAATACATAAACATTTTTACTCTTCATTCCCTAGTAAAACATTTTTTACTAAGAGTTGTGGATGGTAAGTGGAGAAGGCAATGGCACCCCACTTCAGTACTCTTGCCTGGAAAATCCCATGGATGGAGGAGCCTGGTGGGCTGCAGTCCATGGGGTCACTAGGAGTCAGGCATGACTGAGTGACTTCACTTTCACTTTTCACTTTCATGCATTGGAGAAGTAAATGGCAGCCCTCTCCAGTGTTCTTGCCTGGAGAATCCCAGGGACGGGGGAGCCTGGCGGGCTGCCATCTATGGGGTCGCACAGAGTCGGACACGACTGAAGTGACTTAGCTGCAGCAGCAGTGGATGATAAGAAATATGAAATATACTCCTTACACTAAACTAACAGCCATGACAGCTAATATTTAATTGGCATAAAATGTATACCAAGCATTATTCCAAGTACTTTAAATTATCTCAGTTAATTCTATGAGATAGATACTATTATTATCTCCATTTTATAGATGAGGCTCAGTAAAATGAAGTAACTTATCCAGGTCATAGGACTTGTAAGAGATGGGGTCAGGATTCAAACCCAAGCAGAAGGCTTGAGAGCCAGTGCTATTACCCACTGTCACACTGCTTTCTAACCTAGTTGAGGAAAAGAACAAACAGAACTAAATAACCTTATAAGATCTATAAGAGTTTAACATAATGTGGAAGAGATACCTTAAATGCATGCAAGCATACTTTCGGGAAAGTAAGTGTATTACTGCAGGATTCAGAAGAGATGGAGAATCCTTCTGGCTGATGGTCAAGGAAGACTTTTCTTGGACCAACCTGGGCAGGGAGGGCATTCTTTGAGAGACAGTCAGGATGTGGAGGTAGGAACTGGATGCCAGAGGTCAGCAAGGAAAGAGTTTTACCAAGGCATTCCAAATTTTGTTCATTCATACATGAGACTGATGAGAACAAAGCAGGGAGGACCTAATGTCAAATTACAAAGGGACTTGATCCTCTGCAAATGGAAAGTCATTGTTGAGCAGATGATAGTTTAATCTGGACATGGTACCCATAATTAATGAAGAGGAGGTGACAAAAACAGGGAAGGGTTTATTGTGACAGTCTGGATGAGAGTTTTCAAGATCAGACAGTAGTTAGTGAGAGTGCAAATAAAGGGCTGCATTCTGGATGGGAAGAATTTGACTTGCCAAAAAATGTTAGATTTTGTCTTCACTACCAAGGAAAAATTTTTTCAAACTAGAAAGGATGGAACTGATATGATTAAAATGGAATTAAATTGCAAGAAGTTCAAGTAGAATGAATTCAAATCACTAGATTCAAACAAGTTACAACTGAGAGCCATCTAATCAAATATTGAGCAATTATGATCTTGAATCAGATGATAGGATTTATTTTTAAATAAGAGAAAAATTTCTAGAATTAATAGTAATATATGCTCAATAGAGAAAATAAAAACAGAAAGAAGAAAAATCAGTAAGCTTACTCCACAGGTATATACTTAGATGACATTTTGAGTTACTTTTTCTTTTGTTTATAACTTTTTTTCATGTTGATATATAGTCGAATTGATGATGCTATTATATATAAAACGTACCATTTTTATCTTGCTTGAATAACATTGTAATAAAATATTCCATATTCTGTTACAAATTTATTTGTATA
The DNA here is from genome assembly GCA_006410935.1 of Redunca redunca. Classification (NCBI taxonomy): domain Eukaryota; kingdom Metazoa; phylum Chordata; class Mammalia; order Artiodactyla; family Bovidae; genus Redunca; species Redunca redunca. The sequence goes on from SJYQ01000963.1 coordinate 138,391, forward strand.
TATAATTCCTAATCATTATATAACATTCAGTAATGTAGGTATACATACTAAAATATATTTAACCAAATACAGTTGGATATTTAAGCACTTTCTAAAAAAATTTCTTTTTACATAAGTGTAGTATTCTTTTACTTAGTCTTTTCTGAATTGTGAACTGTGTCCATAGACTAGTATTCCAGATAAAGCTTTTTGGAAAAAACAGGAGAGTATGAAAAGAGCAGCCAGTTTAAACATAATTTCTCTTTAGTCAGGGATGAAACAGTTAAACTGCAAAACCTTAGTGAGACAACAAAATGACCGTTTGTTTTAACCACACTGCTGCCCCTGAAGGACAACTGATAAAGACACATGGGAAATAGCATGTAGAAAACATCCACGGAGGCACAACTAGGGTTTGATAATTAACTGCAGAAACACACTCTACTTAGGTCTATATTTGTGTGTTATTATATTGCATTTACATTTATTTATATGTATTTGAGGGTCCCTTGGACTGCAAGGAGATCCAACCAGTCCATCCTAAAGGAAATCAGTCCTGGATATTCCTTGGAAGGACTGATGCTGAAGCTGAAACTCCAATACTTTGGCCACATGAGGCGAAGAACGGACTCACTGGAAAAGACCCTGATGCTGGGACAGATTGAAGGCAGGAGGAGAAGGGGACAACAGAGGATGAGATGGTTGGATGGCATCACCAACTCGATGAACATGAGTTTGAGCAAGCTCTGGGAGTTGGTGATGGACAGGGAAGCGTGGCGTGCTGCAGTCNTGAAGGCAGGAGGAGAAGGGGACAACAGAGGATGAGATGATTGGATGGCATCACCAACTCGATGAACATGAGTTTGAGCAAGCTCTGGGAGTTGGTGATGGACAGGGAAGCGTGGCGTGCTGCAGTCCATGGGGTTGCAAAGAGTTGGACATGAACGACTGAACTGAACTGATATGTATTTGTTAACTGGGAAGAAGGACATAGTACATTCTTAAGTATGGGTACAATTATCCCCCAATTCATCCTCAGTTCAGTTCAGTCACTCAGTTGTGTCCGACTCTTTGTGACCCCATGAATTGCAGCATGCCAGGCCTCCCTGTCCATAAGCAACTCCTGGAGTTCACTCAAACTCACGTCCATCACGTCGGTGATACCATCCAGCCATCTCATCCTCTGTTGTCCCCTTCTCCTCCTGCCCTCAATCCCTCCCAGCATCAGAGTCTTTTCCAATGAGTCAACTCTTTGCATGAGGTGGCCAAAGTACTGGAGTTTCAGCTTTAGCATCACTCCTTCTAAAGAACACCCAGGACTGATCTCCTTTAGAATGGACTGGCCAATTCATCCTATTGTTTAAAAACCCTGAGTTCACGGAAATGGTAAAGTTTATGGAAAAGTGATATCTGAGCCAGTTCATAACCCACTGACACTTAAGAGTGAAAACAGCGTGTTTAGAGTGAGCAGACCAAATATACAGCACTCTGTGGTGTCTGCAGTTGTTTCATTTTGCAAGACTGTATATTGTGGTGTGTGAGTGGTGTGATGGATCACGTGCAAAATCTTTAGTACACTTGATGGATCAAGTGCAAAATCTGGTCATCAATTTTGTATAATTTTGCGCTCGTTAGGTAATCCTTGAAATTCACTTAGGGGAGGATCATAACACTTATGTCAAGGAGTGGATGGAAGACTAACTGAGATATTGGTGATGAATACTCCAGAGCATCTGAATTACCTCCATACATGCTAGCACAAGATTTAGTGGGAACTCATAGAATAGGTCATTGGAGGACAGCCAGAAATCCTCCTCACTAACTCTGAGAACACATTACTAGCTCCTTATATGGAGCAGTGAGAATAAGTTGGGGTCAAAATTGTATGGATGATGGAATCTCCTAGGTTTTCACTTAATGGGAAGTCACACTTGGAAGTTTCCATGGATGTACTGGTAATAATGAGCCCTCTGATTTGACCATGTGCCTCTCAGAATATAGTAAACAACTAGGGCTATACTATCCAAATCAAAAGGTTTATCCAACATGCTTATAAGTTTCTGTCATGTTGTCAGTTTTCTCACATATATAAAACACAGTTTTTTGGAAGTCAACAAAGGTCACTACTGTTGTTCCTTATAGGCTAAGATTACTGCACAGGCTGAAATTATAGCACACGTAAGGTTAACACTACTTAATTAAATCTGACCTATTAGATGAGGGGGCAAAAAGGAAAAAGATACTTTTGATTGTAGGACTTCAATGGTGGCTCAGCAGTAAAGAACCGCCTGCAATGCAGGAGATTCAGGTTTGATCCCTGGGTCAGGAAGATCCCCTGGAGAAGAAAATGGAAACCCACTCCAGTATTCTGGCGTGGGAAATCCCATGGACAGAGGAGCCTGGCAGGCTACAGTGCATGGAGTCACAAAAGAGCCAGACACACTTTGAGACTAAACAACAACACATTTGATTGTGTTGTTCTTGATATAATGATTTATTTGGTTCTTTGTTGCTAAAGCCCACCAACTCCAGAGCTGAAGACTCTGATCTCGTTTTTTATCACCTTCAGGGGGGTGTGATGTACATAAGCCAAATGGCATCATTTACAGTATCCAGTCTGATGAATTGTGACAAATGCGCACACACAAAACCACCACCCCGACGGATGTTACACGGAGCTTCCTTTGTCAGCCTCAGAATTCCCCGGTTGCCCCTTTTTGCAGTCAGCCCTCCTACCTCTTTGGCGTGCCCACTTTAGATGGCCATTGATTATATTTCTATCATGGTAAATGTTTGGCTTGTTCTAGAATCTCACACAAATGAAATCATATACGATGTACTTTTATGTGTCTAGGTTCTCTTGGCCAAGCATGTTTTTCAGATTCATTCACACTGTGGATGGTATCACTGCTGTTGCTGCTGCTGCTGAAGTCGCATCAGTCGTGTCCAACTCTGTGTGACCCCATAGAGGGCAGCCCACCAGGCTCCCCCGGCCCTGGGATTCTCCAGGCAAGAACACTGGAGTGGGTTGCCATTTCCCTTTCCAATGCATGAAAGTGAAAAGTGAAAGTGAAGTCACTCAGTCGTGTCCGACTCTGTGCGACCCCATGGACCATAGCCTACCAGGCTCCTCTCTCCATGGGATTTTCCGGGCAAGAGTACTGGAGTGGGGTGCCATTGCCTTCTCCGATGGTATCACTAATCTGTTCCTTTTGAATACTGAGCACATATGGCAGTACCAATGTATCCATTCAGCTGTTGATGGACATTTGAACTGTTTCCACATGTGGCTATGATGAACAAAGCTGCTAGGAGCATTTATGTGCAAGTCTTTTGTAGATATGATTTTCTTTTCCCTGGGTCAATACTTAGAAATGGAATTTCTAGGTCATTGGGTCATGAAGAGTCAGACACAACTGAATGACTAACATACAAGGTATCCATTTAACTTTTTAAGAAGTGACCAAAGTGTTTCCCAAAGTGGTTGTACTATTTTACATTCTCACTAGCAATGTACAAGAATTCCAGGTGTTCTTATCCTCACTAATAAAAGGTCTTTTAAAACTTTAGTTTCTCTAATGGGGAGTTAGTAGTAACCTACTGCTTTTGATTTTCATTTCCTTGATGAATAATGATGTTGAATCCTCCCTCCCCATGCTTATTTTGGCCATTTGAATTTTTTTTTTCCATAAAATGTCTTCAAGTAATAGAAGCAAGAGATGGGGAGGTACCTAGATCTGAATGGATAATGATACCATTCTTTGAATAAAGCAGATTTGAAGTAGAGAGGTGGCTGAAAGTTAAAGAAGCTCACTTTCATGTATTTCTCAAATAAATTCAAAATCATCTTATATAGGTCTTTTATCCTGGAAAATTCTTTACTCTCTTTTCTACCTATTGGTGTTCTAATCAGATACAGAGGTCATAGAAGATTTATCTAAATTATGGATTATGAGAGAGAAATGGCTAAAGTTGAAATAATGCTTTCAGTCCTTATCTTAGTACATCTGCTGTGTTTATTAAACAAGTCAATAAATTCTAGGGTCATAAGGAAGATAGACTGGTAAATATAACAACCATTTATTCAATACTTACTCTGTGCATGAAATTGTACTAGGGAATAAAAGATAAAATGATAATTTAGATCTTGTAATTGCCATAAAAAAACCTTCTTGCAATTTAGAGTTATCCTTCAGTGAGCCCATATGTGGCAGAATGTACTAAAAAAGAATCAGCAAGGAGAGGCAAAGGGCTTCAAAGCACAAGGATTAATATGTAGGAGGAAGAAGAAAGGATACTACAGAAGTCTTAGAGGAGGAGGTAAAAAATAGAGACCTCGAGGAAAGAGCATTGCAGTCAATGTTTGTTTGAATCACCTTCTTCATAGGAGACTATTTGGGTTTATATGGAAAAGTACAATTTATTCCAGGGAAATGCTCCTCTTTAGGTAATTGACTTTTATTTGACAACTAAAAGCAAAGTAGTAAGAAAATATTTACCCACTAATGAATCCTTCTGAGAAATATCAAGGAACAGTTATTTTTAATTATGTACCAACAAATATAAAGTAACATGTAGTGGACGGAGCACAATTTTAAAGCTACTGAGACCTGGATTCAAATCTTGGTTTTGCCATATGTATCTCTTGATCCAATCATTTTCTCCTTTGAGCATTTGTGTTATGTGAAAATGAATATAGTAGTCATTTGCTTGTGGCATTGCCATGATGGGATGGCTAAGCAGTGAAGTTAGTCCTCAAACTAAGAGTAGTACGTGTGATGGGATCCTTAAGTACACATTTCTTTTTTCTCTCCTCACCCTTGTACAATTCTAATGAGCTCAGATTGTAATTTTGCTTTTTAATTTGCAAGATCATAAATCAAGGCAAACAAAATGCAGATGGGATTGCAGGGGAAGTAGGGAGGGGGACAATGTTAAACAAATATGAATCTTTGTAAATGACCTAATTTTGCCAGTGGTGAAATTCTACTGGTTAGGGAAAGAATAAGGCGAATAGTGGAATGGTCTCAACACTATTAGCATCTCCTTGATACTTCTTTTATAGATTTTTCAGATTCTCTGTGATAATTTTTTTTAAATACATTACACGAAAAGTGGACATGTCCTGGTATATGAAGTGCTCATTCATGCCTGTCATTGTCATCAATTGTTGGTAATAGTCATTGAGTATTTACTGTGTGTCACACAAAGTACCAAGTGTGTTACATACATTACCTCATTTATCTTTCACAAAAAGCCTATGAGGTAGGCAACATTATCACATCTGAGTTACAAATAAGTGATTTGTGTCACAGTGGTTGGTTACCATGCCACATAGAAAGCAAGGGAGCAATAGAGTCAGTATTTGAAATAAGACAATATGACTCCCAAACTTCCCACTCGGCCTTTGTGCTATGTTGCTTCCCATCACACACTCACACATATACACTAATACACATATACCCACACACACATGAACATATATGCACACATACACGCACATACTCACACGTTCACATACATTCAGAAGCACAGCCACACACACATTAATACACATACACACATGTATATAGACACAGACTCAAACACACAGATACACACACACACACACACACACACACACAACACAAGTTTCTGGTTCCTGCCACCACCTCCACTTTGGCAAAAATTCACTGTCGTCTTACAAAATCAGGGCTTGGCTAGAAACATTTGCTCATGTGCGTCAAGCACCATGCTTCCATTTGGCCTTTGAGCCTTTCCTCACACACAAGGAAGCCAGAGGCAGGGCAGGATGCCACCATGCCAAGTGCAAACATCACATGGTATTAAGTCACTTTTATGGGGTACTGCTAAACCTGCCCCTAGTGGGAAAAAAAAAAAAAAAAAAGCTAAATTTGATGTAGTACAGATACCTTGATTAGTGAATTCCTGAAGAATAAACTCCCCTTAAAAGAAGCAGGAGTCTGCTCTTCAGTTTTCATTTACTTTTTACAAATACATTTATTCTGTGCAGCACAGCTGCCCTGGTTTGCAACTGTGTGACAAAATATCTCAGAAAAAGTTTTGATTTTCATTGGCCACTTTAAGATTGACGGGATAATTCTAGGGTGAGTTATGAATGCAAATATGAAATAGACTGATTTAGAATTGAGGAACTGAAAGATACTGAAAGGTAGTGGTCCTTTGGTACTGGGTCTGACTTTGTGAGCAGGGGGTTTTGCAGAGGGGGTGATGCTGAGCAGTGTAACAGAGGGGTTAAGGTCCTAAGCCCCAGCTCCACCCTTCACTGCCAAGTGATCTGGAGGCATTTAGAAGATCCCCTGGAGAAGGAAGTGGCAACCCACTCCAGTATTCTTGTCTGGAGAATCCCATGGAGGGAGGAGCCTGGTAAGCTACAGTCCAGGGGGTTGCAAAGAGTCGGACACGACTGAGCTACTTCACTTACTTACTTACTTACAGCTTCTGTAAACACCAACTGCCTCCCTGACAGATAGAGTGATAATATCTGGCTTAAGGTTTTGTGTCTCTAGGCTTCCAGGAAATGGCACTTCTTTTCTTTCCACTGTTCCCTCCTTCCCCTTTATTATTTGTACTGTATTGTGGAGGCAAGGAATTGATGGGGCAACGCTCACACCTCAGGCCTCTTCGAGTTTCTGTCTACATTCTCTCCCTTGGTTACCATGCCTTCAGACATATCATCTAAGCTCCAGCTCAACCTTACCTACGTTTTCATCTTATGCTATAGAACTCCATGTGGACACCCTGCCAAGGCATTTTACTTTCAACAAGTGCACCAAATTTTTATTTCTTCCCTAAATTACCTCTTGACTTTGAAACAGTTCTTTCAAATAGGACCTCTAGGCTCAAACACCAAAGTGCTGAGTCAGCTTTAACACTTTCCCCTCCCCTTGTTTCCTTATCTATGAGTCACCAAATTGTAAGTTCTTCCATTGAAACAGGTTTGGTAAGAACAATCATAAAAACTCAAATGGTTATAATAATCATGTCAAGGGTTTTTTAGAGTAACAAGATTGTTTCCTTAACATACATTTATTAATCTAAAATTAAAGACATTTCTGTTCTCCTATCTTAAGTGGTTCGACCATTGCACAGTTAGCTGTAATAAATCGAGTTTTTGTTCAGTCGCCCCATTGCAACATCCTACACACAATTGTGAAATTCACTCAACTTCCTGCTTAAAATTCTCAACAGTCCTCCAGTGCTTCTGAGTAGCACTAAATGTGGAAAAGCCTTGCATTTAAGGTTCCCTCAAAGGTTGGCTCAAAGGCCAAATGGAAGCATGGTGCTTGACGCACATGAGCAAATGTTTCTAGCCAAGCCCTGATTTTGTAAGACGACAGTGAATTTTTGCCAAAGTGGAGGTGGTGGCAGGAACCAGAAACTTGTGTTGTGTGTGTGTGTGTGTGTGTGTGTGTGTATCTGTGTGTTTGAGTCTGTGTCTATGCCAGTCTATGTTTCAACCTTTTATTTCTCCAATTCAGTTCTACAAGCTTTCCCTAAACAAAACTCCTTACTCCTCTTGGAATAAACTGTGCTTTTCCTGACCCCAAATCTCTGCTCATACCATTCTTACCTATTTTCATATTTTCCCCATTACATTGATATTCATTTGTCATATTTAGTTGAATCACTAGGATGTCAGCCTCCTCTGCCCCAACAGCCATGTTCCTTTCTGTCTTCTCTGAACCCTCATAGCACATTGATTGTGGCATGTTCATGGAATTGATCACATAAAACCTCTCTCTTAGGTTACAGATTCTGGAACACAAGTATCACCACTTTCTTACTCTGCTTCTGAGTACTAAGTGGCCCTCAGTGTATTGTAAACCTTTGATGTAGTCATTGGATGGTGCCTGGGCCAGTGGTGGAAGCCATGTTTTCTAACCTCTGAGGAAATCGTAGAGCTATTTGCTCTTTTGTTAAATGTTTTTCAACCTAATTATATAAACATTGCTTTGGAATTGCAAAGCTCTATAGAGCCTATTTTTGTCCCAAATCTTTCTTGATCAATGGGTACCTGAGTCCCTGAGAATACACAGATGGTTTTTTATGGATCGAGTATGAAGGCTCAGGACCACTGCTGCCATCAGATGTAGCTGGGGCTCAGATCATCTCCCCAAACTGCCTAATTCAGAGTCCTTCACATAGAAGAAAACTTTGCTGATTAATTCCAACAAAAAGAATGTAGTGTGGTAGAGTAGGATAGGTAAGTAGAGGTTTGGGAATAAGACAAACTGGATTTGATTCTGGCCTGGTCACTTACTAGCTGCACAGATTTGGGTAAATTGCTTACCTTCTCTGCTTGCTTCCTCATCTATAAAATGTGGACAGTTATCTCCACTTTAAGAAGTTGTCATGGCAAAATGGTGTATAATGTCTATATTGGAACACAACAAATCGAGGCCAAAATAATCTTTGGTAATTTACAAATTTGAATATTTAATTTTTATTAATCATGCATAGATTTTTATCATAGAATCTTTTTCTAAGTTGAACAAGTGGAATTTTTTTTTCTTTTTTCAACATTCTGAGGAAATGTTGAAATTTTGGGAGTGCTGTTACTGAAAGCATTACTAGAGTCCTCTCAGTTACTTCTCTTAAAAGTTCCTTTAAAAAAAGATGGATTATCAACTAAGTAGTTTGGAAGGTAAATGCTTAGAGCATTTAGTGTGGTTAAGCTGGGTGATAGATATTTCTTTTTCCTACATTTGCAGACTTCAGTGTTTTCTTTGAATAAAAAGTTATTATATTCACTTAATAAACAGTTCTAACAAGCCTCATAGTTAAGTCTTCTAGCAACTCCATAACTGGCCTTGATCTCCAACTATTTTTTATGATGACACCTTGCCTTTCACACCACTTCTATGAGCTCAAGCAGGAATGTACACTACCTGCTTATGATGGTGTAGCAAAAGGGAGTGGTAGTTAAAGTCAAGGGAGGATCTTTGGAAAAATAAATGAAGATCTGGTATAACTTCTAAAACACTCAGCCCTTATACACTTTGTGATTTTATGCCAAATATGGAAGTAAAAATAAGGTATTTTGATATCAAGGATGAGGAGCACATTAGTTGGTTTTAAAGGCACTCCCCTCCCCTTCTAAACTCTAAGGTGTTTTAATACTGATTGGCTTCAATGAGAGCCTATAGTTCCTTTCCTGGAATGGTCCTAGCCCTGGGTGACACAGAGTTCTGTTCAGTATAGTAAGCATGAGTCAGAGAAAATACTATTGTTGAAACTGTCGTTTTCCTCCTTATGAAGCTCATACTAACCAATAAAGAGTGATCAGAAAGCATTTAGGAAAGGATAAGAGGCATGGACTCCACAGCTAGTCCGAGCACCAAGGCATAATTTCAAATTGGGGATTTCATTTAATCAGGTAAAGTGTCTGGAGGGATAGGAAACCCAGGCTAGGGCTCTGCTAACCAGCTCAGTTAAACTATTGAAGGGAAATATGTTCTGAGTTGTTCCCAGTAAGGATGAATAACTGGCCCTTGTATCAATGTCCTTTGGTGGTTTTGACCAGCACTGTCATAGCTCTGTGGTTCTCAACTCGGCTGCAAAGTAGAATTACGCGGAGCGCTTTAAACAGGCCTGATGTCCTCCCGGTCCCATCTCCAGGGATTCTAATATAACTTCGGGTGTAGCTTGAACATTTGGATTTTAAAAACATCCCCATGTCATTTTAAGGTGTGGCCACCCAGGCAAACCCCTGGCATATACTTAAGGTTTTTCTAACAAAGTTTCCTCTTAAAATCCACCCTCTTACTATTTAGCTTTCTAGCGCTCCGTTTTTGTTTTTACAACTTTCTTCCAGCCGACACATGCCTACAGCACAGGACAGTGACTTTCTACTTGCAGTCACACTACAGCAGTCCCTAAGTCGAATCCAAGAGGTGTCCTTGGTTTATAAGGAATACCCCTGGCGATGAAAGCGATTCTCATGCAGACATGCTAAGAACACTGTTCACTCCCTGCTGTTTCTCGACCTGTTTTCTCGCATGGTTTCTCGTTTGCTGTTTTCAGATTACAGAATGTTCAAGGAGACAGCACGCGGTGGTTCTTCCCTCTCATCTTGTTGCCACTTGACAGACCTCCCAGTTGAAGACGCCAGGTCCCTGGGTGGGTCCTGTTTCTCAGCTCCCGGGGAAAACTTCAAGCCCGCCGCACCTACCGCTCAGCTTTGCAGCACTCAGAGGCGCTTTATTTCCACTTAAACTAATCCATTCCGGGGGGAGGAACGCCTGCGCCGCTTAACCATTCCTCCCTCCTCCTTTCCCCCCCATTATTTTGTTTACGTAAGAAAGCAGATATTTACATTTCCACTCGGCGGTCCATAGCAGGCCCCACCCTAGCAGAGGGAAAGCGAGGGTCCCAGCGTCCGGCGCCGACGAGCTGCTTTCCCTGCCCCGGGCCCCTCTTTTTCCTCTTTTTCGGATCCCAAGGGCCCGTGAAGATGGGGCTCCCGCCCTTACCCCGCCCAGCACCTGGTGTGAGAAAAGCCCTCGCCCACTCGTCTCTTTCTCAGTCCTTTGGTGAGTCAGAGCCCCGGCCCCGCCCAGGGCGCTAATCTGACTGTTATTGCTTAACTTCAGAGCGCTGCCCCGACTTCAGCTCGGGTTTCCAGCCCGCTGTGTCTGCACCGCGGAGGCCCACGCCCGGTCCCCGTCCCCGTGCACCATGAGCCCCGCGCGCCCGCGCGCCCGCGCGGTGCTGAGCCTCCTGGGCGGGCTGGGCCCGCAGCTGCTGCTGCTACTCCTGCGTCCGCCGGCTGCGTCGGGTGAGTGGGGGTCCGGGGCCGAAGCCCACCCCTGGGGCTCAACCTCCGGGCAGGGTGGAAGGGGTGGAGGTCGTCCGCACAACAGCCGAGGAGTCCGCGGAACGCTGAGGGTGAGCCACGTGGGCATCCCTAATCGTTCCCGGAATCCTCCACCTGTAAAGGTCAGCCCTCCTACTGGCACGATCTCTGGGAACGGAAAGAGGCTCTTCGCTTGCTCTCCTGCCACTAGGAGGTTTACTATGCTGGACCCCAGCTGGCAGGGTTTTAGGAGTGAGCCTTCTAGGGGAGAGGGGGCAAACATGGAGAAGCCAAAAAGACAGGCAGAGGTCGAAGAGAGTGGATCCTTAGCGTCTCCTTAAGGTTGAGAAGCCAGATCGCTGACCACCACAGGGTCCAGTCGTGCACAGTTGGCACTGTAAGTTTGCGCGTCGTCTCCTCCAGGTGTAACGTTCCAAGGGGGCGTCTGTCTGTACTGTGTGCCTCGAAACAGTATCTCTGTGAAAGTCTAAAGCTCTCTCTGTATGTGTATGATAACGAGGGGCAGGAATTTCTTTTAGTTTTGAGTTAATTGACAGACAGGAAGCCTGGCAAGTTCCTGATGTGTCAGCTCAGCACTGGATGGAAATATTATGTAGGCATCAAAAGCCTTTGCTGCCTCCCTTATTTGTCTTGGGAAAAGAATGTTGCTATGAATTGAAAAGTGGTATTTCCTTCAGTTTTGTTTATTCCTTCCTAGGTGACTGCAGCCTTCCCCCAGATGTGCCTAATGCCCAAGCAACTTTGGGAAGACTTACAAGTTTTCCTGAACAAAGCACAGTAACCTACAAATGTAACAAAGGATTTGTAAAAGTTCCTGGCAAGGGAGACTCAGTGGTCTGTCAGAATAATAAATGGTCAGAGCTTGCAGAATTTTGTAATCGTAAGTTCTTCATTTCATTTTAGAAAAGTTATGGGAATGGAATGTTTCTTAAGTTTAATTTTATCCCTCTTTGGAATGACTGGTAATTGATAGTTTTCTAGCTTTATTAATCACCTGGGCATACCTGTTGGCAATTCACAATCTAGCTAATTGATGGTGTTACTTCCTGGAATAGGTCCTGCTCTTCATTAACAGGTTTATTTATTTTTTTTTTGCCTAACACTGTAACTCTTGAACTGATTAATAGCGAAAATAAACAAGAGGTACTGTTTAGGGAGTAAATTATCTATAACTATGTTTGGTAGTTACCTTGAGACACATAACAGAGTCTTCTGTAGGACTTGCCCAGTACAACTCTGTGGTGATATTTTTAAAAATTCTCAATTTTCCTTTCAAAATCTATCTTTATAGTCCTTGCCCTAGTTTAGCCTTGACATGTACAAGTAAAGATAAAAATTTAATTCCTGCGTTTGAACAACTTGGAGCAATAGAAGCTACAGTGAACATAGAAACTGCTACAAGTATTTTTTGAAATCAGTTGCGAAATCAGCTTGAACTTTTTGTTTTTATTTATCCATGATCCCAAGGCAGGAGGTTGAAGTACCTGCCTTTGCACATGTATCATGCTTTAGTGTTTCTAACTATTCTGCATAGAGTGCTTCGTCTAATTCTTCAAAGAACTCCCTGAGGTTAGTTAAGGACTTATCCACACTTTACAGTTGAGAAAGCAGCTCCCAGTTAAACAATTTCCTTGGGATCAGGAGCTCTCTATGCAGAAGAGCCAGTGAGTCTGTTGATCATAGATCTAATGTCCCTTACACTATATGATGCCACTATAAATTCACATTTGTCTGGATGTTTCCAATTTTTAAATACTTCATGTGCTCCATTGGCTCATCTGATCCTTGCCTCCATAGGTGATCTTGAGGATTAAATGAGTTTACATGTGTAAAACATTTACAAGTACTCAATAAATGTTAGCTATCATTGTTAACTATTATTGTTGTCCAGGACACTTGCCCAGGGATCTGGAAATGCTGGTTCTTATCTATCCCTATGATACATGGGACAGGGTAAGGGAATTGGCATTAATTGCCAGGCAACTTAAATAAGTTACATTTTCTAAATTGTGGACATAGTGACTTTGGTGTACCAAATCTACTTCACAGGGCTCTAGTAATTAAGGAATGAAAATTTATATGTGAATATGCTGATACACTATCAATGCTATAGTGACATTAATATGAATACTAAATGTACAAAGAAATACAGAGAAAGAGTGATCTAAGGACCAGATAATTAGACATAGATTATAACATCAAGTGATACTCATTTTTTTGTTGTTGTTGTTTTGTTAATACTTTTAGGTAGCTGTGATGTTCCAACCAGGCTACTTTTTGCATCTCTCAAAAAGTCTTATACCCAACAGAATTATTTCCCAGAAGGTTCCACTGTGGAATATGAGTGCCGTCCAGGCTACATACGGGACCCTTCTCTCTCAGGAAACATAACTTGTCTTCAGAATTTTATGTGGTCCAAACCTGAAAGTTTTTGTAAAAGTGAGTATAGTTTTAAAGAGTAATCTTAATCATATGGTGTTTGGGGAAAATAATGTTTCTTCCTTCACTCATAGTGGAAGTCTATGTGTACATATTATTATTTAGAAAGTTTCTTAAATGAACCATTAGAACCATTAGGTCTGACCCTTTGTGACCCCATGAACTGCAGCACCCCAGGCCTTCCTGTCCATCACCAACTCTCGGAGTCCACCCAAACCCATGTCCATTGAGTCGGTGGTGCCATCCAACCATCTCATCCTCTGTCATCCCCTTCTCCTCCTGCCCTCAATCTTTCCCAGCATCAGGGTCTTTTCAAATGAGTCAGCTCTTTGCATTAGGTGGCCAAAGTATTGGAGTTTCCAACATCAGTCCTTCCAGTGAACACCCAGGACTGATCTCCTTTAGAATGGACTGGTTGGATCTACTTGCAGTCCAAGGGACTCTCAAGAATCTTCTCCAACACCACAGTTCAAAAGCATCAATTCTTCGGTGCTCAGCTTTCTTTATAGTCCAACTCTCACATCCGTACATGACCACTGGAAAAACCTTTAACCTAAGATTAAACTTAGTTTAAGGTTACCTAAAAATGCAATATTGGTAAAGAACTCTCCTGCCAATGCAGGAGACTTAAAAGACATGAGTTCGATCCCTGGGTCGGGAAGATACCCTGGAGAAGGAAATGGCTCACTCCAGTATTCTTACCTGGAGAATCCCATGGACTGAGGAGCCTGGCAGGCTACAGTCCACACGGTTGCACGGAGTTGGATGTGACTGAAGTGACTTAACATAGTGCAAAATGACTTAAGTGTATATTTTAAAGAAAGTGAAAGTTGCTCAGTCATGTTTGACTCTTTGTGACCCCATGGACTAATACCTTGCTTTCTTGAAACTGATAAAATGAAGGTACAATTTAAAATAGTTGGATAAATAATAGCAGTGGTTCAGATGGTGAATTTGCATAGATGTGCCTGATAATTTCATGAAAACAAATCAATTTATATTCTTTCCTAGAAAAATCATGTCCTAAGCCTAGAGAAATAGAAAATGGTCATGTCAATATAACAACTGACATACTACTTGGTGCGATCATCTATTTTTCATGTAACACAGGGTAAGTTTGAGCATATGAAACACTATATTTAACAACTGGAAAAACAAATTAGAATTTAAGATGGAAACTTTTAGATTTGTGATAAGCAATAAAACCACCCTCTGCTCAATGATGAACTCATTGCAGGTAAAGTTAGTAAAATGGGGCAAGAAAGGAATATTTCTTATAATACCACCAAAATTGTCTCAATTGCTAGATTTCATTATAAAGTTTTAACTGTGACTTGTAGAGGAAAAAACTTGTGCTAAGTTGATGATCCTTAGAGAAATTAAATCTTTTCAGTGTGGAAACCAGTCTTTAGCTAAATAATGAGTTTGCATTTGTTTGTTTTCTTTGTATGCAAACAATCTGTTATAAAATATCAAGGGATAAAAACAATCATTCCTAGTGTAAAAATATCATTCTGACCTAAGATCTTTTGTAAGTTCTCTATGTGTGGGAAAAGAGTATTATCATTGAGGATTATCAGTGTTTCAAGTGCTGCTAAAAACTTTATATTCATTTTCTCATTTAATATCTGTAAATTGAACTATGATATTTTATTCTGTGTGTGTATCGCTGTTATTTATAAAGCTGCCAGTATCATTTGTCTCCTGTACTAAACACAGATATTTGGATCATTAATAACAAATCTGGGGATACTCTGAACCCTTTAAATATAAGTACATTCTATTATTCTATGGAATCTGTATTGATCTTTTAGAACTCAGAAAAGATTTAAGCATC
>SJYQ01000963.1:153521-175402 GCA_006410935.1 Redunca redunca
TCTTACCCAAATAAAAAATATTTTGCTTATCTTAAACTTTTTTTATCTTTGATGTCACCCTTTTAGATATGTTTTTTTCTTTTCCTTTAAACTGCCAAATGAGCTTTTATCACCTATTGTCTTGTCTCTATGTATTGGTATAACAAATATTGTAAGGTGCTATGCTGAAGGATTTAAGGGAAGTCAAATATGTGTGAATGGAACTTAATGTTTTGTTTTTTTTTTTTCTTCCCTCATTATTTTAGGTACAAATTAGTTGGTGCAGCTTTTAGTTTCTGTGCTTCTATGGGAAATACTGTTGGGTGGACTGCTGGATTTCCAGAATGCCAAAGTAAGACTGAAAAAATCTAAGCACTCTGCTGTAGGACTGAATAATCAATGATAAATTGCTTTTTGCTCTTTAGAATTGCCCTCACTATATGTTTGTAGTACCCTTACCTTCCAATGTGTGAATGTTTTGCCTAGTTTATATAACTCTATTAGTAATGTGTCTTAATTTATTAACCATGAGGATAAAGGATTAAAGTTAATTAAGGTTTATATTGTGCTTGGTCATTTATTATCTTATCATATCTTCTAACAGTCAAATAAAATAGATTTGGGATTTTTTTTCCCTCCTTCATAATTTTTAATTTTGTGGTGGTTAAAATACTATTCATTAGAAGGTCTGTACGACTTGACCCTATATGCCAAAATAAGTGGCCAAAGTAAGCACTTAACCCAGACCTCTTGATTTCAACCCATCAGTCTTCTAAGACCTAGTGTTAATTTACACTAGATTCCTTTAAGGATTATTAACTGAGCTAATTATGTTGAAATGTTTTAAACCGTGATATACTTTTATCTTTAGAGAAATAAGCATACATTGTAATGAAGAAATATCTGCACTTGAAAATTCTGTCTTCTCAAGAGGGAAGAGGGCATAAAGGCTAATTTCCTAAAAGGGTATATCAAGTTAAATATATGTGCATTAGAGACATATGTCTCCTGAAAACAGAGGAGTAGATATGTGCAGTGTTTTAAAAACTAGGCTTTATTTCTCTCACCCTCATTGAAATTATAGCTTATTTCAAGTTTTGGTGTTATTAAGAGCAGGAAAGTTGAGTAGATGTAGTGTAATTTAATAAGCATCACGCTCTCTGTAGGGAACGTGTGGGGTCAGCTGATAAGAAGACAAATGAAATGAAGCCTTGCCAACCAGGAGTTTGCTCTTGCCACACCCACCTTGGGCCCCACCTGCTATATCTATTATTTCTTCCGTTTTTTCATTATTAATTTCAAATTTCCATCTTTACTACCCACCATCACCTTTCCTATATCATCCAGTTAGGAATGCTGTTGCTGCTGCTGCTGCTGCTGCTAAGTCGCTTCAGTCGTGTCCGACTCTGTGTGACCCCATAGACGGCAGCCCACCAGGCTCCCCCATCCCTGGGATTCTCCAGGCAAGAACACTGGAGTGGGTTGCCATTTCCTTCTCCAATGCAGGAAAGTGAAAAGTTAAAGTGAAGTCGCTCAGTTGTGTCAGACTCTTAGCGACCCCGTGGACTGAAGCCTGCCAGGCTCCTCTGTCCATGGGATTTTTCAGGCAAAAGAGTACTGGAGTGGGGTGCCATTGCCTTCTCTGAGGAATGCTGTATCTGATACTAAAGTAAACACGGAAAGCAAGCAAGAGCTAGACTGTATCTTTTTTTCTGACAGAGGCAACAACTTGTCACAAAGTCTGGACAAGCAGTCTCGCAGTTGAGGCCAACATATTTACAAGCAACTGCTGTCATGAAGTTCACAGAAATGTGTACACCAAGCATGCATTCCGGCACAGAAGAGCTTTTGCACTGCAAACCCAGTTTTTCTTTGTGTTTGCTTACAGCTAGTCCAGGCCCTGCTCTCTGTCTAATATCTTCAATTCTGTGGTAAAAACCCTGATGTTCATATTTTCCACTCTGACTCTCTTACCTGGCTCTGCACCTCTGCAATCACTGACACCTGTATTCTGTGGGAAAGAGCCCTTTTCACTCAGCAACCCCATGTCTTCAGCTATCCCTGTTAAAGCCCTGCTTCTCCTAGTGTAGACTTTCCACCAAAGACTTCAAGTGGAAAGTATAAATTCTTAAGCAGTGAGGTTTTTGACCTCAACTGAGCACACAGCATATCTCAAGTATGCAGTCTGGGCTTTTATCAACACATGAGGCAGCACTGATGTCCCTTTGTGGATGTGGATATGGAGGTGTGGATCTAAAGAAGGAAGGGACAATGGACATATTCAGAACTTTTCCTTGGTCATACGCCAATCAGAGGTGATACTTATTTACCTCTGAAGAAAGCCTCAGTGTCAGAAACACCTGTTTTCCTATCTCTCTGCCAATATCTTCTTTTCAAAAATAATTTTAGTTGACTGCTAGCAGTCAACTAAATAATGTGACTGACAAGGTGAATAAGTATCACCTCCAATTGGCATATGACCAAGGAAAAGTTCTGAATATGTCCATTGTTCCTTCCTTCTTCAGATACACACCTCCATGTCCAAATACACACTGGAAAAGGAAATGGCAACCCATTCCAGTGTTCTTGCCTGGAGAATCCCAGGGACAGGGGATCCTGGTGGGCTGCCATCTATGGGGTCGCACAGAGTCGGACACGACTGAAGCGACTTAGCAGCAGCATCAGTACACACTAGCCTAGAATCAGTTGCTGCTATATAATATCTGTCATTACAGGCCCCTCTCTTTATCTTAACCTCTCACTTGTAATCACCAAATATTTTTTCCTTTATCTCCTTAATGTATTTCTCAAACCTATATTATCTTCTCTATATAACAGTTTTAATATGGTTTACTAGCCTTCATTTAGACTTTGCAATAAAGGCTATTCCTAACATTTTCAGGGCCTAGGACAAGAGTATAAATGGAGGCCCCTAATCTAAGATTCAGCCCTTCTCAAGTTGGTGCCCCCTTCTTGCACTGTGAGGGGTCTCTGATGCCTGTAAATGGATAGCTCAGTCTACACACCCAAATCATATCCCCTATAACCCTTAGCACCACTCCATTGAATTCTGCCCTAAAGGTGGACACATCAGCAGTATAGACTATTGTCAAGAATATGGACTAGGAGAAGCCCTGAAAAGAGTGTTGGCCCAGGGAGTTCTGGGCACCAGTTCCTGGAGCGTGATTTAGAATGGGGTGGGGAGGAACTCTCATTGAGCATACTATCTTAGCTCTGCAGATTCCCTATCTGGTAGAGAGAGGCACACCCAGAGGAGGGCAAGAGCATGGCCTTTCCATGTGGGAGCTGGGCAGGAGTTCCACTTGTTCAGGTGATGCTGACTGTAGTGACCTCCAGCCTCCATTCTCACACCCCTTTAGTGTTTTATCCAGCCTCTACCCAGTCATCCATCTGAAACACAAATGTGACTTGTCTCTTCCCTTCTTGAAAGAGACTTGATATTATCTCCTCATCACGTCCAACGTACCAGGTCTAAACTCCTTCATATAGTGTGCAAGGTCTAGCCATGGTCTATCCAATTCTGCACACTTTATGTCTCGCCTTCCTCCTTCACAAACTGCTGAGGTTGTCTGGATACCTCAGACTTCTTCATGTCTCCACATCATTTCTTATGATACTGCCTTTGCCAGGAAATCCCTTCAGCGGCCCCTACCCCTTTTATTTTGTTTTTTAAGAGTTTGCTCTCGAATTTCTCCTCGAAGATTTTGCTGACTGTACCTACAGTCCCAGGCTGGCTAACTGTTCGTTCTTTCCACAGCACTCTGCATGCTTCTGTGATAATCCTCACCATTTTGTATGGAAACGGTCACTTTGAATGTCGCTTTCCACTATAGTTTAAGACAGAGGAACTGTATCTTACTTGGTTATACTTCTATTTATAGAGCAATGCCCAGTATGTATTAGATGCTCAGAAACTGTTGGGACTGAACTGTTGATAATGTATGTTGTCAATACCCACTCAGCCCAGTGTAAATCAGATTAGCTTGTTTTTGTTCCCTGCTTTGATCAGTGGCCTAAAAGTAATTCATAAATAGCTAGTATCGTCTGGGTACTTAAGAGTATTTGACGTAATATAATTTGACGTCCGCATGTGATCACATTGCTTTCTTGCTTTAAAAAAAAAAAAAAAAAGACAAGAAAAACAGGTTTATGTCTCTAGAGAATGTGGAACCACTGAATTTTTTTTTATCAGGGGAGCTGCCAGGGAGAGGCTTCTTTTTATAATGTAACAATCAATACTTTGCTTGTATTCGTTTTACAAATTCAGCTGCTCAGTAAGATTTACTTCAAATAAAAGGCCAAGAGTCAACACATACTTTAAAAATTTTATCCTGAAAATCAAAGTCTAATTTTGACTTTTAACATCTTTTGCTCTATCCAAAATTTCTGTTTCTCATGCATGCCATTTACATTCCCAGCTCCTTTTATTCAGTATTGTTTCTCCCTGGAATCAAAAGCAGAACCCTCTTCTCTGCTCCAAGGAGGGTACATCTTAGGTTTAAATTCAAGTCCTTTTACTCCTTAAATGGAAGTCTCCGCCTTGCTTTCTCTGAGATGAAATGTTTAATTTAGAAGAATCGTATATTTTTATTTTTTAATGAAATATTTAACATATTTTAATCTTGTTTATAAAATTATCTTGGGGATTTAATTAATTTAACATATGTTGTGATGTTTTAAAAGAAATCTTATGTCCAGAACCACCAAAAGTTGACCATGGAATGATTCAAGAAAAACAAAACAGTTATGCATATGGACAATCTGTAACATATAAATGTATGGAAGGCTTCACCCTACATGGAGAGAGCTCTATCTATTGTACTGTGAAAGATGACCAAGGAGAGTGGAGTGGCCCCCTACCTCAATGCAGAGGTAATCAGTTTGCAAAGTTGCAATTCTGTTTATTCTCGATCATACAGACTCCCCGAGAAATGAATGTAAAATTTTGTATATAAGCATATTTGCATTTTTCTGGAGAATAGACTCTACGAGGGGGTCTATGACTTCCAAAAAGGAAGAAGCACTGATGTGGAGAACATATGTTGTTGCTGTTGTTGTTTAGTTGCTTAGTTGTGGCTTACTCTTTGCAACCCCATGGACTGTAGCCTGCCAGACTCCTCTGTCCATGGGATTCTCCAGGCAAGGATACTGGAATGGGTTGCCATTTGCCTCTCCAGAGGATCTTCCCAACTCAGGAATCAAACTCGAGTCCCCACTTCTTCTGCATTACGGGCAGATTCTTTTACTGCTGAGCTACCATATGGTAAAATACAAATAATACACACATGACCTCTGTGAATATATGTATATATATAATAGTGCAAGTGTGTGTATACTCAATCATGTCTGACTCTTTGAGACCCTATAGATTACAGCCCACCAGGCTCCTCTGTCCATGGTATTTTCTAGGCAAGAATACGGGAGTGGGTTGCCATTTTCTTGGGATTGTCATAACCCAAGGATCAAACCCATGTCTCCTGTGTCTCCTGCATTGCCAATGGATCTTTACGGCTTGAACTGCAGAGTGGGAGGGAGATGTGTAATTATATATAGAAATATATATATAGAAATATATATATATGCACACACATATGTCTCATGTTTTTAGTGAACTCCAGTACTCTTGCCTGGAAAATCCCATGGATGGAGGAGCCTGGTGGGCTGCAGTCCATGGGGTCGTGAAGAGTCAGACACGACTGAGTGACTTCATCTTCACTTTTCACTTTCATGCATTGGAGAAGGAAATGGAAACCCACTCCAGTGTTATTGCCTGGAGCATCCCAGGGACTGGGGAGCCTGGTGGGCTGCCGTCTTTGGGGTTGCACAGAGTCGGGCATGACTGAAGTGCAGCTTATATTTGCTGTTTCTTACCATGTTATTTTCAATAAGTTAATATAGATATATTCTTGTTTATAAAAAAAGTGTATAAAGTGGTTTATTTAATTGAGAAGAAATCTTAGATTGAACTGAGAGATCTAAATAATGATCTTATATGTTGTGACAACAAAGAGAACTCTTGCCCACCTGTTGACTTCATTGAATTATATTGTTTTCTGCCTAAAGAATTTCTCTCTTACTGACAATGCGCTCTTGTTTGCATTTCTAGAACTTTCCTAGGAGGTGGCATTTATTTAAGCAGTATCATATTCAAATGCCAGTATAACTCAAACAAATAACTACTTTTATAATTATACTTGAATTTTATTAGCATGGTTTTTAAAGAGCATTGCTTATTAATAGTAGTTTTTTCATATAAGTAGTATGCATGAATATTATGAAGTAATGTTAAAACTAGGCTTCCCAGGTAGCTCAGCTGGTGAAGAATCCACTGCAATGCAGAAGACCTCAGTTTGATTCCTGGGTTGGGAAGTTCCCCTGGAGAAGCGATAGGCTTACCCACTCCAGTATTCTTGGGCTTCCCTGGTAGCTCAGACAGTAAGGAATCCACCTGCAATGCAGAAGACCTAGGTTTGATCCATGGATTGGGACGATCCTCTGGAGGAGGGCATAACAACCCACTCCAGTATTCTTGTCTGGTGAATCCCCATGGATAGAGGATCTTGTCAGGCTACAGTCCATGGGGTCACAGAGAGTTGGACACGACTGAGGGACTAAGCACAGCACAATGGTAAAACCAAAAATCAAAAATAAAGTTGGTGATTATATAAAATGAGAAGCAAAAGTCTCTTCCAGTCCTACCTTCAGAAGTAGACACTGTTTACACATATTTCTTTTTAAAATCATATTAATGATATAGATATATTATTCACTTAACCAATCTCCTATTGAAGGGAATTTAGTATCTGTTCTAGTTTTAAAAAAGTTATTTTAAAAAAGGTTCTACAGTAAATATTATTGTGCTCCTTGTATCTGTGCAAATACATTTTTTTACAATAAATTCCTTGCAGTGTAATTACAATATCAAAGGTATATGCATTTAAACTTTTGATAGATGTTACCAATATTGTTTAAAAAGAAACTGTACCAATTTACTGTCCCAGTAATATTGCATATTTGTTCTCTGTACCATTAATGATAATGGTTATTATGATGTGAAGATGTGATAGTTAAAAGGTGGAAATTTCATTTAATGGTTTGAATTCATTTAAAATGAGTAAATTTTGATATTTTAAATTGTAGCCATATGATACACTTCATATTTATTTCCCCTATTTTATTAAATAATCAGCTATTTAGAATTTACAACTCTATGGTAATGCTCAAGGATGTCATGGCAGGCCAATGCGGGCATGACAATAACTACAAAACCTGCTTAGATTTTTTTTAAAACCATATTTTAAAGGCAAAAATTCTTCCCTCAGGGGAATAACTAGGGCTGAATGAACTGAAATTCTGAATGAAGGCAAATGATTCTGATGTGCACCTAGACTGAGGATCCATCTTGAACCAGATAAAAGACCATTGCTCTCAGTAGCTGTGGTTAGCTAGGATAACATACTGGAAACTGGAATTCCTCAATGCTGACCCAGTTTTTCCTAAGAGCCATTTGCCGATTTCTAGGAATGTAGATGAGACTGGGGAGCTAGACCCCAAGCTGCCAAAGTACAAAATGAGATCTTCCTGAACCTTCTAATATTTGGAAGACAAACCCATTACAAAACAGGCTTGTATAAAGCATACAGCCAGTGTCCTTCTTACAACATTTAAACTCATTTTGAAGCTTTGTGGAAAGAGAGGCTGTATTGCTAGAGAGGGCACTGCTGAAGAATAGACTTGGATCTCCCACAGTCTCTCAAGGTTGAGGAAAAAAGATCTGCTTCCAAGCAGCAAAAGTAGACTGAGTCCTATGGAAACTGTAACCCAGCTCAGTCCTCATAGCTGAGGATGTGATCACCGCAAACCAATCTGCTTATCAGAAAAGGATACCCTCCCTTTGGAAGATCATATCATCTGAATTTTATACAATGTATTGCATGTAATAAAAATTGTTAGATATGGAGAGACACAAGAAATTATAACCGAATTAGGAGAAATAAAAAGCAAATAAGAAAAATCTAGATAACTGAGTTAGCAGACAAGGACTTTAAGTGATTAATATATTCAAGATACTAATGGAAAAGATAGAGAACTTCAACAGAAATCTGGAGTCTATAAAATGGAGTAAAATAAACATTCTTCAGTGGGAAAATATAGTATCTGAGCAGCACAGTAGGCAGGTTTAACAGCAATTTGGACATAGCAGGAGACGGTATTGGAAACTGGAAGAAAGGTTAATTAAAACTGAAGAACAAGGAGAAAAATGAAAGTAGAATACAGACCAATTTTAAGAGACATTTGAGATATGGCTGTTCTAATTATGACTAAAAAAATACGGGGGGGTGGGGAGAAGCATAAGAAATACACTAAGAGATAATGACTGAAAACTTTCCCAAAGTGACGAAATATATCAACCAAGAGATTCCAAAAGCTTTCAGGACTCTAAGCAGAATAAAAACAAAACCATCTCCAGGCACCTCATAGTAAAACTTTTGTGAAACTCATTCATTTTACAGATGAGAAAACTGAAGCTTAGAGAAATGGACAGCAGTCTCTAATGTCCGGTCAAACAGGCTTACACACTGCTCAGTATTGCCTTATGAGGGAGACTGGATCAGCAACTCAAAGTCAGACCTAAAATTTTAATGTTAGATTGGTGACTCTCAGAATAGGGACTTCAATAAATCTGCACTTCAGATATTTGTTATCTCACCTAAAATCCAAAGAGGAACTAAACTTTTTTTTCCTCTGTGTAAGGTTGGTAACCAACACAAGAAGAGAAAAGGGATTTACTGTAGTCTGATTGAATTTAGTGCTTTAAAAGAGAAGTGAAACAAAACAAGTTCCCAAGGTCACTAACATGTCCTGACCACTTTGGAAAAAGTGACTATGTTGTGCTTATCTTTGTTGCTTCAAGGTTGCATCCTGTTCTTCTTTGGTCTTGGCATGAGGGAAAAAGGACAATTTATGAGAAAAACTCTTTATTTGAGGGGTATTAAGAATGAGATCACTGCCAGTTCTGACTTTGATTTCCGTTTTCAAATAGAAAACAGTTTTAGGAATCTCAGTATTACTTTGGTGTAAATCCACTTTAGTTGCCTATAGGTGCAATTTATTTCAAAGCAAAGATAATATATAGCATTTCAGTTCCTAAATCTTAACTTGGACAGCATTATTTACCTAATTTTATTATAACATTTTTCTCCTACAGAAACTGATGTCACACCAACCGTTCTGAAATCCACTGAAGTAAATGTTCCAGGTATCAAAGTCCTATCAGCTCCTCAGAAACCCACCGCAGTGAATGTTTCAGCTACAGAAACCCCACCAACTCCTCAGAAACCTACCACTGTAAATGTTTCAGCTACAGAAACCCCACCAACTCCTCAGAAACCCACCACTGTAAATGTTCCAGCTACAGAAACCCCACCAACTCCTCAGAAACCCACCGCTGTAAATGTTCCAGGTACGGAAACCCCACCAACTCCTCAGAAACCCACTGCTGTAAATGTTCCAGCTACAGAAACCCCACCAACTCCTCAGAAACCCATCACTGTAAATGTTCCAGTTACAGAAACCCCACCAACTCCTCAGAAACCCACCGCTGTAAATGTTCCAGCTACAGAAACCCCACCAACTCCTCAGAAACCCACTGCTGTAAATGTTCCAGGTACGGAAACACCACCAACTCCTCAGAAACTCATCACAATAAATTCTTCAGCTACAAAGCCCCCACTAGTTTCTCAGACATACACCACTGTAAATGCTCCAGCTACAGAAACCCCACCAACTCCTCAGAAACCCACTGCTGTAAATGTTCCAGGTACGGAAACACCACCAACTCCTCAGAAACTCATCACAATAAATTCTTCAGCTACAAAGCCCCCACTAGTTTCTCAGACATACACCACTGTAAATATTCCAGCTACAAAGGTCCCATCACCTCCTCAGAAACCTACCACAGCAAATGGTTCCGCCACGACAGCCTGGAATTCCCCAATATCAAACCCTGTCTCTACAGCAGCTCAGAATCCCATCATGCCAAATGCTTCTGCAACCACACCAACAACCCAAAGATTCACCCCAGCAAAATCTTTACTTACACAGAATCTTAAAGCTACACAAAAGTCCACTTCTGTACATACGACTAAGGGTCTCCGTATAACACAAAGATTGACCTCTGCTCGTGTTACAGCAGCAAAAAGTACAGCTGTTCCCAGGACAACCCCGCGTTTGCATGCAACAAGCGCACCTAAAGGAAGAGGAAGCACTCCTTCAGGTCAGTTGACTCAGTTCCGGTTTGCACATATGTATTTTATGTGCCATGGTAGAAATTTCAAATTCATCAGGGTTAAAAAATTAAGAAGTCTCTGGTTTATTGTAGGCAGCGTTTCTTCATAGCAATGTTCTGACTTTCTTCAGAGGCTAACTTTGGATTGTGCTAGAGCATACCTTTAAGAAAGAAATATTTTTGCAATGATACAGAAAAAGGTTGTGGTGTCATAAAAGCAATTCTAAATTAATGTCAGTAAAAAAAAATGCTGCTTTTCATGTTAGCTTTAGGGAGCCACTGAATTCCTCGTGATCCCTCAAAGAACCAAGTAGGTATAATCCTTTAAGTTTATTTCTAGGTCTGATTCAATGACAGAGACCCATCCCTCAAGCATGCGAAAGGAACTCTCCAGATTCCCTAGAGTTGTTGATTTGGTTAAGTACCTTAATAGTATCTTCTAAGTAATTAAAAACACAGAGTTCTTTGAAATCTTTCAGGTTAACTCTTTAAATGACAGTTTTTATGAAAGCAGAGTAACATATGCTTTAGATTTCAGGAAAACCTACTGAGTGAATGAAACCCATCTAACTAATGCTTTTTCAGACCACCAGGATGTCTTCTTATTTTACAATTTGCTTAATCAATAGCCATTCTTATAGACACTCTTGTCCTGTAATAGAGATATGTGGATTTTTGGTGGTTTTTATCCATTTGTTTTTATCTTTTTTTTTTTTAATCTCAATAAGACTGAGCCAAGAGGCAATTTTTGAAATTATTTTAACTTTTCATTGACATCAACACACAGAAAATTATACAAAATATACATATAAGGCTTAATAACTTTCCTAAAGCAAATATCAGCGTAACTACCACGTATGTCAAGAAATAGAGCAGTATCAGCTCCTCACCTTCCAGATGCTCTTCTCCAGCCAGTGAAACTGTGGCTTTCTGCTCTCTGTGCCAAGTGGCCTAGGGATTTCTCCCTGCTGTACGCAGGTAGATCCCACTCCCTGCAACTCATCTGCGGCCTGAGCTCTCTCGGCTTTGATTTATTTCTGCCTGAGTTAGTTTGTTCTTCCATGTCTTCAAATAGTTATCATTGTTGTTTTTTCAGTACATTGTCCAAATTTCATAAATTTCCATACTCAAGCTCATTTGGCCATTACCCAGAATCTTTAAGAACTTAAAACATTACAGATATTATTGTTGAAATTTCCTTTGTATGTTTCTTTATTCCTTTAGGTAAAAGGTCAAATACACAAAATCTCACTCCAATTAGTTCCCTTTTTTAGAAAAGGGAACCTTAATTCCTGCCTGCTTCTTTAAAAAAAAATTTCATCAAAATATTGTTGATTTACAATGTTGTGTTCATTTCTTCCATATAGCAAAGTGACTCAGCTTATATATATAAATCCCAACCTTCTAATTTATCTCTCCCTCCAACCTTTCCCCTTTGATAACCGTAAATTTTGTGTTCTAAGTCTGTGAGTCTGTTTCTGTTTTGTAAATAAATTCATTTGTATCATTTTTTCTTTGTAGATTTCATAATACGTGATATCACATGATGTTTGTCTTTGTCTGACTTACTTCACTCAGTGTGACAATCTAAAGGTCCATCCATGTTGCAGCGCATGGCATTGTTTCATTCTTTTTATGTCTGAGTGATACTCCATTGTATATATGTACTGCGTCTTCCTTACCCATTCCTCTGTTGATGGACATTTAGGCTGCCTCCATGTCTTGTCTATTGTGAACAGTGCTGCCGTGAACACTGGCGTGCATATATCTTTTCATATTAGAATTTTTATCTTTTTTGGATATATATTCAGGAGTACTGGATCTTATGGCAACTGGACTATCTTGGTAGCTCAGCTGGTAAAGAATATGCCTGCAACGCAGGAGACCCCGGTTTCATTCCTGGGTCGGGACGATCCCTTGGAGAAGGGATAGGCTACCTACTCCAGTATTCTTGGGCTTCACTGGCAGCTCAGGTGGTAAAGAATCTGTCTACAGTGCAGGAGACCTGGGTTCAGTCCCTGGGTTGGGAAGATTACCTGGAGGTGGGCATGGCAACCCTCTCCAGTAATCTTGTCTGGAGAGTCCCCATAGACAGAGCAGCCTGGCGGGAATCATGGGTTCACAAAGGGTGGAGCATGACTGACCGACTAAACACACACACTCAGCAACAGTATTCTAAGTTTTTTAAGGACTCTCCATACTGTTCTCCATAGTGGATGTACCAATATACATTCCTACCAACAGTGTAGAATGGTTCCCTTTTCTCCACATCCTCTTCAGCATTTAATGTTTGTAAACTTTTTAATGATGGCCATTCTGACCAGTGTGAGATGGTACCTCATTGTGCAAGCTCCCTCTCTGTGTTTTTATTCTTATGCTACATGTATGTCACAATAAGTAGTACGTATTATTGCTTTGCATGTTTTTTATAATTTGCATAAACAGTATGTCATATGTTTCATTACCTAACTTGACTTTTTGCACTCAACATTGCTTTTGTGGCTTATATTGATCCAATTAGATTCAGTTCATTAATTTTACATTTATATGTGGTTACTGACTTCTTAAAATTTTACAACATCTCTGGCCCTAAAAATTTTAGGTTGAATATATAGGTTTAATAGGGCAAGGTGAAGAGAAGCAAGTTCCCTTAGTATAAATTTGTTATAGAGCTAACTCTGTTGAATACTTTTTTCTGCATGAATATGATAATTTTACAAATTTAACAAACTTTTCAGTTATTTTAAATGATTATGATAAAAATACAATGAATATTTGGGATCAAGTTTCTCTCTTATATACAATTAACTTACCCTTTAAATATTGTATGCCTTTTCTGCTTTTATTGAAAAAATAGTAGTAGCTACTACTGAGTGTAATCCAGAGTGCATGTACCATGCACCTTCCATTTGTCAGTGTTAGTCCTTACAGTAACCTTGACTTGCCATCAAGTCATATAACCAAATTTACATAATGTTTGTTTCAGTATTCAATAACTCTTTAATCACATTTTATGTTTCTGTTGTTGGCTGACTTTGTTTAATAGAAAGAAAAAAAAGAAAGTGAAGTCGCACAGTCATGTCCAACTCTTTGCGACACCATGGACTGTAGCCTACCGGGATCCTTAGTCCATGGGATTTTCCTGGCAAGAGTACTGGAGGGGGTTGCCATTTCCTCCTCCAAGGGATCTTTCCAACCCAGGTATCGAACCCAGGTCTCCTGCATTGTAGGCAGACGCTTTACCATCTGAGCTACCAGGAGCCCTTGTTTAATAGAGATAGATACTAATGTGTGTTACTTGATTGTTAGTAATATGATTGCTTTCATTAATTTATTTATAATTGTTTATTTTAGTTACTTTTGAACTTTAAGTACAGTTGATTGATAAACATATTTATTAAATTGCTAGCAAATCAATGACTTTAAAACATTTTTACTTTTGTAATTCTTTCCTTTTTTCCTTCTTTAGTTGCTAGCACCATTGCATCGGGTAAGTGTGACTCTCTGAGAGTTCGCAGAATTTGTCATCGCTTTCGGATATATAATTCCTGGAAAAGAATATTGTTTTTTTACTGTCTTTGTTGTTGCTGTTCAGTCACTAAGTCGTGACCAACTCTTTGTGATCCCATGGACTGTAGCATGTCAAGCTCCGCTGTCCTCCACTATCTCCCAGAGTTTGGTCAAATTCATGTCCATTGAGTTGGTGATACTGTCTTAGGGATACTATCAAAATACAGTATGTGTGGGTGCCAAAGAGAAAACAGGTAAAGGCATCTTATCGACAAGAACATTCCCCACCATGTTCTTGTTCCAGGGTAATCTGAGGAGAACTTCAAATCATTTGGCCAGTCAGTCAAGTATTATTGCATGCCTAGTGGCTCACTGCATCTCATTTTAGTGCCTAAGAATCACAAGAGGAGAGAGTTATCAATACAGTTTCTGTCCTCAAGTGTTTTATAATTAATCATAAACTACTCATTGACTATTTCTAGATTTTTCCTGTCCCAAGTAAAAGAGTGTTACTTTTGGTTATATCTTCTTCCTTTTCCCTTCCCAGTCAGTGGTTTAAAGTAAAGTTTCTCCAAAAAATGCCCTGTTGCTGTAGGCATCTTCTATCATTTGGTCCAGTCCTTTTTTATTCGTAAATATATCATCTGATGTTATGTATTAACAAGATTAATAAGATGGTAAAAGAAATGTCTGTTAAGAAGCTATACAGCTAAATTGGCATATTGATAAGTAATGTCTAATGGAAAATATACTTACAAAAATTTGTAAAAAACACTTTGATTTATGTGTTTATAAGCTGAAAGCTCATCTTATGCATGCATGAATTAGCCATGTGACCATGAAACTGAAAGTAATACTTGCTTTTATTATTTTCATTGTTACTTATTACAGTTTTTATGTTCTAGGCAAAACTCTTTTAAGCTAAAAGATTTATTTTGAAAGATTCCAACAGTTGCAATTCATTTTGTCCATTCTATATTTTAAATAAAAATAAATGTATTCTAAGTGAAAATCTCATGATCTAATGGCTTAATGACATTTTTAATAGATGGAGTTAAAATTTAATAGATAAGCTTTTTCTTACCAGCTCAGTGGCATTCAGTGAAGATTTGAGGTGCTTATTATTTTTTCTGAAATTCTTTAAGTATATATTGTGTGATTTTACCGAAACTTTCCCTTAGGGTTAGTTGTAATTCCAACCTGTGCTTAAAAATAAAGAGGAATTCATGCTCTCTTATATCAGACATATGGTAATATTTTTCTTTGGGATCTTATACTTATAAAACATAAACCTGAAAATTATCTTTACTTCTTAAATGTATTCTGTGAATGAGGTCACTTTTCTCATTTTAAAGAAAAACTCTACAACAAGGAAATTGCTTTTATTGATTCCACTGTAATGCACATGAGTGACACAAATGATATTAGAACTTTGTATTTGAATGCAAAAACTTTGAATTTTTTCCTGTTTAATTTTGCCAAGAAATAGAGACTGACTGCTCATCTCAGAACTTTATTTGTTGTGTAAGTGAAGCTTGCTTTGTGATTTTCTTTAAAAAAATTTATTTGTTTATTTATTTTTGACTGTCTCGGGTCTCAGTTGCCACATGTGAGATCTTTGTTGTGGTGCAAGGGCTTTATAGTTTGCTGCCCCTGGGCTGTCTGATTGAGGCCTAGTTACCCCAAAGCATGTGGGACGTTTAGTTCCCTGTCTAGGGATCAAACCCTCATCCCCTGCATTGGAAGGCAGATTCTTAACCACTGGACCTCCAGTGATATCCCTGCAAGGTGATTTTAAAAGCTATTCTCTGCTGTGTATTAGTGTATTTTCCAAAAACAATGTTTTTTTTTTTTGTTTTTTTCATTATTACTCACTCCCCCTCAAGGATCTTGTAAGGCATTTTTTCCTAATCATCCCTACAAAATATTAATACTACAGACATAATCTAAATCTATTTATGTACTGTATGCACATCTGTACTTTATATGTAAAAAGTGAAAAAAAAAGCCAAAAACCCTTTACCCCCTTTAAGGATGATACCAACCCCACTGAGAATACATGCTGTATACAGTTGTGGGGTTTTCTGTTTGCTTTTGTTGACAGTATTTTATAGAAGGACGACTTGTGCTTTGGAGTCAGTCAGACCTTGGTTTCAATCCTGTTTTGGATTTTTTTTCCATTTAATAATTACTCAACCCAAGTGATTTACTTAATCTCTCTGAGTCTCCATTTTTTCATTTATGAGATGGTGATCATGATTCTTATTTAAAGTCTTGGAAGCTTAATGAAATATGGGTTGTGAAAACTACTGTCATAGTGCTAAAAATTGGGTAAATCTCAGTTTTAAGAATTCTTTTTTATTTTGTCCCTATTATCTTTGTGAGGTGGATTTCTGACAACTTTATCGTTCCGTCTGGCCACGGCAAAGAATCAGATAGCCCTTTATTAGAGTAACATGTGCATCTTGGGTCGGTGGTAAGGACTGCACTGAAACATGCCTGTGTGTTATTTCATTTACTTCTCACAACAGTCCTGTAATGTAGCTGTGTCCCACCTTGTAGTTGAGAGGAACTGTGGCTGTGCAAAAGTCTTAACTTGCTCAAGGTCACACAGCTACTAGGCACTTGAATAGAGGGAGATGATTATTTTCTTTAGCACTCAGTGCTTGAAAGGGTAGAAAAATTCTTTTCCTAGATCTGTACAACTCAAATTTTACAAATAAGATAGTCCTGATTCTTTATAAGTGTTGTTTTTTTTTTCCTTCATTGCTGAAATCCTATGTTGTGACACTCACAAGCCGCTTTTAGCAATTAGCAATTGTAAAGAAAAAAAATTAAGAGAATGCTCAGTGAAGTATCTAAAGTATGTTTTCTTTTAAATATCACATGCTTATTTACTTATGCTTTTATGTTAAATAGGATTATAAGGAAGAACAAAACCTATTCATAGCTTTCTTAGTTTTTCACGGTATAGAGAGTGCATTTCCACTTTATGGCATGTGTATAAGTGAGACCTTTTGAAATGACCAGATGAATCCATATTTCTTCAGGAAAGGAGGCAGCCTCCTTCTGATTTGGGTTGTTCAGGAATGGAAATAATACTCTATATATTAATGTAATACGCATCTAATACAAATTTAGTTTGAGTAATCTCAGGTATGTTTATTGAGAAGATTATGAACAGTTAAAATCATGCATTTTACTATTTACAAGTACCATGCCCGTTATTGGAGATAATGTGCTAATATGTGACAAACTGCTTTGCACTGTTTTAAGTACTAGATGAATATATTTCTACATAATGGGGAACATTACTAAAATACTCCTTTTACTTGGAGAAAAACATTTCTAAAATTACGTGATTTTCCTACCCAAATGCTCCTTAATGACACTGGAATCATAATCTTAATTTCATTTATAATATTATAGTTTCATTTATCCCAGCTTGTTGTTGTTGTTCAGTCGCTCCAACTCTTTGTTACTCCATGGACTGTAGCACACCAGGCTTCCTGTCCTCCACTATCTCCTGAAGTTTGGTTTGCTCAAGTTCACCTCTATTTAGTCAGTGATGCTATCTAACCAAGTTGGCCTAAATTGTTTTAGTCTTAAATCAGTACTTATTCACCTTGGGTAAATTTTAGATCATGAACTATTGCCTTTATAAAGTTTTCTTTGTTTTAATTTGCAAAATATTATTCTCATTAATTATTAAGGAGGAATGATTTATTTTGGAATAATACTTCTCATATTTGTGTAGTTTACATTGGTTTTCTGTTAAAACATAAACCTTCACGTTTTCTTTTAGAATCACATATATGTGCTGACCAGTGTTCTAAAAATATTCCCACTTTTGTCAACCAAACATTTGGGATCACTTTAAAATTTTTTGATCTTCATTTATCATTCAAATTAAAAATGGGATTTTTCTGCAACATTTGAAAATGGTGGGATTAATGGGAAGTGGTAAAACAAAAAGAAACCCCAAATTTTAAAGGAGCCATGACATTTTATTAGTGCAATCTTTCAAACTAATGCTATGGTGCCAAGGAGTCAATTAAAGAAATTGGGTAAAATACTATAAATTCTGTGGTAGAAACAGCTGGTTTTATTTTTTTATTTTATTTTTTGAAACAGCTGTTTTTAAAATTATGTATCCACATGGCAGCTCAGTTATGTGACATTTATCATATTTTGCTGATTTGAAACTGGACACACTTGTTAGTCACGTTAGCTTCAGTTGCTTTTCTAGTATCATTTATACTTTTCTTTGTAGTACAGATCAAAAAAATAGAGTTCAAGGATTTGGGAGGGTGTAAACTTAGCAGCAGCAGCAGCAGCGGTGGGGAGGAAAAGGGATACACAGGTGGTGAGGGGAAAGGGCAATGACTGGTTTTAAGAAGAAAGTTTATATGTAAAAATCAAGGTATAAATTTTTTTTTAACAGTTGATCAAATTATTTCATCAATTATTTGTTGTTGTTCAACTCAAAATAGTGCATTTAATATTGAAAGTAAATACCAGTTTCCCTAAATGAAATTTTATCTGCAATAGACTAAACACTGGAAAGCATTTCTATAGTTTTACTCTCCATGCCCAAATACCAATGCCTTTCTTATGATGGAGAAAGGCCTACGTCTCTGTTACCTTTCTATGAACTGAGTAAATGACCTTGCCATTAACCACATATGGAAGCTTCACCTTTCTCAGACTCAATTTAATAATCTACAAAATAAATGTGAACTCCAAGACATCTTCTAGTGCTGAAATTTCACATAGTACAGTCAATATGTTTAAATAATCAGTGATCAAATAATTTAAAATTAAGCATGGTGGGGTTGAAACATTTTAGAATCCTCTCAAATCTGTAAGATTTTATTTGAGCANAAATTGCACATAGTACAGTCAATATGTTTAAATAATCAGTGATCAAATAATTTAAAATTAAGCATGGTGGGGTTGAAACATTTTAGAATCCTCTCAAATCTGTAAGATTTTATTTGAGCATTGTGATACTTCATTTTAAATATTTCATTTTCCCTTGAAAGAAAACAGGATAAATAACATGTAGATTTTACTGTCAAACTTGCGACATAAGCAAGCAAGCAAAATATGATTCATGTCTCCTGTTTTTTCTTTAACTTACCTGATAATCAGTATGTTTGTCATTGTGAATTACACTGTATATGTAATTGCTCATTTCTATATTGATTAACTTACCATTTTTTCCCCCTCAAGGATGTGTTGCTGTTACTATAATAATTGGTATCATAATTCTAGTCAAAATTTTCTGGGACAGTGGAAAATCGGGGTGAGCAAAAATTCTGATGATTTTTAAAAATTTGTTCTTAGCTTCTTTCCAGTAAAACTTGACACTGTAACAGTAGATAACTTTCTAAGCTTAATTGTATTTTTTGACATGCTATATCTTTATTCCTTTTGTCTGTATTTACTATCTTGGATGAATAGCCTGTGTCTTTTAAAAAAAAAATTAGAAATCTCAGTATATACAAGAACATTAAGTGATTTGAAAGCCAAAGTCTCATTGCAACCNAATATTTAGAAATCTCAGTATATACAAGAACATTAAGTGATTTGAAAGCCAAAGTCTCATTGCAACCTATTGATCAACTCATCTTTTTTCTCTACGTAGTAAAATTTAGGAGTATCTGTGTGTTGTACAGAAGTGAAACTGTCTAGAAAAAGAAACTCTAATGTATTGCTAAATTGCATATGATTAGGCCTATGAATAAATCGGATTTATTAATAGATGCCAGTCTAGCCAAAGTCAGCCCACTGGTTAACATGGCAGGTTCCAGAGCCTGGCTGCTTGATTCCAATTCAGGGTCTACTGTTTACATGCCGTTTGACTGTGAGGAGCTTCACCTCTCTATGCCTCAGTTTTCCCATTTGTAAAATGGGGGAAATAATAGTACCCACTTCATGGGATTGTAGTATCTATTTTGTGGGATCAAGTGAATCACCACCTGTAAAGGGGTTAAGATCTTACTTGGCACATAGTAAGCACTCAGGTGATAAAACAATGCAGAAAGAAAAAAAAAATCAGTACTTGAAACGTCTGATCTGCATTGAATATACATGTGTTAAATATCAAGTCATGGTTGGCTCTGATACATCCTGTAGACAGAGTACTATTTAAATTGACCT
Source organism: Redunca redunca (assembly GCA_006410935.1). Lineage (NCBI taxonomy): Eukaryota > Metazoa > Chordata > Mammalia > Artiodactyla > Bovidae > Redunca > Redunca redunca. The sequence continues at coordinate 173,485 of SJYQ01000963.1, forward strand.
GTTTCGTAGATTTTATCATTCAGAAAACTAACTGTGGAGTTTGCAGAAACTGAATTCTTTCTGAAGTGGCCTAAAGCCTGTCTATTTTTTCATTGCTTAAGAACAATTATATTTTAATGCTGTTACTCAATTGCCTTTCCAATTCTTTGGATGATGTATTTCCTTTTTAGCCTTCCTGGCTCTTTCCCTTGTCTTTAAGTGAACGATATTATTTAAGCTTATTATAAGCTAAAGTGTGAAAACATTCTTTAAATCACTAAGCTGTTCAGTCTTTTGCTAAAAGCATTTGGCCACTAGGTCCTATTTTATGGTCAGGTTTTGTAGATATTTGTTTACTGTCAATAAAATACTCAGATGCTTTAAGAGCAAATATAGTAAAATATGACTTCTTCTTCAGGTTTTTTTGAAACTTTTAAAGAATGTGGTTTAGAGCTCAGTATAAATAACAGAATTCTAAGTCATATAAAGTGAGTTAAGTTGGTACAGATGCCTCCTTAAGACTATTTTGGAAAAAAGAATAAAACCTTTTTTTTCTGTACTTCATTACATTTAGTCCAGTTCTGCTTTTGAATTGGAGCTTTTTAGGTTGAGGGGGAGGGAATGGAATGAGTTTGCCAGGAGCTTTCTCTTGGCTATCATCAGTTTCTTCAGATATTTTGGTAAGATAATTGACCATGATATTTTTAATAGAATGAAAAGTGATGAAAGGTAGAAGGAAGGAATATTTATGTTTTATTGGGATTTTGTTGTAAACCTAATTCTTCTATTTCTGAATCAGAAAATTCATGCAAACCTCTAAGAAAGAATTTCCCTTTTTTTTTTTTAATGTCCACTTAAAAACACTCCACTTGCCTTATTTTGGAAGTATAAGCTGTTGAGAGTAAGAGCTAACTTTATATATGCCTTGTTATTCTCTCAATTTTATGCTGATTTAATAAAATTTAATTTTCAATGAGACAGGGGAAAGAGTAAGTAAGTGTGAAGGTGTCTTATACCTTACCTGTTGATCTTTTGTGTTTGCTTGTCCAAGGATTTGTTTACATATTTTAGAAGTGTTGGTATATATGATACCTTTTAGTTTATAAAAAGCATGTGATTGTAAACAAATGCCCATGTTGCTTTTTGATTGAGCTTTAGACTTTCATAACCCAATCATTATTTTCCTTCTCTACTATTCAGCTCTTACTACACACATGAGAACAACAAAGCACTTAAGTGTCATGATTCACTGTAACTGGTGATGCTGCAGAAGTAAGACCTCTGGTAATTTACAAAAGGTATACAGTTCAGTAAAATCACACTTCTGTGTCTTGGAAAATGTCTATTAACACAAATGGCTTGGTATATATCTGTGACTATTAAAGGACAATAGAGGTTTAAACCTCTATTATTGTTAGAATTGTTTTTCTTTGTTGAATGATTGACTAACATTGATTTTTGTTAATGTAACATGTCTTCAGCCTTCCACTCTTCAGCAATATACCTATTATCTCATTCTGTGTTTTTTACTCAGTTTATTGAAATGTTTGCATGTTCACAATCCTGTAAATAATCTGGAAAAAGCGAAAGATTGATACATTGGGGCTTACAAATAGGAATGTTTTCATTGTGACTACTTGCGTCATGAGATGGTTGGCTCATACTCTATTTGTTTCTTCCATTCGTAATATTTAAGAAATATCAAATCTATTTTAAAGAGTCTTTTATAAGTCATGTTTATAGATCTTATCTCTGTTATGTTGTGAGTCAAAATTATCAAACAAAACTGACTTAATATGTATGTATGTGTGAAACTTTCTAGGTATCTTCTTCTTTTGATTAAACTTTCTTCTATTCCAGGGAGTTTTCATTTATTTTTAATCTGAAAGTATCTTAGTTGAATCTAACTTGGTAATTAATCACAAGAAACTAAAAACTC
>SJYQ01000963.1:177290-194837 GCA_006410935.1 Redunca redunca
GACTGGTCTCCTTTAGAATGGACTGGTTGGACCTCCTTGTAGTCCAAGGGACTCTCAAGAGTCTTCTCCAACACCACAGTTCAAAAGCATCAATTCTTCTGTGCTCAGCTTTCTTTATAGTCCAACTCTCACATACATGCATGACCACTGGAAAAATCATAGCCTTAACTAGATGGACTTTTGTTGACAAAGTAATGTCTCTGCTTTTTAATATGCTGTCTAGGTTGGTCATAACTTTCCTTCCAAGGAGTAACTATCTTTTAATTTCATGGCTGCAATCACTGTCTGCAGTGATTTTGGAGCCCAAGAAAATAAAGTTTGTCACTGTTTTCATTGTTTCCCCATCTGTGTGTTGTTAAAATGTTTTAAAATAAATTCCATAAGCATCATGATATTTCATTATAAATATTTAAATATGTATTTCCAACAATAAAGACTTTTCCCCTAACTAGCCACATTATCACAACTAACAAGATTAATGGTAATTTCCTAATAGTTTCTAATATTAGGAAATTCTTTTAACTTCCTTAAAAGTTCTGCAAATAGGCCAATGTCTATCTACTAATTCATTCATTTGTTAAATAGGAGGACCTACTCTACCTTTTGTGACAGTCTGTGCTTCCTGGGGTAGCAGCAAGGATAATACCAATTTAGTTACTCAGAAAAATACCTAAGAGCCTGCTCCAAGCAGGGTATCATGTGCTAGGTGCTGCAGCTATGACTGTGCAATATCTACCGACTTATCTACTTAGAAGACCAAAACCATACACTTATTGAGAGAGCGAATGTAAAGTTATAAGTGTTACACTTGTACAGAATATAAGGAGTGCCTAAGCTATTTTTGCTGGGTGGTGGGCTGGGATCATTCAAGACTGTGCAAAGTGAGAAAGGACAAATAGATGAGATTCACATGGCAGGACTGGGGACTGCAAACTGTAGCAAGCTCAAAGTAGGAAAGGCTTAGAGAGAGGACTATGGTGTGTCATATGTTTAGTGTAAAATAAATTCTGGATAGTTTATTTTGATGTGATTAAAAGTTAGAATCAATGGTAACAAGTTTGTAGCAAGAGTTTTAGGTACTGGGAAACATTAAACTTTGACAATAAATTATACTGAGTTAGTCTTTACGTCTTATTACTTAGGTAGGGGTATAAGCTGAAAAATATCTAAAAACAAGTTTACATGAAGAAAATAATAATAGAAATAAGTATATTAAGCATAATGGGATTTTCCTGTATGACTTATAATTTGTACCCTGTAATCATGAAGCTGAATAGTTTTATATTTTCCCAAGGTAAGCTCTTCTATAATATTATACTTTAATTGCCAAGATTGTATTATTGCTTTTACTCTTGAGACTGGTGCTTATTTGTTGTAGGAAATTATACTTGCTCACCACAGAAAGTTGTGTTTTATAGTATTTAACCCACAATTGCTATCAAATTTCTTGGAACATTTGAACATTAATTATTTTTGTCTTATCACACCTTGGCACTGTATTTTTAGTCAATGCCCAAAGTGGAAATGCCTTATTTTCCACACACCCACTTTGAGTGTTCCCTTCAGCCCCTTGTCTAAGTTAAAAACTGCCTCTTCTCTAAGGTTGGTGATTCCTTTGCAGCCCACTCCAGTGGTGGCTGGTTTATTTTCAGACTGCAGATGCTTCAGTGTTCAGAGGTGGTGGTGTTTTCCTTGCTTCCCCTTGCCACTAATTCCATCTCAGGTCTCCCATATATTCTTTAAAAAATAATTATTCTTTTTTACTCTGGTTGGGTAATTGACTAAAATGTAATTTTTTTTACCCATAGTTTTTCCTCTCCCAATTTCAAACAGCTAGCCAAATTTCAGTCTTCCTTGCCACAGGGGACAACATGGAAGCAGAAATTTTAAAGAAGCTTAAAGACAGTTCTCTTCCTTGTTTTTTTTTTTTTTTTTTTCCCTCTGAAATTCTGTGTTTGCATCATAGACTAAGTAGTGTGAAGGTAGAGGAGAAGATCCTTGTAAACAACAAAGAAGACAGATGTTGCTCACAATCTAAAAGTTTCCAATCCAAGCATCCTGATGGTTTCTGGGGTGGGGAGGTAAGGGACAGGAAGTGAACCTTTTGAAGTTGGATATTTTGAAGTTAAGGTTAGCAGAATTTCATAAAGGATTAGGTGTGCAGTTAAAAAAAAAAAAAAAAAAAGGAGTCAAGGATGACACCAAGACTTTTAACCTGAGCAACAGAAAGGAGGAGGTTGCCACTTACTGAGCAAGGAAAGACTTTTGTAACAGAAAGATCAGGAGTTTGTTTTTATACATGGTAAGTTTGAGATGCCTTTCAGACATCAAAGTGGACATGTATGAATAGTCAAAAATACAAATCTGGAGCTCAGAGGAGGTGTCCAATCTCGATATGTTTGGGAGTCATCAATAGGAGAACATATGTCAGGGAACCCAAGAAAGCAAAAGAAAGATTAATAGTCAGCTTTTGGTTTTACAATACACAGGCTATTGGTGGCCTTGTCCAAAATTCGTCCAGTACAGTTGTTGTGGATAAAAGCCTGGATTGAAAGAGAAACCTGACAGACACCACATTAGTCAACTGGTCAAAGGTAACATTACCAATACTGGGACAAGTAACATAAAGTGGCTCCTGACAGATCACCTTGAAAAGAGCTCAGCATCATTTGCATGATAGTCCTTTTAAAAATTCTAAATCTAGATTAATTTATGAGAAAGCATCAGAAAAAAGCAGTTCAAGGAACATTCTACAAAATAGCCTGTATTCTTCCAAAGTGTCTAGGTCATGAAAATCAAATACTGCTCCCTGACCCAAGCAAATAATAAAGTGCAAAAATCTTTGAGATAGAATAGCAAAAAGTAATAGGAAAAAAACAATGAAATCAAAAGTTAGGTCTTAAACAATACAACTGACAAAATTCCATTTTGACTGATAAAGAATAAAGAATAAAAGAAGAAGACAAGAATTACCAGTATCATAGTATCAGAATGTATCACTCACTATAGAGCCTGGTCATTAAAAGAAAAATAATACTAATTTCATGCCAATAAATTCAACATTATACCAATAAGTTCAACAAAAAATTAGGTAAAATGAATAAAGTAGTTGAAAACACAAATTATATAAAGTATGACCCAATAAGAATACACAACTTGAATAGCCCTATGTTTAAAAAAAGTTTTTTTTATTTTTTAAAAATATAAATTTGTTTATTTTAATTGGAACATGTATAATATCATATGTGAAATGAATCACCAGTCCAGGTTTGATGCATGTAAAAAAAGTTTTCAATTAGAAATCTTTCCAAAAAGAAAACTCTAGGCCCAGATGGTTTCACTGGTAAATTCTAACATTTAAAGAAGAAATTAGACCAGTTACACAAATTCTTTTAGAAAATAGAGGAAGAGAGACTATTCCTAAATTCATTTTATGAGGTCAAAGACATGAGAAAAGAAAATTATGAACCAAGATCCCTCATGAAAATAGACACAAATAGCCTTAACAAAATTTTCACAAAACAAACCTAACAATACATAAAGAATATGGTGCATCATAATCGAATCAATTGTATCCCAGTAGTGAAAGGTTGATTTAATATCCAATAATCAATCAGTATAATTCACCATATTAATAAAATAAAGGAAAAATGATCAGTTCAATGGATACAAAAGTAGTTTGAAAAAGTCCAACATCAATTCATGATAAAATCTCTCAGAAAACTAAGAAAAGGGAAATTTATTAACCTAATTAAGAGCACCTTTAACAAAACTACTTTCTGCTTTCTGGCAAAGGAAAGGAAGAAAACATGGATATCTACTACTTCTATTCAGTATTTTATATGAAGTTTTAACCAGTGCCATAAGCCAAGAAAAAGAAGTGAAAATCAATGAATTGGAAAGGTAGAAGCAAAGTTGTCTTCATGAGCAAATAGTATGATTTTGTATATAGAAAAGACTCTACTAGAATAAGTGAATTTAGTAAGGTCACAGGATACAATGTTACAAACAACTATACATTTTACAAACTATACATTATACAAACAACTATAATTTTATAATTCATATACCAGTAATGAATAATCAGAAGAAGAAAACTTAAAAACAATCCCATTTCCAGTAGCATCCAAAAGATGAAGTATAGAGAGAGATATTTTGCAAAAATGTGAAAGAACTCTATGAAGAAAACTATAAAACTTTGCTGAAAGAAATTATCCATCTAAACAAATGATATATCATTTTCATGAGTTGGAACAGTTAAGGTTTCATAAGCAGGAGAACAGGCCTGTGATCTTGCCTCTGACCTACCTGGACACTGCAGATTCCGTGCCTGTCCACTAGCGCAGATAGTCAGGCAACACTTTAGATAAGAAAGGGAGTTGGTCTTGGAATTCTTGAGCCCCTGGAGGTCTGGCCAACTGCACCCAGGGTTTAGTAAAACCCTATGATTCACAATATAAACCAAATTTTACACCATTGTAAAAATGTTAAAGTAAAACCAGAGCTGCATTTTTGCGTGCAAACCGATGATGATATCTGTTTGCAGCCTGGAATTATAAGTGGGAATCCCTGAAACTTCAATTTGAAGTCTCACTCATGAATTAGACACACTGCCTGGGACCTTTACCAAACTCAGACTCCAGATTACTGTTAACAAGGGACTTCCCAGTGTGTTGTTTAAGTCTGGATATTAGTCAACCCAATTTGATGATGTTTGTGTTGTTAATCTTTTTATTGTTTCTATTTTTCTTTTCTTTTAACGTTTGTATATTGAAATTAAGTTAAAGAACCCTCTATTAAATATTGAATTAATTTATTTTGTTTGTAATGATTTTTTTTTTTTTTTTTTGGTTAATAAATTCTTCGAACCTAAAATGAAAGTAAAAACTTCAACAAAACATGAATTGGTGCTATGAGCAGGATTCATGAATAAAATGCCACTCTAAAAAGAAAGAAGACTAACCAAGTTTTTTTCCCTGGATGAGAAGGTTTGCCTTACTGTTCGTTAGCTACTGAAAGGGACATATCACTAGATTGTGTGAGAACTGGGACCCCAAATTAAAGTGGGCCAAACCTTTACAAGCTATATGGAATGGTTGCGGCTCATGCCAATTGAGAAAGAACAAGACTGTACCTCTCTGGGTCCAAGAGGCTGGATCCTCTTCTCTGCCTAATGTAAGATATATGAAACCAAATTAAAATTGGTTGAAGAGAAATTGTCCATGCTACAAAGTCAAAACTGCATTTTAGCTGACTGAGTCTCCATCAGTCAGTAGCCAAAAAGGCCTCTCTGTAAAGACTGCACAAGTTAAATAAATATGGAAAGCAGTGTGGCAAATTTAGCAAAAAGGAAAAACAAATGAACAAACAAACAAACAAAAAAAACGGAAAGGAAAATCATCGGCAATAGCTAAAGCAGAGGTAGATCAGAACCCCAATGCTTGGGATGGTAGATCAATCTCTCCAAAATCCAGGAACCTGCCCAAACTCTAAAGTTTTAGGGAATAAATGGGCTAAAGGACATAGAGAGATTTTACCTAAGGCTAAACAAAAGATAATGAAATTTACAACTCACCAGGCAAGAAGGGAGGCTCAAAAATTTCTAGGGTTTTTGGTTTCTGGCAATGGCATATTCCACATTTGAGCCAGCTATTGAGTCCACTTTAGAAAATAACTCAACATTATCTTTTAAGGAAAGAAAATGTAAGTAAGAGCTTTTCAGTTCAGTTCAGTCGCTCAGTCGTGTCCGACTCGTAGCAACCCCATGGACTGCAGCACACCAGGCCTCCCTGTCCATCACCAATTTTCAGATCTTGCTCAAACTCATGCCCACTGAGTTGGTGATGCCATCCAACCATCTCGTTCTCTGTCATCACCTTCTCCTCCTGCCTTCAATCTTTGCTGGCATAGAGGCTTTTCCAGTGAGTCAGTTCTTTGCATCATAGTATTGTGGCCAAAGTATTGGAGTTTCAGCTTCAGCATCAGTCCTTCCAATGAATATTCAGGACTGATTTCCTTTTAAGATTGACTGGTTTGATCCCCTTGCAGTCCAAGGGACTCTTAAGAATCTTTTTCAAAACCACAGTTCAAAAACATCAATTCTTCTAAACATCCAAGCATCTAAGAGCTTTTGGATAACTATTAAGAATAATTATGCTTTAGGAATGTCTACTTAAAATAGTTTCTGCAAGCGTTGGTAACTTAAATTGCTAGGGCTGTGCTAAATTAAGTGATGGAGTTAAATGAATAGCTAAGCCACTCCCATATAAGATACTGAAACTTATTGCTGAATACTGGCTTCCTCTTACATTAAACCTGTCAGTGAATGTTTGGTACCATCCTGAGATGTTCTCTATAAGAAAGCAAATATTTAAAAAAATCATCACTAGTATTTATGTTCACTAATCTACAGAATGGAACAACAGACTGGTTCCAAATAGGAAAAGGAGTATGTCAAGGCTGTATATTGTCACCCTGCTTATTTAACTTATATGCAGAGTACATCATGAGAAGCGCTGGGCTGGAAGAAGCACAAGCTGGAATCAAGACTGCTGGGAGAAATATCAATCACCTCAGATATGCAGATGACACCACCCTTATGGCAGAAAGTGAAGAGGAACTCAAAAGCTTCTTGATGAAAGTGAAAGAGGAGAGTGAAAAAGTTGGCTTAAAGCTCAACATTCAGAAAACAAAGATCATGGCATCTGGTCCCATCACTTCATGGGAAAGAGATGGGGAAACAGTGGAAACAGTGTCNGGAGAAGGGGACGACAGAGGATGAGATGGCTGGATGGCATCACGGACTCAATGGACGTGAGTCTGAGTGAACTCCGGGAGATGGTGATGGACGGGGAGGCCTGGTGTGCTGTGATTCATGGGGTCGCAAAGAGTCGGACACGACTGAGCGACTGAACTGAACTGAACTGAATCTACAGAATGCTAATATAAAGGACAATTCATTGTTGCTTAAGGGAAGTGGGATGCGTGCTTTTAGTAAAAAAAAGTATGAGGAATAAAATTGCATTTAGTTAAGAGAAAAGGAAGTAGGTCTTACTTATAAGTGTCTGTTTCTGAATGGGAAAATAATATAAAAAGTGATAAAGTTTTGTGAAAAGTGGACTCCGAGAAAAGAGTTTTATGCATCATAAAAGTTTTTCTTGGGATGTTGTACAGCGTTTGATAACACATTTTAAGTTTCTTTACCTCTTAAAAGGGGCCTTCCTCTTGACTCAGTGGTGAAGAAAACACCTGCCAATGCAGGAGACAAGGGTTCAGTCCCTGGGTTGGGAAGGTCCCCTGGAGAAGGAAATGGTAACCCACTCCAGTATTCTTGCCTGGGAAATCCCATGGACAGAGGAACCTTGCAGGCTACTGTTCTTGGGGTCACAAAAGAGTCAGACATGACATGGTGACTAAACCAACAACTAACAATGTCTTAAGTGATCTATATTTGCTTTTGAAATCTGTTATTATTACTTTAGCTGACTGAATAACTATTGTTTCATAGTGACCTGTGATCCTATCTGACTGAGTTTTCTAAACCCTTTAATATTTTTGACCAACTTCCTAAAATCAAATTCGAATAAAATTCTTTTGACCTCTAGTTATCTTTGGGGTGCTTCAGAGGGCTCCCGAGGCATCCCAAAGAAAGGTATGAAGCTAATTAGGTTCATTTGGTAGGTTAAAGGTATATGGGAAGTATTGTTAATAAGTAATAAATCTTCTCAAGTTGTATTGTATGGTAAATGTTACTAATATGGATATTCTGGAAATCATATAGAATTCATGAAGATCTGATATGTCCTGGTAAAATGGTATCAGTCATAATTCCAGCTACTATCTTAAAGTGTTACATGTCACAGCAGTAACCAAGTTACTTTGTCAATCGCATTGTCATCAGACTTTAAACGTGCCTTCTTAAACCTTTCTGTCATTATAGAGAGCTATGGTTTCATTCTAATGCCTTAACCAAAAAACCTGCCTCTTCAAGATTTATAGAAAAGACTTTTTAAGATTAAATTGAAATTTAACTAGATAAACAAAATTCTGTTATCAACAGTAAGCTGATATCAGACTGGAATTTGGCTTTCTCTCTCTGTTAAGAGAACAAAATTTTCTTGGAATGTGAATTTTGATAACAGACTATGCGTATTTCTTCACGTTTAAGTAATTTAGATTTGTTTTTAGAATCTTTTGTTACTTTGGTAAAGTAAATATTATTTCACAATGATCCATGAAGATTGTGGCACACATAGAGAAAGCTCATTCTACTTCTACAAAAAATTAACTGCTTATTGTCAGACTTCTGCAATCCTGACGTCCATAAAATATGGCAACAGTCTACTCCTAAATCAAGGAATTTAAAATGGGTAAATAATAGCTGTAAATCACATAGCAAGGGCTATGGGGAGTCCAGAATGGCTGCTTGGCTTTTCCCAGATCTCTGAAAAACCACATTTTTTAATTTGAAGAGATAAAACCTTCCCTGGCAGCAGGGTTAACACCCTCACAAAACACTTTTTATGCTTCACTGAATAAAAATTCTAGTTTTGTTCATTGATATCTACCTTGACTAGCATTTACCTCCCAGATAGTTCCTCTCTCTTTGGATAGAAATTAGTTACCCCATGAGCTACAACCAAGGAACATACAATTATATGTTAATTGGAGCTTATGGCAAAAACAGCAAGGCAAAAGAATACCTTTGGGCTTCTGGAGTAGGGAAATTTCCAGAGGCCAGGAGAAATTACACTACCTTTGAATAACAGTTATTGGCTTATTATTGGGCTTTGATTGATATGGAACAATTTACTATAGATCATACTGTAATATTAAGGCCTCAAGTGACAATCATGCAATGGGTACAAATTTTCCCAGCATCTACAGGATTGGGCAAGCCCAGGAGTCCAGCATAATAAAATTGAAATGGTATATTCAGGACCGAGCCAAATCATGGCCATATGAGTTCACTGCCTTATGTGAAAAGATTTCTGAAATTTCAACTGAAGGACTCAAGCAAGAGGTTATAATTAAACTAGCGATAACCGTGTCCCTTGTAAAATGGGGAAAGCACTTTGACACTTGAATTACACAAGAAAAATTATATGCATTGTTCACTGATGGATCAGATAAATATATAGGATCCACTTGCTATTGGAAAGCAGTGGCATATAATTTGGTGACTACTAAATTGCTAACAACTACTGGGGAAGGTGAATGCAAAAAGGTTGTCTGAGGAAGCCTTACAAACAGCTGAGAAAAGAAGAGACACTAAAGGCAAAGAAGAAAAGGAAAGATATACTCATCTGAATGCAGAATTCCAAAGAATAGTAAGGAGAATGAGAAAGCCCTCCTCAGTGGTCAATGCGAAGAAATAGAGGAAAATAATAGGATGATAAAGACTATAGGTCTCTTCAAGAAAATTAGAGATACTAATGGAACACTTCATGCAAAGTGGACACAATAAAGGACAGAAATGTTATGGCCCTAACAGAAGCAGAAGATATTAAGAGGTGGCAAGAATACACAGAAGAACTGTACAAAAAAAGATCTGAATGACCTTGATAACCATGAAGGTGTGATCACTCACCTAGAGACAGACATCCTGGAATGTTAAGTCAGGTGGGCCTTAGGAAGCATCACTACAAACAAAGCTAGTGGAGGTGGTGGAATTACAGTAGAACTATTTCAAATCCTAAAAGATGATGCTGTGAGAGTGCTGCACTCAATATGCCAACAAATTTGGAAAACTCAGCAGTGGCCACAGGACTGGAAAACGTCAGTTTTCATTCCAATACCAAAGAAAGGCAATGCCGAAGAATGTTCAAACTACTGCACAACTACACTCATCTCACATGCTAGCAAAGTAATACTAAAAATTCTCCAAGCCAGGCTTCAACAGTACCTGAACGATGAACTTCCAGATGTTCAAGGTGGATTTAGAAAAGACAGAAGAAGCAGAGATCAAATTGCTAACATCCATTGGATCATTAAAAAAGCAAGAGAGTTCCAGAAAAACATCTATGTCTCTTTTATCAGCTATGCCAAAACCTTTGACTGTGTGGATCACCATAAACTGTGGAAAATTCTGAAAGAGATGGGAATACCAGACCACCTGACCTGCCTCCTGAGAAATCTGTATGCAGGTCAAGAAGCAACAGCTAGAACTGCACATGGAACAGCAGACTGTTTCCAAATTGAGAAAGGAGTACATCAAGGCTGTATGTTGTCACCCTGTTTATTTAATTTCTATGCAGAGTAAATTATGTGAAGTGCTAGGCTGGATGAAGCACAAGCTGGAATCAAGATTGCCAGGAGAAATATCAATAACCTCAGATATGCAGATGACACCACTGTTACAGCAGAAAGCAAAGAAGAACTAAAGAGCATCTTGGTGAAAGTGAAAGAAGAGAGTGAAAAAGTTGGTTTAAAACTCAACATTCAGAAAACTAAGATCAAGGCCCCTGGTCCCATCACTTCATGGCAAATAGATGGAAATGATGGAAACAGTGAGAGACTTTTGTCTTGGGCTCCAAAATCACTGCAGATGGTGATTGCAGCCATGAAATTAAAAAACCCTTGTCCCTTGGAGGAAAAGCTATGACCAACCTAGACACCATATTAAAAAGCAGAGAGATTACTTTGCCAACAAAGATCTAGTCTAGTCAAAGCTATGGTTTTTCCAGTAGTCATACATGGATGTGAGAGTTGGACTATAAAGAAAGATGACTGCCAAAGAATTGAGGCTTTTGAACTGTGGTGTTGGAGAAGACTCTTGATAGTCCCTTAGGCTGCAAGGAGATCTAACCAGTCCATCCTCAAGGAAATCAGTGCTGAATATTCTTTGGAAAGACTGATGCTGAAGCTGAGACTCCAATACTTTGGCAGCCTTATACAAAGAACCGACTCATTGGAAAAGACCCTGATGCTGGGAAAGAATGGAGGCAGGAGGAGAAGGGGATGACAGAGGATGAGATGGTTGAATGGCATCACTGATGCTATGGACATGAGTTTGAGTAAGCTCCAGGAGTTGGTGATGGACAGAGAAGCCTGGTATGCTGCAGTCCATGGGGTCACAAAGAGTCAGACATGACTGAGTGACTGAACTGAACTGGGGAAGTTAAAAGTAGCTGATTTTCCAAGCTGATAATTCTATGGATTTAGGAGCCTGGCAAGTGACTGTCCATAGGGTCACACAGAGTGGGATGCAACTGAAGCAACTTAGCACACATGCACATCTATTTATCATGTATTAAAGCAAGGGAATTTACCTGAATGACATCTATTCACAGATTCTTGATTGGAAGCCAATGAATTGGACCTGGTTTCCTCTATGGCTAAAGAATAACTGACAAATTCACTCCAAGGAGCTATGTAGAAGTAAGTTATGGTCTGACTTTTGGGAAAATTTTCAAACTATTAATGTTTCAGTCTTCTTGTAGATGCTCACAGTGTTCCAAATTCTACAAAAAGATGGCATAACTCTATTACAGGTAAACAAACATTATCCAAGCAGTAGAATTTGATCCAGATTCCAGTGACTTAAAAGGCTTGACTTTTTGGGCACACCAAAAATGTGGCCATCTGAGAGAAAAAGCAATATATAGGTGGGCTCAGAATCAAGGTATTTCTTTAACTATGGATCTCATTAAATCTGTTATTTTACCATGTCCAATTTTTTAACATATTAAACAGAAGTGAAGTGAAGTCGCTCAGTCATGTCCAACTCTGCGATGCCATGGACTGTAGCCTACCAGGCTCCTCCATCCGTGGGATTCTCTAGGCAAGAGTACTGGAGTGGGTTGCCATTTCTTTCTCCAGGAGATCTTCCCAACCCAGGGATCGAACCTGGGTCCCCTGCATTGCAGGCAGATGCTTTACCATCTGAGCCACCAGGGAAGACTCATTAAAGAGAAGCTTGCCACAATTAATCAAAGGACAGTTGACATGTGACAAGCTGCCTGGGCACATATGGCAAATTAATTATATCAGTTCACTGATTTGAGATAAAAGATGCCAATATGTATGTACTGCTGTGGACAACTATTCTGGATATTTAGTGGCCATTCCCTTTGGGAAATTTAATCAGACTAATATAATTAATTTATATTATGGTGTTCTACTTCAAAGTCATTGTAGCAGTGGATCACATTTTAAAGGTAAATTAATACAAGAATTTGCTCAGAAACATAATATACAATGGATTTTTATATTTCTTATTGTTATCAAGCTACTGGCTTGATTGAAAGAGTGAGTAGGTTGCATAAACAGAGTTAATTAAACGTGGAGAGGGCTCTTACAAAAATTGGAAGACTGACTTTATTACTGCCTCACATTTTAAATAATAGACCAATAGGAGAATCAGAAACTCCTTTGAGAATGACTATTCCAAACTTACAAATTCATAAAATAGACTTCCAACCTGAAACAGTTGAGTATTGGGAAATCAGTCTAGAAGCACCAGCTCCTTTCTGAGCTACTCCTGAGGCTTCTGAATTGGATTTGTATTCTATATCTGAATATAGATTTACTAAAAGATTGACATGTATTATTTCAAGGATTGGAGTTAAGATGTCTCCTGGACACCTTGGATTAATTACAGAACATTCCAGTTTAGCTTTAAAAGGGATCTGTGTCTATGGGGGAGTTATAGACCCAGACTGACCGGGAGAACTATGAGTAATTTTACAAAAAGAAAAAAAAAAAGGATGATCTATTTATCAATAGACATGGTTTGTTGTTGTTCAGTCACTAAGTTGTGTCCAATTCTTTGCAACTCTTTGTTCTGTAACCTGCAAGGATCCTCTGTCCATGGGATTTCCCAGGTAAGAATATTAGAGTGGGTTGCCATTTCCTTCTCCAGTGGATCTTCCTGACCCAGGAATTGAACCCACATCTGCATTGGCAAGCGGATTCTTTACTGCTGAGCAACAAAGGAAGCTTCAGTAAACAGGATGGAATTGCTGAATTGCTGATTCTTTCATGTGTAATTGTCAAAGCATGAAAAAGAATATCTCCCATCTTACTAACAGTGAGGAGTGATGGCCAGTTTGGGTCCATAAGTGAAATGCTTGCAATTGGAGCTAAAGTCTGGGTGAAGCAACCGAACAGCCCTCCCATGTCTGCTGATATGATTATGCAGGGGAAAGATAATACCATGTTAGTGATAATCCCCTGACAGGAAAAAATGGAAATAATTATCATTAAGCCAGTGTTATTTTCATGAATAGATTATTCTTGAAAGCCTGACTGTAATGTGGATTGTCATTCATGCCTTGACATTCATGGATATGCCAATTAAAAGAAAAATATGAAAAAAGCAATTAAGGAATTTTCAGCTGGAGGAACATGAGCCAGACCTAAACTCAGGATAACTTCACCTGCCCTGCAAACAAGGCCTGTATTTTCTGACCTTTGCCCTTCTACAGACAAAAAATTTATCTGTCTGCTAGATTTCACAGCACTGATAAAGATATAGGTCAAGCCTTGAACACGAGTATTATGAGGCAATTTTGTGTGTTAATTTAATAATCATACTCACTTACTGATAGACTGTGACAAAGCTATCAAGGGACTGCTATATGTATCAACTTCTTTCATTTGGGAACCTACTTATTGGAGAATTCCATGAATATCTCCTCTTAATCCTTTAATGTGTTTTTTTGAAATTGTTCCTCAATTTGTGTGTGTGTGTTAACCAATGGTTGTAGAAACTACTACATATTAGTTAGGAATCCCTTTATCTTTGGAAGGAATGATGCTAAACCTAAAACTCCAGTACTTTGGCTACCTCATGCAAAGAGTTGACTCATTGGAAAAGACTCTGATGTTGGGAGGGATTGGGGGCAGGAGGAGAAGGGGACGACAGAGGATGAGATGGCTGGATGGCATCACGGACTCAATGAACGTTAGTTTGAGTGAACTCTGGGAGATGGTGATGGACAGGGAGGCCTGGCATGCTGCGATTCATGGGATTGCAAAGAGTCGGACACCACTGAGTGACTGAACTGAACTGAACTGAACACATTTTATCATTTATATTGGAAAGGGACCACATATTACTTTCCCCCCATGAGAACTCAGGTATCGTGACCCAAATGTCATTCCCTACTCTTTCCATTCCAAATTTTAGCTTCCCCTGGTGTTGGAAAAGACTCTTGAGAGTCCCTTGGACTGCAAGGAGACCCAACCAGTCCATTCTGAAGGAGATCAGCCCTGGGATTTCTTTGGAGGGAATGATGCTGAGGCTGAAACTCTAGTACTTTGGCCACCTCATGCGAAGAGTTGACTCATTGGAAACGACTCTGATGCTGGGAGGGATTGGGGGCAGGAGGAGAAGGGGACGACAGAGGATGAGATGGCTGGATGGCATCACGGACTCGATGGACGTGAGTCTGAGTGAACTCCGGGAGTTGGTTATGGACAGGGAGGCCTGGTGTGCTGGGATTTGCATGAAATATTCTCTTCGTATCACTAATTTTTTTGAAACTTTCATAGATAAATGTAACTATATCCTGATAGGTTTTCGGGCTACAGTCCATGGGGTTGCAAAGAGTCATACAGGACTTAGTGACTGAGCACACACCTTGATAGAATATTCTATTGTTACTATTATTGCTGCCAATGAGTTATTGGATATAGGAGCAGATGTGCAAAAGCATACTTCTCATTCATGGTAGGACTTTTTCTTTACTAAATCCCCTACTGTCAAAAAATTGTCTCCTTCATTGCTTAACCCATTACTTATTTCTTTGATCACTTTATTTATATTGATGATCTAGAATTTTTATTTGGCATATACAGTTAAGAAGGCTGCTTATGTTATCTCGCTTTATTCCCATTCTCTTGAGCCTAAACAATCCTGAGGCTATTAAGGGAAATTACAATAGAGGAAGCTTCACAAGTTGGTAGAGCAGGTATCTGATCTTGTTTCTGACCTGCCTGTACACTGCCCAGATTCAGTTCCTACCCTCAAGCACATTTAGTCAGGCAGCACTTTAGATACGACAGGGAGTGGGTTTTGGAATTCTAGAGCCCCTAGGGGTTGGGCCAACTGCACCCAGAGTTTAGTGAAATACCATGACTCATAAGATAAAACAAAGAGCATTGTAAAAATGTTAAAGTAAAGCCAGAGCTGCATTTTTTCATCCAAACTGATGACAGTATCAGTTTGCAACCTGAGAGCCCTCAGCACTGCAACCTGAAGTTTCAAACAAAAGTGAAACTTTTGGCAAAACAGGAACACACAATATTAAGAAATCAGTTTTCCACACATCGTTCTATAATCCCAGCAGTGATTTAAAGAACTTGATCCTAAATCTAGATCAGAAGTATATATTTTTTCTCAATCCTCCTTTCACAGTGTCATTTTTTAAAAGGCTCAGAAAATGAAGACTGGACACACTAGAGGTAATACAATTAATTGAGATTGCAATTTGAAATGATTCCATTGTCCATTTCCAAGATAAGTTGTTTTATATATGACTGTCTGTACTTCATATCTGCCTTTATTAGTTTAATTATTAATGAATGTTTATCCTTCATTAATTTCTCAAAACACTTACTTTGGTGTTTCTATCATAGTTTTTATTTAAGAAAAATTTCACCCATAGTGAATTCCTGTTAAAATGTTGATTTCTATTGGCTGTTTCCTACATTTTTTCACATATTTTATACTTTTGATTTGCAATTTAAGATAGCCTCCCTTGATCTAACAGCAAGAAGGGATTTCTCCCTCTTAATTTCTAAGCACTCTTTTTATGGAAAGCTAAAATGCATTGTTAAAGTGCTTCCCTCAGTATGTTAACATATTTGGAAAACTCAGCAGTGGCTACAAGACTGTAAAAGGTGTTTTCATTCCAGTCCCAAAGAAGGGTGCCAAAGAATGTTTAAACTATTGTACAATTGTGCTCACTTCACATGTTAGCAAGTTTGTGCTCAAAATCCTTCACACCAAGTTTTAGCAGTACATAAACCAAGAACTTCCAGTTTTACAAACTGGGTTTCAAAGAGGCAGAGGAACCAGAGATCAAATTGCCATTTGTTGGATCATGGAAGAAGCAAGGGAGTTCAGCAAAACATCTACTTCTGTCTCATTGATTACCCTAAAGCCTTTGACTGTGTGGATCAAAACAAA
Organism: Redunca redunca; assembly: GCA_006410935.1. Lineage (NCBI taxonomy): Eukaryota > Metazoa > Chordata > Mammalia > Artiodactyla > Bovidae > Redunca > Redunca redunca. The sequence continues at coordinate 193,426 of SJYQ01000963.1, forward strand.
GTGTGGAAAATTCTTAGGGATCAGGTCTCCTGAGAAACCTATATGCAGGTCAAAAAGCAACAGTTAGAACCAGACATGCAACAACTGACTGGTTCCAAATTGGAAAAGGAGTATGACAAAGCGGTATATTGTCACCCTGTTTATTTAACTCCTATGCAGAGTACACGGTGCAAAATGATGGGTTGGATGAATCATGAAGGTTGATGAATCATCAACAACCTCAGATATGCAGATGATACTACTCTCATGGCAGAAAGTGAAGAGGTACTAAAGATCCTCTAGATGAGAGTGAAAGAGGAGACTAAAAAAGCTGGCTTGAAACTTGACCTTCAGAAAACTAAGATCATGACATCTGGTCCCATCACTTCATGGCAAATAGAAGGGGGTAAAAGTGTAAGCAGTGGCAGATTTTAATTTCCTGGGTTCTAAAATCACTGCAGATGGTGATTGTAGCCATGAAATTAAAAAACACTTGTTTCTTGGAAGAAAATCTATAACAAACCTAGACAGTGTATTAAAAAGAAGAGACATAAATTTGCTGACAAAGGTCTGTCAGCTATGGTTTTTCCAGTACTCATGTATGGATTGAGAGTTTTACCATAGGAATGCTGAGCACTAAAGAACTGATGCTTTTGAACTGTGGTGCTGGAGAAGACTCTTGAGAGTCCCTTGGATAGTAAGGAGATCAAACCAGAAAATCTTAAAGAAAGTCAAACCTGATTATTCCTTGGAAGGCTGATGCTGAAGCTCCAAAACTTTGAACACCTGATAGGAAAAGCTGACTCACTGGAAAAAAACAAAACAAAACAAAAAAAACACACAACCCTGATTCTGGCAGTGATTGAAGGCAAAAGGAGAAGGGAGCAGCAGAGGATGAAATGGTTAGATAGCATCACTGACTCAATGGCTTGAATTTGAGTAAACTCTGGGAGATAGTGGAGGACAAAGGAGCCTGGAATGCTACAGCCCAGGGGTCACAAAGAGTCAGATAGGACTTATCAACTGAACAATAGTGACATTTGCTTTTATTATTTCTTTTACTTTTTTGTTGAAGTTCACAGCATGTATAACACATTTAAATACAATTTATAAATTTGCTTTGTTGTTGTCGTTCAGTCACTCAGTTGTGTCTGACTCTTTGAGATGCCAAGAACAGCAGCATGCCAGGCTTCCCTGTCCTTCACTATCACCCAGAATTTGCTCAAACTCGTGTCCAATGAGTCAATTATGTCATCCAACCATCTCATTCCTCTGTCTCACCCTTCTCCTCCTAGGAAATAATTTTTTAAGTAATCATTTAGATATTTTATTTATAAACTCATGGGTATTTTTCTTATCAAAATGTGTTACCTACCTTTAACGTTGTACTATTAACCAAAATGTTTAAAACTCAATTGAATAATATCTTTTCA
>SJYQ01000963.1:202667-249641 GCA_006410935.1 Redunca redunca
CCATAGCAGTGGGTAGCAATCATAGATCAATATTTTTCTTAATGTATTAAATATTTTACCTGAAAATGCTTCATTATTTTTTCTATTTGATCATAAAAATTAAAATTATCATTTGTTTTAATTTCATTTATTTTTTCCCATGTACTGAAATAAAATTTTTTTCAGAAATTGTATTCCAAATATTTCAAGGTAGAGTATAATTTTTAATGTTTTTCATTTTTCTTTTTGAGGATCACAGCTTTTCTTCGAGCATGAATTTTAACAGAACATTTTAGTCCCGTCTTGATGAAATATGTGAGTATTTCAGCTTTTAAAGATGAAACTTTTGAGTGACATTTACTCTTAGCTCTTTTCCTCCTAATAGCCTTCACACAAGATGCTGGTTTTATTCTGTAGCTTTCAGTCTTAACGACTATTGTGTATTGGTTGGATATTATTTCAAATCTACTTATTTATAATTTAAGCAGAGTTGCTTTAATTCACTTGTTTATGACAAATATTTTTTGCTCTTTTTTTCAGATTTTATTGGCATATAGTTGATTTACAATGTGTTAGTTTCAAGTGTACAACACAGTGATACAGTTATATATATATATAGACATACATATTCTTTATATATACTATTTTTCAGATACTTTTCCCAAGTACAGTTCCCTGCGGTATACAGTAGACCCTTGTTGTTTATCTATTTTATACATAGTAGTGTGTATGTGTTAATCCCAAACTCATAATTTATCCCTCTTAACCTTTTCCCCTTTGGTAAACCTTTCCCCTAGGCTTTCTACATCTGTAGGTCTATTTCTGTTTTGGAAGAAAGTTCATTTGTTTTGTTTTTTTTTTTAGATTCTCTATGTAAATGATATCATATGATATTTGTTTTTCTCTGTAAGGACATATACCTTGAAATGGAAATGGCACCCCACTCCAGTATTCCTGTCTGTATAATCCCAAGGGCAGAGGAGCCTGGGCAGCTAGAGTCCATGAGATTGCAAAGAGCTGGACACAAATGAGCATGCACGGAAGGACATGTGACTGTAATAATCAATATGGCTTCACTTTTTAAGTTTTAAGTAAAGTTGTTTTGATATAAGAATGAAGTTAAGATGTCATCCTCTCATCTGTCCTGGTTGATAAGCACTGCAGCTCAGATGTTGAGGGGTACCTCTGGGGGCTTATGGATAAGAAATGTGTGGAGAAACAGCTACAAAGAGGGCACATTTAGACTGTACCTACGGAGAGTTTGTGAGGACTCTTCCAGAGTTCGGGTCAGAGCAGAGCTACCCTTTGCTGGTCTAGCTTTCTGAAGATTCTCAGACATATGCTTCTGCTGTAGCCAGGCTACTCTTTCTGGGCAGTGGTGGTAAACCATAAGACTGTCTCCGGAAGAGAAGGGACATGAGGGGCTCAAGCCAGGACAAATCCCTGTAGTTAACCCCCGGGAGCAGCTAAGCTGGCCGGCCAAACTGGCGCGTCAGTCCCCTAGCAACAGTGTTCTAGCAACAAGGGACTTTTATTTTGGGTCTGGCAGCCGGAGTCCAGTTGGTTCTGGTTAGAAACCAAAACTCCAGAACTAAATTTGGACATTATTCCTTCCATCTCCCCTTGCCTGAAACAATAGTGTGATTAACTTATCATTCGTTGGTTTGGAGTATGTTACTGCTTGAGTGGCTTATTATTGTACACTGTTGGTTTGTGAAATTACGGTAGTGAATCTCTGTTAAACTATTGGCAAAGACAGTCTCAATCTCTGAGCATAATTTGCTGCTCACCCAAAGAAAACATTATGGTGCCCCTCCGTTCTACCGACACTTTTCACGTCTCTGTCTCTTAATTTAGGTTGCCTCAAAAGCACACTTTCACATTTCACACACATTTTGCCATAAAACTCTCCATATTACTTATCTTTGTTATAATTGCATGTCTTGCATAATTTTATGTCTTATCACTCAGCCCTGAACTCCAAGAAAGCAGAAACTATATTTATCCTATTCAGCATTGTATTTCTGCCCCTTTCAATGGCCGCGCATTATGGGTGCTTAGTACATATTTACTTAAGAAAAATAAGCAAATAATGACAAAACAAACAATGTGATGTGATATTTATCTTGCTTTATTGTAGACTGAAAATGATAGTTTTATGGTTGAAATTATTGGACAGTGTATTTAAATTCTTGTGGTGGTAAGAGTAACTGTTTTATGAGCTAGTTTTGTGAGTTATAAATAGATTTTAACTTGTTACTTTCTTTTTATATTAGATTCTGAATTCTATTGCTGGTTTCCTGAGAAATATTTTCTTCTTTATTTCTTAGGCTTATCATGTGTTTTTTACCATTTGTCTCCTCAGATTTCTTCTCTTTCTCTGCTAGTATTGTGTTAACCTTAAGACAGGAATCAAACAATTGATAAGGATTCAAATGAGGTGATTATAGAACATTAAATTTTTATTTCTTCCTAACTTTGAGAAATATTCTACCTTAAAAGATGAAATATTTCTCATTAAAAAATATCAGTGAGATTCATTTAACCTTCATAAATCATGTTTAAAGGAACACAGCATAGTAAAAATATCCAAATCCCACTTCACTGCAACTTCGGTGGAGGTTTTATCTCAAACTCTGCCTTTTATCACATAGAGGCAAGTAATCCTCCACATTTACCAATTTCCTAGATATCCTAGTAAAAAAAAAGTCTGGGATCATATATTATTCTTTTTTATATTTAATTAAGAACCCACTCCAGTGTTTTTGCCTGGAGAATCCCAGGGACGGGGTAGCCTGGTGGGCTGCCGTCTATGGGGTTGCACAGAGTCGGACACAACTGAAGTGACTTAACGGCAGCAGAAGCACAATCAATTGCTAATTTCTTTTCACACATAATGCTTGTATATTTACAAAATTACTGGACAGTGACAAAGCAGTCTGTAAGGTACTCAGTAATTTCATCAGTTGGCTATTTATCACCACTTCAGTAATACAGGTGCCTTGTTATAGACCAGATAACCTGAATTAGGTTTTCCAGTGGTAAGGAATGGAATCTGAATTTGTAAAAGATCACAGGTGACTGTTATATATAGCTAACTATGAGAATCACTGTTTTAGATAAAAATGTATTTACAGAATGAGTAGCTAGATATTTAAGTGTCTTCTATAAAGTCTGGGCTTCCCTGATAGCTCAGTTGGTAAAGAATCTGCCTGCAATGCAAGAGACCCTGGTTTGATTCCTGGATTGGGAAGATCCCCTGCAGAAGGGGTAGGCTACCCACTCCTAGGCTACCCACTCCAGTATTCTTGGGCTTCCCTTGTGGCTCAGCTGGTAAAGAATCCACCTGCAATGAGGGAGACTTTTGTTCGATCCTTGGGTTGGGAAGATCCCCTGGAGAAGGGAAAGGCTACCCACTCCAGTATTCTGGCCTGGAGAATTCCATGGACTGTATAGTCCATGGGATTGCAAAGAATCGGACACAACTGAGTAACTTTCACTTCACTATTAAAGTCTGAAATCTATCTACATCAGTCTCTGGGTACAAGATGCTGAATTGCAGTATATTATTATTTATCAAGTTACTATAATTGAGTTTGAAATCTAATTTAACTTACAATTATCTACATCATCTCCCTATAGTTTCCTATTTCTCTGGTTTTTGCAGAAGTGTTTTTTTGCCAAATTTTTGCAATTCTGTTTTTCATATTGGATATTCTTGGCTAAGTGGCATAGAAGAAAATACCATTGTAAGCAAATTCATTCAGTAAAACACAATCAATATTTGAAGAAAATGTCACTTTAATTGCAATGGGCTGTTTTCTAAAATTTTGCATTTTATTAGTTTGCTTAAGATCTTAAACGAGTAATAAATAAAATAAAAGTAGTATTTTCAACCATATAGTTTTTAATGTTTAAAAATCCAAGAAGCAATTACATCAGAAATCTACATACTACACAGTGCTTTGCAATTATTGGTTTCATTTAATAAAAGATGCTTAATAGGTGATTTTCATTATTATGGGTGTGGTTTTGTTAAGACTTATTTTTGTTTAGGTTACTGAAATCAACCAAATGCGGCTTAAGAACAATTGTGCACATGTGTATGAAGATGTGTCACAGGATTAGGGGTCTCAGGGACCCCACTGACAAGCATATAGTAGGCTTCAAACAGATATTGGGACCTTGCACTGGAGAAGTCTAAACTGGAAAGATATAAATAATCTCCAGTAGATCTAATCCAAAAAATAACAGAGGTTTAGCTTCATCAATGCAGCACACTTTAAAAAAGAAAACCAGTTACATAAAAACTACACCAAAAGTAATCGGACCTTTAATGCTTCAGGAGGAACTGCAGGATGTGGCAGCATCTCAATGGTCCTTTCATTGTGGGGGTGTTGAATTATCACTTGTAAGATGACTGCTGTGGGGTGATTCTGTCCCCTTCAAATTCTTATGTTGAAGCCCCAACCCCCGATGGTCTTTACAGATAGGACTTTTGGGAGCTAATGAGGTTGAGATGAGGTCATGAAGGCAAGTCCCTCATGATGGGATTAACGTCCTTATACTATGAGATACCAGAGAGCATGAACTTCTCTCTGTGTGTGTCCGTCTCCCTCTTCCTCATCTTAAAGGATAGAAAGCATTTCATTTTCATTAACAATTTAGCTTTTTTTTTTTAACAGAGCTATGTGTATGCATTTATTTCTCCTCTCATTAAAGTTTACTATTATCTTTAGCCAATGATGCTATAACATTTAATAAGCCAGTATTTTTATTTGGAAGGCAACATTTTCACATAGAGAAAATATTTTACGACTTGCTCCCCTGAGTATTAATTTCTTGATCTTAAATAAATAATGGTTGATTTTGCAAACACAGTGGCTGCTATGTATGTATTTACATTTTCATTTAATTTAAAAACGGTTTTGCTGTTCTTATTGTTTTTGTTTTAGAGATAGCACATTTAAAATATTAAAATATCTTGAGTTAAAAAAATTTTTTTTTCGAATTTTAGAGTCTCCTCCCAAACTTGTACATGCATTTAGTCATCTTTTTAATGCTAATGCTATGGAAATTCCATCATATTTGAGACATTTTTGCCTTTTTATTAAAGAATTAGGTACATAAACTGATCTTGATCAAGTTTCCTTGCGTGGAAACTGATTTATATTCTGATATAGGGTTATCTTCAATATGCTAATTTCACTTCTCAGGAAATAATGCAGATTCTGAAACTAACGTGTTTCTGAAAGGCTGCTGCTGCTGCTAAGTCATTTCAGTCGTGTCCGACTCTGTGTGACCCCATAGACAGCAGCCAACCAGGCTCCTCCATCCCTGGGATTCTCCAGGCAAGAACACTGGAGTGGGTTGCCATTTCCTTCTCCAATGCATGAAAGTGAAAAGTCAAAGTCAAGTCGTTCAGTCGTGTCCAACTCTTTGCGACCCCATGGACTGCAGCCAACCAGGCTCTTCCATCCTTGGGATTTTCCAGGCAAGAGTACTGGAGTGGGGTGCCATTGCTTTCTCCGGTTTTGAGAACTGGAGTGCAGTCTTATATTCTTCCCTGAATATAAGACTCATAAGCATCTAAATCTTTGATAAAACAGATTAACTGAATTTGAATATTATAACCAGGACAAACAAAGCTAGTGGAGATCATGGAATTCCAGTTGAGCTATTTCAAATCCTGAAAGATGATGCTGTGAAAGTGCTGCACTCAGTAGGCTAGAGCCCCTATGTAGTAATTGTGAATTTCACTTGGATAGCCCATTCCCCATCTTTTAACTCAGAGAAGAAAAAACAATAAACTTCAGTGGTAAAATTTCATCAAATGATTGTGCAAAGATTATAGACATCCTTTTTTGCCCAAAGAAAAGAAGGAAAAGAGATAACTAACTCTGAATCTTGGCAGGTAGAGATTGGCCTTGTAGACCACTGTTCAACCCAAAGGTTCCTAATCACTGCCAAGAACGAGCTTCAGGGAACCGGAACATAACTGGATATTTATCCACCAGAGGGCAGCAGTGTCCTGCTACTAAAGAAAAATATCTGGGGAGGTCGGAGATTAGCCTACAGAGTTCCAGAGCTCCACTGCTGCCTGCTGCCACTGCAAAAACAAAACCTTCCTCTGGGCCCTCACTTTGCCCAAAGAAAGAAACCTGTTGCCTGCCCTTAATCAGACTAGGGTTCTAATCAAGTGAACTATTACACCAGAAATGTAGGATTCAATCACCCATCATCAAGTTCAAAGGTTTATAGATCTCATCGGGTTGTTAAGAAAAACAAAATCTGGATCCTGTAGCTCCAAACTCAGTAACAACCACCAACAGGGAGAAACAGCAGACAACCTTCCTTCTGAGTCCCAGATGGAAGTTAATCTTACCTCTGCTACCATACAACCACCTTAGCTTAATCATTCAATCTTCAAACCGTTGTTCATTTAAAAGAGACATAGACCCCTTTAAAAAATTATTTTTAATTGAAGAATAATTGCTTTACAATAGTGTGTTGGTTTCTGCCATACAGCGACATGAATCAGTCATAGGCATACATATGCCCCCTGCCCCTTGAACCTACCTCCCACCTCCCACCCCATCCCACCCCTTTAGGTTGTCACAGAGCACTGGGTTGAGCTCTTTGTGTTATACAGCAAATACCTAGTTCTCTTTTTGAATAAGGGATTCAACAAAACCTGGGATTTTACTTTATCTTTTGAATAATGGAAATAAACAAAATTTAAAGCTCTTCCCTGAATATAAGACTCGTAAGCATCTAAATCTTTGATAAAACAGATAACTGAATTTGAATATTATAACCAGGATGAACAAAGCTAGTGGAGGTGATGGAATTCCAATTGAGCTATTTTAAATCCTGAAAGATGGTGCTGTGAAAGTGCTGCAATCAATATTCCAGCAAATTTGGAAAACTCAGCAGTGGCCACAGGACTGGAAAAGGTCAGTTTTCATCCCAATCCCAAAGAAAGGCAATGCCAAAGAATGCTCAAATTACTGCACAATTGCACTCATCTTACACACTAGTAAAGTGATGCTCAAAATTCTCCAAGCCAAGCTTCAGCAATACGTGAACTGTGAACTTCCAGATGTTCAGGCTGGATTTAGAAAAAGCAGAGGAACCACAGATGAAATTGCCAACATCTGCTGGATCATCAAAAAAGCAAGAGAGTTCCAGAAAAACATCTATTTCTGCTTTATTGACTATGCCAAAGCCTTTGACTGTGTGGATCACAATAAACTGTAGAAAATTCTGAAAGAGATGGGAACACCAAACCACCTGACTTGCCTCTTGAGAAACTTCTATGCAGGTCAGGAAGCAACACTTAGAACTGGACATGGAACAACAGACTGATTCCAAAGAGGAAAAGGAGTATGTCAAAGCTGTATATTGTCAGCCTGCTTATTTAACTTATATGCAGAGTACATCATGAGAAACGCTAGACTGGAAGAAGCACAAGCTGGAATCAAGATTGCTGGGAGAAATATCAGTAACCTCAGATATGCAGATGACACCACCTTTATGGCAAAAAGTGAAGAGGAACTAAAAAGCTTCTTGATGAAAGTGAAAGAAGAGAGTGAAAAAGTTGGCTTAAAGCTCAACATTCAGAAATAGATGGGGAAACAGTGGACACAGTGTCAGACTTCATTTTTGGGGGCTCCAAAAACACTGCAGATGGTGACTGCAGCCATGAAATTGAAAGGCACTTATTCCTTGGAAGGAAAGTTATGACCAACCTAGATAGCTTATTGAAAAGCAGAGACATTACTTTGCCAACAAAGGTCCATCTAGTCAAGGCTATGGTTTTTCCAGTGGTCATGTATGCATGGGAGAGTTGGATGGTGAAGAAAGCTGAGTGCCGACGAATTGATACTTTTGAACTGTGGTGTTGGAGAAGACTCTTGAGAGTCCCTTGGACTGTAAAGAGATCCAACCAGTCCATTCTAAAGAAGATCAGCCCTGAGATTTCTTTGGAAGGAATGATGCTAAAGCTGAAACTCCAGTACTTTGGCCACCTAATGCGAAGAGTTGACTCATTGGAAAAGACTGATGCTGGGAAGGATTGGGGGCAGGAGGAGAAGGGGATGACAGAGGATGAGATGGCTGGATGGCATCACTGACTCGATGAAGATGAGTTTGGGTGAACTCCGGGAGTTGGTGATGGACAGGGAGGCCTGGCGTGCTGCAATTCACGGGCTTCAGTTCAGTCGACTGAACTGAACTGAACTGAACCAGGGCTAACATTATTAAAATAACCATCAGAAGTCTATACTTTCAGGAAGTATGTTACAAATGATACCCAAAGGAGGAATATAGTATAATATGATTCTGAGAGTCTTTGTAGGAGAGATGATGGGAAATACATTTTAACCAGCTTGGCTTATAGTTAAGCAGCCAGTTCAGGCTTTCCCCTACTGAAAATTCCACTCAGAGAAAAAGGGCTTTCACTAAGTTTAGGTAATTTATTATAGCACAGTATGCCACATTGTCCTGAAGAAAACAGTCATTTACTTTATGGGAAAAAAAATCCCAATTCAGACCGAAACAAAAGAACTATTCATTGAAACAGAAAAGCACTGTGTTGTCTTTAGGTTTTAGGAAAACTAGGAATCATCTAGTCTTATAATTTCTGATAAATTTATAATTTATCTTTTCTGATGACTCAGAAAGAGAACAAGTAAAATTGTTTATTTCACCATCACAAGTACAGGAATTATACTGAATTTGAGTTGTTGTAATTTTCACGTCATTGTTGTATATCTTTATAATTAGTTAAATAAAATTTTTCCAAATTATCACATTACATAGCTGATGCATATGTACTTTTCCATATGCAATTGTTAGAGGGGGATGTGCTTTTCAGTTATGGTTATGTCTCCATCTAGTGGTAGGAATATATTTCAACTATTGATATTTGTACAAAAAAGAAACGTTTTGTTTTCCTTATTTTCTATTTCTACACTGTGAAACAGCTGCAGTGCTGAATAAATAGGAATTATTGTGGTTGTTATTGGGTATATACCATTAGTCTACACAATTTCTTTTGCTGTTATACTGGGAGGAAATACTATTTCCTAATGAGTGTTAACTTTATTTAAATTTTACATTCTTTTATGCAAAAAGTAGCAAGTTTTTGAAATTCTAACAAGGTCTTTTCCTAAAAAATATAAAATTATAATCTAAAAATATATAGTAAAGATGCTGGTACTTCTTAGTTATGTGATGAAGTCACTTAGATACGTGGCGATTTTATCAGCTCTGCCGTGCCCTTGATCAGGTTTGTTATTAGCACTTTTATTAAAAATAAAAAGTTCAAATAGGAAATTTAATAGTTTGTAATTAAAGTATTTAATTTAATTGAATGAGGCTCGCTCTCATTTAAAAATTTTCTGAGTCTTCATTTCTTTATCCATAGCAATGTCAATAAATATTAGACAAGCCTGTAGTACTTCCTGTATTAATTACACACATGGTCTCACTTAATCCTTCCTACAAATTTGCCAGGAGAATAGTAAAGGTATTTATGACTCTGTTGTATAATGAACAAAATATGGTGTGGAGAGATCTTATAACTCAACCAATCTCAATAAACAGATAAATGGCAGAGATAGAAATTTATGGTATATTTCCTAATTCAAAATTCATTACTTTTTACGAGACCTTTTCTCACAATTATAAAGATTAAGTGAGCTAATATTCATTCAAATGCTTATGCCTAATAGGAAAGCAAGTTATTGTAAAAGTACATACTAAAGAGAATAATGAAGTCCCTAAATATAAGAAGATTATGGGCAGATAAGATAGAAATACTTCATGAAAGTATATTCATATATCAAGTTGAATTGAGTTGATCATTTAAATTTTAAAAAATCTTCAAAAATTTGAAAGGATTTAAATACATACAATTTATACAAATTGCAAATTTTCTGAGGGGTTTCTCTGATGGCTCAGTGGTAAAGAACCCAGCTGCCAATGCAGGAGACACAAGAAATACAGGTTCAATTCCTGGGTCAGGAAAATCCCTGAGTCAGGAAGATCCCGAGAGAAAGAAATGGAAAACCACTCCAGTATTCTTGTCTGAGAAAAATCTCATGAAAAGAATAACCTGGAGGGACACAGCCTATTGGGATTGCAGAGTCAAGCATGACTAAATAACAACAGCAACAACAACAACAACATATTTTTCTACCTCCCCACTCTTTTCCTACAGCTATCTTCTTAAAGCACTGTAGGGTGGATTACTGGTAGATTAAGATTTCTGATATATATTAGAGGAGTAACTAGGAGAAGATGCTGTATAGATAAATAGACATTTGTTTATAACAGGAAAAAAAATGAAGAAGAGAAAAGAAAAGAGAAAAAAAAGGGAAGCAAACTGAGTGTCTGTATTTGTTTATCATATGTAGAAGTCACTGTGCAAAGAAGTGTGCATGCAGGGGTTGGAGGCTGGCTGTAGAGAAGAGTAAGATCCGGTTCTTTCTCTTGAAAAAGTTCTTGTTTCCTTCCTCCTACACTTCCTTTTCTCATTTCACTTTATTCCCATCAAAGGAACTGTTACTTATATAAAATCATGAGAAAATAGGAATAGAGAACAGAGATAAAAGTTGTCGCATCTTCTGTTCCTATAAAGCTTCTGTAGCATCAGAACAACTAATTTCCAAATCTACCTGGAGGTCCCTGTATTTAGTTGTACCTTAGGAACTCATTGCATATAGTTGTAGAAAAGCATATTCTGAGCATATACTCTATGAAGAATGGTAAATGAGTTGCAACCTCAGTTTCTCTCAGTTTCTGCCTCCTGCCTTCCTCTTTTCCACTCCATGCTCCTTTTAGAGATGAAAAAAGAAAACAGTGTTTGTTGCTTAGTCATGTCTGACTCTATGCAACCCCATGGACTGTATGTAGCCTGCCGGGCTCGTTTGTCCATGGAATTCTCCAGGAAAGAATACTGGAATGTGTAGCCATTCCCTTCTTAAGGAGATCTTCCTGACCCAGGTTCAGGCAGATTCTTTACAGTCTGAGCCACCATTAGGTCCTCCTTTTAGACATAATGAGAGGCAAAATTCAAAGAGCTAATCTTAAACACAGTCTTCCTTATCAGCATTACTGATAACAGAAGAAACTGGAATTACTTGTGGCCCTAAATCCAAACGGACATACTCAAAGCTAATCACTGATTTTTATTGTAGGAAAAAAAATTGAGTTTGGAAATCTAGACTTTGTTCCTTCCTGTCATGGGTGATAAATAAGTACTCTTGCCTGGGAAATCCCATGGACAGAGGAGCCTGGAAGGCTGCAGTCCACGGGGTCACTCAGGGTCGGACATGACTGAGCGACTTCACTTTCACTTTTCACTTTGGTGCGTTGGAGAAGGAGATGGCAACCCACTCCAGTGTTCTTGCCTGGAGAATCCCAGGGATGGAGGAGCCTGGTGGGCTGCCGTCTATGGGGTCACACAGATTCAGACAGGACTGAAGTGACTTAGCAGTAGCAGTAGCAGCAGCTCACATCTTTTTCTGCTCTTGGAAAGGTCCCATTATGTTTGGACAAATGACTTCTCAACCAGAGGTTAATATTATCTTAATTTTCTTTCCCAAATAGGCCAAGTAGGAGTATGTGCTCCAGCCCAGAAGAGCTTTTGAGTTGTATCTGGACAGAACATTAGCTGGGTGTTAGGAAATCAGATTCTAGCCCCAGTTGTCCTTGATTTGTGCACACCTTCCTTTCAGGACCTTAGTGCTCTCACCTTCAAATTGAATAAGTTAAACTGAGGACTCTCAAAACTTTCTTCTGGCATTAGTAAGCTGATTGTACAGTTTAACTGAGATTTGGAAATGAATTCCTGACCTTTGTTTCAAAAGTCCCTGGTACTGGAGTGAGTCAATTCTCTGAGCAATCCTTGCAGGGAATCTGCTGCAAAAATAACTGAAGCAAGCTTGGATATGAGTTCTTCCAAGACAGGATCCGTCCTCTACAATTAACATTTTCTTTGTCAACAAAGTTAGTCTTTCTTCTTCTTCTTTTTTTTTTTTAAGTAAGTGCCAAAAGGATAAACTCAAGTTCAGGGATGTCCTGATCTGATTTTGGAGAATTCCATTATCATTGCTTCTTTCCCTCTTTCTTAGTAAACTCTAATTTAAATTTTAAAAGTACATTTAAATCATAGATATCTGATTTCATTTACTTTTTATATTTTTAGTATCCCTATATTTATCTTCCCTTGTGGTTCAGCTGGTAAAGAATCCACTTGTAATGTGAGAGACCTGGGTTCAATCCCTGGGTTGGGAAGATCCCCTGGAGAAGGGAAAAGCTACCCATTCCAGTATTATGGCCTAGAGAATTCAGTGGACTGTATAGTCCATGGGCTCACAAAGAGTCAAACACGACTGAGTGACTTTCATTTTTCAGTATTAGCCAGAGCTTTTTCTTTAAGGGTTCTTTTAGATTCCGTCTCTGAAGGAGGAGTCCCTCACGGGATGCAACATTGCCTGCCCTCTGCTCTCAATTTGACAACAGGCCTTTAAATCTGTCATGCTTATTACTGGGTCTGCCTCACTCCTAAAACCTGCCTTTACCCCTTAGGACTTGCCCCTCCAGAGATCCAGGATACTTCTGGAGAGAGTTCCCTAAGATCCTGATGTAGGAATCAGAAATGCATATAAATTACTCTCCTGCTCTGCTCAAGTTTCTCAAATTCCTATCATCCCCCACCCTGCCTTCTCTCTGTGTCATCCTTAGTTAAATTGTCCAAAAAGCTATCCAGAGTCCCAAGTTTTCCAAATGATTCATTTCTCCTCAGAAAGCAACAAAAATTCCTTCAGGGAAGTCTGGAGTAACTCAGTTGCATAAGTTTCCAGCTCAGTGTCTTTAGGGATTTTCTTAAAGCAAAGGGGAAATGGGGTGCCTCCAACTACTGAAGTCTCCAGCTAGGTCAACTGGAGGCCCTTTCAGTCTTGCACTGCACAAGCCCTCTGGGACACCACCCCTTGTGGAGCTACAAGAAACAGGCATGAGATTTCAAGGCTCCCATAGCTCTCACCTCCTTCTTGTAGAAAGGTACCCGGCCCCTGCATCCCATTCTGCTCTGGCTCCAGACGCTGAGGCTGTCCCTGGGTGGTCCAAACACAGGTTCTCAACAGTGCTACCACCCAGTCCTTCGAGGTCCCTCACCCATACTTGTAAGGTTTTGTTTCATAGACTGCTTGCTGGATATTTATTTTATCATTCTCTATGCATCTTTATATATCTTGATCACTTAGTGATATCGACAAGATTTCAGAGGATTGGTTTTATTTTGTCACTTCCTTGGTTAGTGGGGGCTTCCCAAGTGGTGCTAGTGGGAAAGAACCTGTCTGTCAATGCAGGAGACATAAAAGACATGAATTTGATCCCTGGGATGCAAAGATCCGCTGGAGGAGGGCATGGCAACCCACTCCAGTGTTCTTGCCTGGAGACTCGCATGGACAGAGGAGCCAGGGGGTGGGGGCGGGGGAGCTACAGATCATAGGGTCATGTGGAGTTAGACACGACTGAAGCAACTTAGCATGCACAGGTTAGTTAATTGGAACATTGCTTCTATGAAGAGATATTATTTCTTATTGAGTTTTTTTCTAATGTACTACTTTAGGATTATTTACATACTTAAATAATTAGCAAGAATCTTGAGTCAAATAAAAAAGGTGAAACTTTTGTCTTAAATTTCATTTTAAAGAAATTAAGCTTAGTACATACAAGTTTTTAATAAACTTTTAGAAAGCTCCCTTGTGCTGTTTTCAATAGACACTTATTCCATGCTGTATTTGGCTGGTCTTGCATTAAGAGACTCAGAGTGTACAAGTTAAAACAGCATGCCCCATGCCATTTAAGTACATCACAATCAGATAAGGAAGTAAATTCACACACTAAAGTCTAACATTCTTGCTGGAAGAAAAAAATGGAGTGAATAATACATTCATCAAATGTTAAAAGCTATGATTCTGGAAACAGGGGAGAGATGATGAACTTCTTAATACTACACATACATCAGGGCAATATAGTCTACAGGACTGACTTGTGAAACTTTTCATCACATACAAAATAATTAGAAAAACTGGATGCTACAAACCCAAATTAATTTTGAAAATACTTAACTGAACTTGAAATTAAGAATGAGAGATACCTAGGTAGAAGAAAGAATAGAATCTTCAAAATCAATGTAGTAAGCAAGAGCTAAACCCAGTGACCCATGGAGGAGACAAAATGAAGTAAATCCCCATGTGGACTGTGGTTTTAAAACACATCAGGGTTTTAGACCTGAGTGCAAAGTCTCAGAGAACACTGACACTTAGAACTGGGCCCTTTCACACATCTGAGAGCCAGTCTACAAAATGAAAAGTGAAATACCCTGCCCACTATGCCAGTGAGGCAGTAAAGAAGCAAAAGGGAGGGAAAAAAGAAACAAAAGCTTGCCGCTAAACCTTAGTGTGTTGTATGAATTTGCATTGTCTTGTCTATGTGGAAAACCCCAACTAATAATTCTGTAAAGACTGAAACCCATAGGGCCTTGGCAAAATCAAATGTGCTCCTGAACCACAGGAAACCCACAAAGTAGTATACTTCATTCTTGTGGAAACAACTCAGCTGAAGAAGAGTTCCTAGTAAAAATATGTAACCCACTAGAGGAGACTAAGAGCTAGGGATGAATGTGGTGGGAGAGAGAAAGAGGGCAAGATACAGAGAGAAAGAGAGAGAGAATAACAAACTAGAGAAATCCCATTGAAACAAATACAGATAATAGAAAAATGTGAGCATGTCTTAAGAATACTCACTATGTTCAAAGAGAAGGAATAGAAATTATATTGCAAGAATAACATATAGTAAAGGGGATCAGTTCAGTTCAGTTCAGTCGCTCAGTCATGTCCAACTCTTTGTGACCACCATGGATAGCAGCACGCCAGGCCTCCCTGTCCATAACCATCTCCCGGAGTTCACTCAAACTCACATCTATCGAGTTGGTCATGCCATCCAGCCATCTCATCTTCTGTCATCCCCTTTTCCTCCTACCCCCAATCCCTCCCAGAATCAGTGTCTTTTTCAATGAGTCAGCTCTTCACATAGGGTGGCCAAAGTACTGGAGTTTCAGCTTTAACATCAGTCCTTCCAAAGAACCTCGAGGACTGATCTTTAGAATGGACTGGTTGGATCTCCTTGCAGTCTAAGGGACTCTCAGGAGTCTTCTCCAATACCACAGTTCAAAAGAATCAATTCTTCAGCGCTCAGCTTTCTTCACAGTCCAACTCTCACATCCATACATGACCACTGGAAAAACCATAGCCTTAACTAGACGGACCTTTGTTGGCAAAGTAATGTCTCTGCTTTCCAATATGCTAACTAGGTTCTTCATAACTTTTCTTCCAAGGAGTAAGCGTCTTTTAATTTCATGGCTGCAGTCACCATCTGCAGTGATTTTGGAGCCCCCCAAAATAAAGTCTGACACTGTTTCCACTGTTTCCCCATCTATTTCCCATGAAGTGATGGGACCAGATGCCATGATCTTCGTTTTCTGAATGTTGAGATCAGTCATGTTTAAAAAGAGCAAAACAGAAATTCTAAAAATTAAAACTAGAATAATGCTCACTTTCATATATGGCCAGAGAGAATACCCAGAACCAGATTTGTCCTGATTTATAAGCAAATAAGTTGATACCTGACCTGTCTCTTGAGAAACCTATATGCAGGTCAGGAAGCAACAGTTAGAACTGGACATGGAACAACAGACTGGTTCCAAATAGGAAAAGGAGTACGTCAAGGCTGTATATTGTCACACTGCTTATTTAACTTCT
The DNA here is from genome assembly GCA_006410935.1 of Redunca redunca. Lineage (NCBI taxonomy): Eukaryota > Metazoa > Chordata > Mammalia > Artiodactyla > Bovidae > Redunca > Redunca redunca. The sequence goes on from SJYQ01000963.1 coordinate 218,483, forward strand.
ATGCAGAGTATATCATGAGACACGCTGGGCTGGGTGAAGCATAAGCCGGAATCAAGATTGTCAGAAGAAATATCAATCACCTCAGATATGCAGATGACACTATCCTTATGGTAGAAAGTGAAGAGGAACTCAAAAGCCCCTTGATGAAAGTGAAAGAGGAGAGTGAAAAAGTTGGCTTAAAGTTCAACATTCAGAAAACTAAGATCATGGCATCCGGTCCCATCACTTCATGGGAAATAGATGGGGAAACAGTGGAAACAGTGTCAGACTTTATCTTTTGGGCCTCCAAAATCACTGCAGATGGTGACTGCAGCCATGAAATTGAAAGACGCTTACTCCTTGGAAGAAAAGTTATGACCAACCTAGATAGCATATTGGAAAACAGAGACATTACTTTGCCAACAAAGGTCCATCTAGTCAAGGCTATGGTTTTTCCAGTGGTCATGTATGGATGTGAGAGTTGGACTGTGAAGAAAGCTGAGCGCTGAAGAATTGATTCTTTTGAACTGTGGTATTGGATAAGACTCCTGAGAGTCCCTTAGACTGCAAGGAGCTCCAACCAGTCCATTCTAAAGGAGATCAGTCCTGGGTGTTCTTTGGAAGGACTGATGCTAAGGCTGAAACTCCAGCACTTTGGCCACCTCTTGCGAAGAGTTGACTCATTGGAAAAGACTCTGATGCTGGGAGGGACTGGGGGCAGGAGGAAAAGGGGACGACAGATGATGAGATGGCTGGATTGCATCACCAAGTCAATGGACGTGAGTTTGAGTGAACTCCAGGAGTTGGTGATGGACAGGGAGGCCTGGCATGCTGCAATTCATAGGGTCACAAAGAGTCAGACACGACTGAGTGACTGAACTGAACTGAACTGTAGTTGATAAAATATAGAGAATATTTGTTTTTATATTAAATATCAGCCTGAGAAAAGGGAAACAAATTAGCTAATCCCTACAATTGCTCTAGCTTCTATGTGATTACATATTTTTAATCACAACAGAGAGAGGAAATGTCCAAGCAGACCACAGTCAGCTCAAAGAATTTAAGGGAGGAAATCAATGTCCAGGGAGGCTGAAGTAGCAAGAATTTCCTGGGAAGAGTGGAGAGAGCTACACATAGAAAGAGTTCCATAAATTTACCTGAGGGTCAGCTTGCATCAGACATTGTAGAAGCAGCAGCATAGGATTGTGATCCTTGAAAGAAGGGAAACAGACAAGTTGAGCTTCACTGCAGGAACAGCTTGCTACCTGGAAATGGTTACCAAGCTACCATACTGGAAGACAGCAGTCTCACTGGGTTGACAGGCAGAGACTGGAGGTGGTATTGGCAAGACAACTAATATTTTGCAGGGTTGAGTGTCAGACAGAAAAGGAGCTGTATAGAAATCTACAGAGGGGTTACTCTCAAGTATTGGGCTAAGTGCTAGCTATGTATGTATAACAGATTACTGAAGTCAGAGAAAAAATGCTGGAAAGACAAAGAGAATCTTCTTGAAGCTCAAAAGGCTGGGGATAATTTGTGTTCTCACTGAAAAGACCTCAACACATGGGCCATCAGTTAGAAACCTGAAAGGATATTATTGTCTTATCACTGAGGCCAAATTACTTGAGTAAAGGGTATTTTGAATCAAGTTAATAAACCTTAGGAATGGTGGGGGGGGGGCAAATTTAATGATTCTGTTTACGATATTTTTTAATTGACACAAAATTTACCGCTGTAAACACATTTAAATGTACAATTCAGTGGCATTTTACACGTATATTCACCATATGATGTGACTGTTACCAGATTCAGGTTCAGCCGCTTGCCTCTCTAAAGCAAATAATCAACGGGCAAAAACTGGTAGAAAGGGAAGTTATTTTTTTCAGAAAGCTGGCAATGTAGGGAGAAAGTGGACTCATGTCCCAGGACCAACTCCAGAGCTTCTTCTGAGTCATGACAGTTTCTAAAGGGAAAAAAAGGGGAAGAATCTGAGTGAATCATCAACTCAGGAGGTGAAAGTCTGCATCATTTTCCATTGCATGCAGGCTGGCTGACTTCTCATGATCTTTCTTCAGATGTTGTCTCCTCTGAGTTTCTGTCTGAAGAATTGCTAAGGGAACTTCTGAAGGTGGAGACAATTACTTAATTCTTCATTACTACTACTTTTTATTTATGGAAATAATCAACATTAGGAAAGATATTGTGTGCATTTAGTAGTCCACAAGTCAGGAGATAAGTTAGGTTACCTTGTGATCTCAATTTTTAAAAAACAATTAACAATTTTTGTTGGAGTATAGTTCATTTAGAATGTTTAGTGCCTGCTATACAGCAAAGTGAATCAGTTATATATATATACATATAATATAAAGTGAATCAGTTATATATTTTATACATATATATACATATATATTCACTTTTTAAAAGATTCTTTTCCAATATAGGTCATGGATGAAGCACAAGCTGGAGTTAAGATTGCAGGGAGAAATAATCTCAGATATGCAGATGACACCACTCTAGTGGCAGCAAGTAAAGAAGAACTAAATAGCATCTTCATGAAGGTGAAAAGAGGAGAGTAAAAAAACTGGCTTAAAACTTAACATTCAAAAAACTAAGATCGTGGCATCTGGTCCCATCACTTCATGGCAAATAGATGCGGAAACAGTAGAAACAGTGTCAGACTTTATTTTGGGGAGCTCCAAAATCACTGAAGTTGGTGACTGCAGCCATGAAATTTAAAGACACTTCCTCATTGGAAGAAAAGCTAAGACCAACCTAGACAGCATATTAAAAAGCAGAGATACTACTTTGCTGACAAAGGTCTGTGTAGTCAAGGCTATGGCTTTTCCAGTAGTCATGTATGGATATATGAGTTGGACCATAAAGAAGGCCAACACTGAAGAACTGATGCTTTTGTACTGTGGTGTTGGAGAAGACTCTTGAGAATCCCTTGGGCTGCACGGAGATCAAACCAGGCAATCCTAAAGGAAATCAATCCTGAATATTCACTGCTAGGACTGATGCTGAAGCTGAAGCTCTGATACTTTGGCCACCTGATGCATAGAGCCTATTCATTATGGGTTCTGTTCATTATGGGGATAGAGCGGGGGAAGATTGAAAGCAGGGGAAAAGGATGACAGAGGGTGAGATGGTTGGATGGCACTATTGACTCAATAGACATGAGTTTGATCAAGCTTCAGGAGATGGTGAAGGACAGGCATGCCTAGTGTGCTGCAGTCCATGGGGTCACAAGAGTTGGACATGACTGAGTGACTGCACAACAACAACAATAACAACAACAACAGCATCAACAGAGTATTTAGTAGAGTTCCCTGTGCTATACTATAGGTCCTTATTAACCATCTACTTTATATATAATATTGTGTACATGTCAGTCTCAGTTTTATCACTAAGTTATAAATGAAACAGAAATGCAGGATATCAACATGGGTCTGTATCATCTCTTTGCTGACATTTTAAATTGCCCAATTACATACAAGAGCAGAGCAAGCTACAGCTATTTTGATGCCTACAAATATATAGATTGTTATGAGCAATAAGCTCAGCATCATTCTCTTGAGACTAGTTCCTGGAATTGTGCTAGCCATAAATGGCATAGATGGAGCAACGTATGTCATAGCTAGAGTCTGGTCATCATGCAGTTAGTCTTTTTCATCTGGTGGGAGTTACAGTATTTGTAAAACTACTCAAGAATATGCATAGAGTCTGTGACCCTATTGTCCTAATCATTAACTTCGAAGCTTGCTCTTTTGTGACTCTGGGAGACCTGGGAGACTTCATCTTTTCTACAACAAAAGACAGAGAGCATAGAGGGGTCTTTTTAATTGGGAAAGGGGCTGTAGATTTCTGCTGGGTTACACAGCTGTCACCAACATCCATTTTTTGAAATTATTCATCATTCCAGACTGAAGCTCTGTACCCATTATAACTTCCTGTTCTCCCTTCCCTTTAGGCCTTGGTAATCCCTATTCTACATTCTGTCTCTGCGCAGCTACCTATTTTAGGTACATTATATAAGTGGAATCATACAGTATTTGCCCTTTCATGTCTACTTATTTCACTTACATAATGTCTTCAAGCTTCATCCATTGCAGCATGCCAGAATTCCATTCTATTTTATTGGTTGAATAATATTCTATTTCATGTATATCAGTTCAGTTCAGTTCAGTAGCTCAGTCATGTCCAACTCTTTGCGACCCCATGAACTGCAGCACGCCAAGCCTCCCTGTCCATCACCAACTCCTGGAGTTTACACAAACTCACATCCATCGAGTCAGTGATGCTATCCAGCCATCTCATTCTCTGTCATCCCCTTCTCCTCCTGCCTCCAGTCCCTCCCAGCATCAGAGTCTTTTCCAATGAGTCAACTCTTCGCATGAGGTGGCCAAAGTGCTGGAGTTTCAGCTTCAGCATCATTCCCTCCAAAGAACACCCAGGACTGATCTCCTTTATTTATTTTTTTTAAATATAAATTTATTTATTTTAATTGGAGGCTAATTACTTTACAATATTGTATTGGTTTTGCCATACATCAACATGAATCTGCCACGGGTGTACACGTGTTCCTAATGGACTGGTTGGATCTCCTTGAAGTCCAGGGGACTCTCAAGAGTGTTCTCCAACACCACAGTTTGAAGCATCAATTCTTCGGTGCTCAGCTTTCTTCACAGTCCAACTCTCACATCCATACATGACCCCTGGAAAAGCCATAGCCTTGACTAGATGGACCTTAGTCGGCAAAGTAATGTCTCTGCTTTTGAATATGCTATCTAGGTTGGTCATAACTTTCCTTCCAAGGAGTAATTGTCTTTTAATTTCATGGCTGAAATCACCATCTGCAGTGATTTTGGAGCCACCCCCCCGAAAAAAAAAATAAAGTCTGACTGTTTCCACCGTTTCCTCATCTATGTTCGATACAGGATACAGGATGCTTGGGGCTGGTGCACAGGGATGATCCAGAGAGATGATATGGGGTGGGAGGTGAGAGGTGGGTTCAGGAATGGGAACTCATGTACACCCGTGGCGGATTCATGTCAATGTATGGCAAAACCAATACAGTATTGTAAAGTAGAGTAAAATAAAATAAAATAAAATAAAATAAATTATATCTAAANTGGAGCCACCCCCCCCCAAAAAAAAATAAAGTCTGACACTGTTTCCACCGTTTCCTCATCTATGTTCGATACGGGATACAGGATGCTTGGGGCTGGTGCACAGGGATGATCCAGAGAGATGATATGGGGTGGGAGGTGAGAGGTGGGTTCAGGAATGGGAACTCATGTACACCCATGGCGGATTCATGTCAATGTATGGCAAAACCAATACAGTATTGTAAAGTAGAGTAAAATAAAATAAAATAAAATAAAATAAATTATATCTAAAAAAATAAATTAAATAAAAGTTTTTACTTTGTATTATGGTATAGCTGATTAATAATGTTGTGATAGTTTCAGGGAAACAGCGAAGGGACTCAGCCATACATATATGTGTATCCATTCTCCCCCAAACACTCCTCCCACTCAGGCTGCCACATAATATTGAGCAGAGTTCCATGTGCTATATAGTTGGTCCTCGTTGGTCATCCATTTTAAATATAGCAATGTGTACATATTTATCCTAAATTCCCTAATGATCCTATACTGTTTTTAAAAGATTCCATTTTCTGTTAATGGATATTTGGATTATTTCCACATTTTGGCTATTGTGAATAAGGCTGCAATAAGCATTGGTGTACCAGTGTATGTTGGAGTCTCTGTTTTGAAACTTTTGGGTGTGTCCCTAGAAGTAGAATTTCTAAATCATATGATAATTCTGTGTTTACTTTTTTGAGGAACTGCCAAATTGTTTTCCACAGGGGCTGTTCCATTTTTCATCTTTGTCAGCAATGCATAAGGGTTCCGTTTTCTTCATGTTCTTTAAAAAAAAATAAAATTACATAAGCCAATTCAATTTTTAAATATTTCCAGCCAGTAGGTTGAAAATTCCTCTTCATTTCTTCTTGTGCCCCCTCACCCACCCCAGGGATGTATTGAGGTCCAAGGGACAAGGTGTTAGGGTTTGGGCCTTTAAGTCACTGAAATGTTATTTGCTACTGACTGAATGCTTCAGAATTGGAAGCTTTCTGTTGCTTCCACCACCTTTGAGACATGGGGCATTCTTGGAAAGCAGGGAATCCCAGAGTCTCTAAGTTCAGTTCTTACATGTAGCATACAGACATTTCCTCTGAGGTCGTACAAGACCCCCGCATTATCAGAAAGGCCATCCTGGTGCTTGGTACTCTACAACACTCAGATCACTCGTGCAGTCTCTAGAAATCATTTTGCTCTCTGGGGGCAAGTTTCATCCCCTCCTGTTGTTTCTTCCAAATCTCCAGTTTCTCTTAAAATTTTTCAAACCTGTCCATCTTCAAAAAACCAGAAGTTTTGTTTGTAACTTCTGTTTTCCGGCCAACCACATACTTTCCCAGAAACAAGGAAGTCCAAAGTCATAATTGGTTACCTGATCAATTCAATAAGGGAAGGAAATAGGGAGATTTGGTGGGGGGATTATTAATATTTTAAAGTATTATCAAGACAAATATTACAAATTAAAAATTTATGTGTATTTTGGAGAAAATTTGAGAAATACAGTAAATAGAAAGAAAAAATAGAAACTGTTTATAATCATAGCAGCTAAAGTTAACATTTTGAAAACTAATCTTCCAATTTTTCTCTAAACACAGAAATGTATTTTACAAATTTAAGTTCATGTATATATGTTATCTTTCAACATGCTAATCACTATTTCTCAAATAACTAGATAAATATGTTAAACTAATTTTTCATATGATTTCCAAAAATCTAGTATCTGCTCTACTAGTTCTGGGGTTTCTGAATGATTAGAGAACCTGCTCCTGGCTATTTATTTTTCACTTGCTATTTCTGGTTTTATCTAAACACTGTCTGTTGTCCAATATGATAATCACTGCCCATATGTGGTTACCTACATTTAAATTAGTTAAATTAACATACACTGAGAAGTTAGTTCCCCAGTCACACTGGCCACATTGCAAATACTCAGCAAGCACATGTGGCTAGTGGCTGTCATATTAGAACAGACAGACCTAGAGCACTGTATCACTGCAGAATGTATTATTGGGCAGCACTCCTGAGGATCAATGAAACTCATCTAACTCTTCCCCTGCAACTGCTGCCATTTCCTTTCATTACTTAGCTCCCACTGCCACATTCCCCTGAACACAAAAAGCCCATTGCTGCTAGATTGCTAGATGTTAAAAAAAAAAAAAAAAAGGTATAGTTATAAACGTTTAGCAATAGCAGAGGCATCTCTGGTGGCTCAGAGGTAAAGTATCTTCCTTCAGTGCAGGGGACTTGGGTACAGTCCCTGGGTCTGGAAGGTCCTCTGGAGAAGGAAATGGCAACCCACTCTAGTATTCTTGCCTGGGAAATCCCATGAATAGAGGAGCCTGCCGGGCTACAATCCTTGGGATTGCAAAAACCAGACACAACTTAGTGACTAAACCACCACCATCAGTAATAGCAGAGGAATTATTGCAAAAAAATAGGAAATGACTTAAAACCAAATAATGGGTGTCAGTATTGCTCAAGTTCACTAACCTGCAGGCCCAGTGTATAAATCCAGCCAACTAGTTAACCAACCAACTAGTTAGTCAGTTCTGCAACTGATGGGTAAAGCATCAGTATCTTTTTATCCAAATGTTATCTTGTCTTCAGTATTTATTATTCTCCTGAGTATTCTTTTGAGTTTTGAGTATAGGTTTTGAGTATTATTTATTCTCTTCTAGTGAAAAACTCTATGTATATAAATATATATATATTTTGTAAAGTTAAAAATTAATATCAAGTATTATGAAATTATGTGTCCATTTTTATTACAAGAGCAACTCTTCCTTAGTCCCTGGCCTGCAGTTATAGTGTTGACTTTCTTTTTGCTCTTCCCTGAGAGGTAGTTACAGAACATTTATTGCAGTGTTAACTAACCTTTCTATCTTTTAGGCTGTCAATGAATGCATAAACTTAAAACCCCTGTTACATTAATATGCTGTGGACTTAGGCTCCTAATTGTTTAAATCTCCCCATATATGGACTCGCCCTTGGTCTTCTCTTATAGAACCAGAGAATCTCCTTCATAAACCTTTCTTAAACAAAAGAGCTTTTTTTCCCTAAGAAGAATTTTGCCATTCTTCTAAAATGCTGAAGATATTTGTTTTTATAACTGACAGTTCTTTTCTTTCTGCTTCATACTGCTTGTTTCACTTCTCAATATTTTGTAAGTACTGTCATAATTATTTTTGGTGAAAGTCCATAATATTTCTTGGCTATATTCTTTACTTACCAGTCTCTTGATGTTGTATATTCAGGATATTTCTCCAAGCTAGATTTTTATGAATAGAATCATTTGATCCAGAATAATTTAGCAAATATTCAGTATCCTTCCACTGTAGATGAGTTTACAGCCCTATGCTTCACCCAAGCTACTAGCTTTGGCCAATGAAACTTCAGTACATTTGACAGAAGTAGAAATCTTAAATGTGCTTCTGCTGTTTGGATTGTCCTCTGGCACTTCAATAATCTGTCATGAAAAGAGCATACTCTGTGTAGCCACTGACCCTAGAATAAAAACATGGGAGTATGGCTGAATCCAACCCATAGCCTAGAACCAAGCTCAGTTGACTCCTTCTAAGGCGGAGTCACCAGCTGAACACATCCTAGATCAACCAACCTGCAGTCTACCTGAAGAAGCATGACCCTGGGAGAAAAGTACTGGTTAAAATGACAATGAATTTTAGGATAGGTAGTTACATAACATTTATTGCAGTGTTAACTAACTCATACACTTTTCTTAGGATGGTTTGCATTCAGTAGTAAGGTTTTCAAAATGTTTTTGAGTCAAGAGTTCTAGCTGGAACTTATAGTTCTAATCTAGAAAACTCAAAACAAACTTTTACCATGACTAAATAAATTTTAATTACACAGTCAGGACCAAAAGCTAAATTAATCTTACCTAAATGAGACTAAAATACTACAACTCAAAGCATTAACTTTATAGTTCCAAAGTCTTAACCCCCAAGAAAGAGTCACTATGATGATTTTCAAATGCATATTCTTAAAGTCTTTACCACTGGAGTACAATAATAGGTGGCGACAAGAAAATATCTGGGTAACTTGCTAAGCAGATTCAAGCTGCTTAGCATATACACTGGACAAACATGAACAATTCCAAGCTTAGGAGATCTGTAAACAAGCATATGTGCCTCATGCAACTGTGGAGGAAATAAATGTATTTCTTTTTCTTTTTTGCATCAGCCCATAGAGCTAATTTTAATGGAAGTGAAGAGACCCTAAAGACTGGTCCATTGATTGATTCTAAATGCATTGGAGAGCATGGAGAAAAAAAAAAATGATACACTCAAGGCTCTCTCTACAGTCTCAATTCAAGGTTAGTACAGGAACATGAAAAAAAAAATTGAATGTTGTGAGAGAAATTTATCTTTTATAGCCAGAGTCAAAATTTCTGAAAAACAAACCTCAGTCAAATTATAAGTGTAGTTGAATTACAGAGTAATAAGAAATATTTATCTTGAAGAAGTTTTAATGAACTCCCCAGAGAAATGCATATTGATGCTCATCACGACCTACCTCTCTAAGCTTTTATTTCTTCTAGATCTAACCATTTCTAAATTCTATCAGTTGTCATGGCTTGAGTACATATGTGACCTGGGAGGAGGTACCATATGCATGAAAACAATTTCAGTCTTTTTCTAATTTATATCCATTGTGAGTATAAATTAGAAAATGGGAGTGAGTCCTAACACTGTTGGATCAGGGTGAAAGAAATACAAGATAAGGTAATATTTTACCAGATTTCACAATAAGAAGAAATGCTGATTTTGATGTATTTGCTTAGGGAACTGGGAGTGACTCTAACATGTTGGTTGACTTAAACCTGGACCCAAAAGTGGTCTATTCTGGATAAAATTGAAACGCCAGAATTTCCTGGTATATTGTAGAGGAGGGTGTATAAATACAAGAAAATTTCTGCATCTTGTAAAGACAAAGGAATAGGAATGAGATTTACTCTTCCATCTGTAACAATGTTTAAAATATATAAAATAGTCATTTGGAAAATCCCATGGACGGAGGAGCCTGGTAGGCTTCAGTCCATGGGGTCTCGAAGAGTCAGACACGACTGAGCGACTTCACTTTTACTTTTCACTTTCATGCATTGGAGAAGGAAATAGCAACCCACTCCAGTGTTCTTGCCTGGAGAATCCCAGGGACAGCAGAGCCTGGTGGGCTGCTATCTATGGGGTCNTCTCTTTCTATTCTGGTTTCCTCGGTGTGTATGCCCAGCAGTGGGATTGCTGGGTCATAAGGCAGTTCTATCTGCAATTTTTTAAGGACTCTCCACACTGTTCTCCATAGTGGCTGTACTAGTTTGCATTCCCAGCAACAATGTAAAAGGGTTCCCTTTTCTCCACACCCTCTCCAGCATTTATTGCTTGCAGACTTCTGGATCGCAGCCATTCTGACTGGTGTGAAGTGGTACCTCACTGTGGTTTTGATTTGCATTTCTCTGATAATGAGCAATGTCTTTAAAAACTGAAAGAAAAAACATTAATCTCGAATGCTATACCCAGTGAAGATATCTTTGAAAAATAAAGGCTTTTTTAGACATACAAAAAATGCATAAGTCCATCATCATCAGACCCATACTAAGAGAAATGCAAAAGGAAAATTTTCAGGCAGAAGGAAAATATTGAATGGAAATATTGACCTACACAAAGGAATAAAGAGTACCAGACTGGTAATTATGTTTGTAAATATGTAAGTATTTTTATTATTTAAACATTAAAGGGTATTGGAATTCTGAAATGGATTATGTACAGGCTATTAATATTTCACATAATATGTCCCATGGGAAAATCCAGAGGATGGTACCTTCCCAAAAGCTAGAGAAATACATTGGTGGGAGAAATTTCAAGATTCTTTAAGTCCTCTGTACTAGATTTTCTTTGAGGGCCAGAGATTCTGACATGTTTCAATGGTAGGAAAAATGGCAGGAAATTCTGACATTTTTCAATGGTAGATTTCTGAAATGCCTCTTTGAATTCAGTGGGAATAATTGAATCCTGTAGTGGTGGTAAGGGTCAAGTAATATCACTTATTCAACAAAGACTACATGGCTATTGTAATTAAAATCAATGTCAAAGCAGTAATAAGAAAGTATTGACCCACAGATGTCCTAGGCTTTGACTGATGGATTAAATTTGTTCTTTTGACTGATACAGATGAATGATAAGTGGAGCTTTGAACTAAAGTCCCTATCAAAGCAATCTCATGTGGTCCCTGGACACATTTAAAAGACATTTTCCAATTTTTTTAATGCATGGTTGAAATATACATTCTCAACAACTGGCAGAACCCAAATACTGTTTCTTTAATTGGCATAGTGAGAGTTATTCTGATAAGAAAGCCAGAGAAATTGGATAGTGGAAACCCTTAGAACTTCTACTACTACCAAAAAAGTGAACCAAAAGCAATTTGTTTCCTTAAGAAATTGCAGAGCTTAGTGAACCATCAGAGACTTGAAAGAATTGGAGGTCATGATTTCTATATCATCATTCAACTCACTTCTCTGGCCTATGAGGAGAAAAATGGTCATAAAATTATTAATATATAGGCTTATCATTAACTTAATGAGATGATGACTCCAGTTGATGGTGTCAACTGACACAGTCCATCCTATCTGCTATGTAGTTGTTGATTCAGAAAAATATCTTACCTTTTACCTGTTTTACCACTAGAAGTAGTTGGTTTTCATCTGGAAGTGCCATCAATTCATCATTTCTGTTCTACTTATTATTACATCAACTCTCAATTTTTTCATCTTAATTAGTCCATAGTTTATCTTTCCATTCCAAAGAATATTATAGTCCTGTGGCATAACTTAAGAACAGAGAGAAAGCCAGGAGGATAGTGGTAGAAGGCAAAGCTCAGAAAATTGCCAAGGGCCAAACAATTCAGCTTCTTGTACATTAAGGATTTCAAGGATATTAAGGATTTTTGTCTTTAGGTTAAAAACAATGGAAAATCTTTAAACTTTTAAAAGCTCAAGGGATTGGTAAAGATGGAAATATTTTTAAAAATTGTTATCACTTAACAATAAGAAACATTCTATCTAAGAAGAACAACACGAGAATAGCCTTCTGAAGAGATCACTAGGTATATTGTCAACAATGGGTTAGAATGGTGAGGAACAAGAATTGAAGATAAATTAATTGAGGAACTAGTACATTATTTCATGTTAGAGATGGTGGTAGCTTAGAATATGGTGACTAATGATATGGAAAATATGAATGGATGAAAAAGAATAAAGAATAGATGGGTCTCAAAGATGATTAACTTTTGGAGTGTGACAAGAGTCCAGTATTGGGGGTGAATCTGAGAGTTTTAAGTTATGCATCTGAGTGCATTGTGTAACTATTCAAGGTGATTAGAAAGATTGGAGAGAGCAGTGAGTTTTAGAGAAAATCTGGTGTTTGACATATTGTGACTGAAGGATACATATGGAGATGTGAAACAAAATATATACTGTTTTAGAAGAGAGGTGTGAGCTAGATTTAGAATTGCTAAAGTTATGTACGTATACTTGGTAAATTATTTATTTGCCTATAAAAATGTAATAGAATGTGTAGAGAGACCAGGCTTCAGCCTTGAGAAATTTAAGCATCTAATTAACAAGCAGAGGAAGATGAATCTGCAGAAAAAGTTTAAGTATAGGAAGTTAGAATGACCAGAGAACTAGGTAGAAAACCAGTAGATAATACTATTCATGGAAACCATGGCACTGTTTCAAGAAGTAAAGTGAAGTTAACAATGCTAACATGTGCCAAGAACTGGAAAGCATCCATTGGCTTGGCAATATGGAAGGGATTGTTAACCTCTGAGGCCAAATTAGATTGAATATCAGTAAACGGTATTGAAACAAATAGGAATCTATAACTCTTTTAAGAGGTTATAACTTTGGCTCTGAAAGTGAGGGGAAACATGGAAATGGAGGTGTTAGCTAGAATGGGGTCTGACTATAGAGGCAAAAATATACTTTAAAACATTTTTATGCATGTTTAAATGTCACTAGGAATGACACAATGTTAGGAATCACTTTAACATGCAGAAAAGAGGAATTATTTGGTAATGTAGTGTTTATGAAAAATAAGGAAAGAGTAGAATCCAAGACCCATGTGAAAAGATTGATTTTAATTAGAAGTACAGACTGGAAAGAAGGAAAAGATGAGTGCAGATGGAGATTCATAGAATTGGTTAGTAGGGAATTGGGAGAATATATCTCTTATGGCTTACAAGTGAAGAAGGAAACAATCTCATCTGCTGAAAATGATGTGAGAAAGCAAGAAAGAGGCAGTGTGTTCGGAAGGGTGGGGGTATAAAGAAGATACAAAGTAATCATTTAAAAAGTAAATTAACAAGAAGAAAAAAAATTGTAATGTTGCTATGCATGGTGGAAGACCCATTTGAAACTGGTTACACCGAATCCAAAAAAACACCACATCTACTTCTGCTTCATTACCTATGCTAAAGCCTTTGATTGTGTGGCTCACAACAAACTCGGGAATATTCTTAAAGAGATGGGAATTCCAGACCACCTTACCTGCCTCCAGAGAAACCTGTATGCAGGACAAGAAGCAGCAGTTAGAACTGGCATGGAACAACAGACTGGTTGAAAATTGGGAAAGTAGTATAACGAGGCTGTATATTGTCACTCTGTTTATTTAACTTATATGCAGAGTACATCACATAAAATGCTGGACTGGATGACTCACAGGCTGGAATCAAGATTGCTGAGATAAATATCAACAACCTCAGGTATGCATATGATACCACTTTAATGGCAGAAAGTGAAGGGGAATTAAAAAGCCTCTTGAGGAAGGTGAAAGGAGAGTAGAAAAGCTGGCTTAAAACTCAAAATAGAAACATTCAAAATTTGAAAAACTTAAAATTCAAAAAATGTAGCTCATGATATCTGATCTCATCACTTCATGACAAATAGATGGGGGAAAAGTGGAAACAGTGTCAGGTTTCATATTCCTGGGCTCCAAAATCACTGTGACCAGTGACTGCAGCCTCAAAATTAAAAGACTCTTGCTCCTTGGAAGGAAAGCAATGACAAACCTAGACAGTTTGAGACATGACTCTGCTGACAATGGATCATATTGTCAGAGCATTGGTTTTTCAGGTAGTTATGTATGGATGTGACAGTTGGATCATAAAGAAGGCTGCGTCAAAGGATGCTTTTGAACTATGGTGCTGGAGAAGACTCTTAAGAGTCCCTCGGACAGCAAAGAGATCACACTAGTCAATCCTAAAGGAAATCAACCCTGAATATTCATTGGAAGGACTGATGCTAAAGCTGAAGCTCCAATATTGGCCACATGATGCAAGAAGTTGACTCATTGGAAAAGACACTGATGCTGGGAAAGATTGAGGGCAAGAGAAGAAGGGAACAGCAAAGGATGAGATGGTAAGATGGCATCACTGACTCAATGGGCATGAGTTTGAACAAACTCAGGGAGATAAGGAAGGACAGGGAAGCCTGGTGTGCTACAGTCTATGGGATTACAAAGAGTTGGACACAACATAGCGACTGAACAGCAACTCTGGATTTATCTGCCATTGCAATGTGCAGTTGAAAAAGAATGTGCAGAGAAAGAGGAATATAGGGCTGATTCAGGTTTGGGGCTTTCTAAACACTTACAAGAAAGCAAAGAGGCAAAGGAGCATTTGTTATTGGCAGGACTGCTATTGAATTTGAGCTCTATAGTCTCTAGATTAATTAAGGAACTGAAGAAAGAGTGGGCAGGTGGATTAGCAGGAAAGAGAAGAACAACAGAAAGTCCTGTGCAGTCAATCAAAGGTCAAGAATGAGTGGTTAAGTTAGTAAGCTGAACGTAAAGGAAACTATAGACAGAGAACAGGATGTTTGAATTAGTAATTTTGTGTGCAGTGTTGTGGTGTAATATTATGATGTAACAGAGCCTGGGGTGATACCGAGGAAGTAATTTGTTGGGGAGAATCTACTTTAAACCATGCTAAATTTTAACTTCACTCTTCAAAGTCAATATAATGACAATTATCAGTTTTAACCCTGACACTTGGCATTTATATTATTAAAAAAAATAATAAATCCACTAGGGATAGCTTTGCATGTTCAGTCTCTGAATTCATTCTCACAGACTTCATTTACATGTGTGCATCTGCTGGCAACTGTAAAGTTTTATATTTAGAGGGCACACTTCCTCTCAATGCCATTCAAATTTCTCTTACCCATTAGCCAGAGTTTCCTAAGTCTGCGGTTTCACAACCTTGGTTGATCATCAGAATCACCTGTGGAGTTTTTTTAATTCATAAATTCCCACCTGCCCGAGGTTAACCAGACTCAGTAGTTCTCAGGTGGGGCGTGGGAAATCTGTATATTAAACAAGAGCTACCCAAGTAATTCTGACAGCTTGCTAGGGATGGCAACCATTTCCCTGAGAGATGGGGGAAATATCCTGCCTCTGACTTATCAGTTCCTCAATACAAACTTCTGGAGCTAGACATGTCAAAGAAAGCAGCTAGAGTTTCACAGACTATAAACAAATGCAGCCAAAATTTACATTACATGGAACTAATTTATGTATTTTTAAATAATGAAAATATTGACATTCTCTTATTTTTCCTTCTTACTGTCCTTAATTAAGAAAGGAGAAGAGATATTTCACAATTTCTCTATTATATGAATAATACCTAGAGAATAATTTTATTGTAACATTACTGTATAATAACTGTGTGATAGACTTTACCGTAAAATGGTATAGTTTTTTGATATCTATTTCAACGTTTTCTTTTTAAAAATATTCTACTCCATATTTGATCTTTGGAGACTGAAAAAAGAGAGAGGACTTGGGAAGCTATTGTAGAAGACTACATTAGAGATGATGGTGGCAGAAACTACAAAAATAGTAAAAGGAATCCAAATAAGAGAAAATGTTGAAAGTGATTTATTAGACAGGATAGGTACAATTTGGCATTAGGGATGGTACGTTCAGATTTTTATTGGAGTTCTGAAACTAACTGTGCATGAGTTAGATCTTTAAGTGCCACAAGGTAGAAATGCTTTTATTTTGGCTTAAAGATTGTACATTTGCCTTATTTCAAATTATATAATTATTCCTAATACTAGCTTATTTTTTAACCAAAAACAATCAGAGACTTAAAACCAACTTTCAAAGTTGCTGTTGTCACAAACACTGTTTAACCTAAGAAGGACCAGAAAAAGAAGAATTGAGAAACAAGTGCAGTGTACCTTGGTTCCTATTTCCTATGGAAATCTTAAAAGAATTGAAGATAAAACTCATGGGGAAAGGGAGGAAGTGAAATTAATTTTGTAAGTCAGTTTAACCAGAGAACATCTAGAATAAAATGGTAATAAGACTCACCAACTCCAGGCAGAGGAAATTAAACCCTTTTAATGCTCACATGTAAGGAAATAGAATTCATTGACTATGAAACACTACTACGAACATATGCATGGCCTACTAGCTTGTGCTTAAGTTAAACTCATTTTATTTTTACCTTAATCCTTACCAAATAATTATTTCTTGCAGTTGATAGCTCACCCTAAATGGAAACCTGACTTTGGCTCAATAGATGACTTGGAAGAATTATTTATGGCTTTTCTATAAAATGTGTGATTGATGAATGAATAGGGGTTTCCCTGGTGGCTCAGCAGTAAAGAATCCACCTGCAATGCAGGAGCCACTGGAGACTCAGGTCCGATTCCTAGGTCAGGAAGACCCCCTGGAGGAGGGCATGGCAACCCACTCCAATATTCTTCCCTGGAGAATCCCATGAACAGAGCCTGGCAGTCTAAGTCCACAGGGTCACAAAGAATCAGACATGACTGAAGTGACTTAGCATGGATGCACAAGAATGAATAAACAGAGTTAGTTGAAAGGATGAGGATCCAAAATAATACTGACTTAGGAAAAGTTCAGTTCAAGTGAAACGTGGAGAATACTGTAAATATAACTATAAATACTGTGTGCTTAATTAATTTTAAAACATTCAAATGTATAAGGTCTGTATGGGAATTAACATGGCTTAAAAGCAGCCTGTGTTAGAACAACTTCAGGATTTAATTAACTCAATATTAGCCAATAATGTGATTAAATAGTCTAAACCACTACTGCTATCTTGGAACACATTAATTCAAGTATAGTGATCAGGAAAAGAGGAATGATAATTTCATTCTTTTCTTCACTGTTAATACTGAAAAATGTTGCAATCAGCTTTGCCTATTTTATTTTAGAAAGAGCATAAGCAAATCGGGTTGTATTCAAATGTGGATAAAGACAATGGCACAAAAACTTGAATCCATAATTAAAGTTAGCAAAAGAAGCAAAATACTTGGCCTATAGGAGAGAAAGACACAGCTGGTGTCAAATAGTGAAGGAGAATTATTATTATTTGTTTTTAATTTATTTATTTTAATTGGAGGCTAATTACTTTACAATATTGTGGTGGTTTTTGCCATACATTGACATGAAACAGCCATGGGTGTACATGTGTCCCCATCTTGAACCCCTCCTCCCACCTCCCTCCCCATCCCATCCCTCTGGGTCATCCCAGTGCACCAGCCCTGAGCACCCTGTCTCATGCATCGAACGTGGACTGGAGATCTGTTTCACATAGGATGATATACATGTTTCAATGTTATTCTCTCAGATCATCCCACCACCACCCCCAAATAAATAGAATTAGATTCATTCTGTGTAGTTCCAACTGATAAGACTCAGGCCAATGGGTGAAATTTTGTCTACATGCCCAAGCAAGTATAAATGGTTTAACAAATTTTGGCCAAGAGGGAACTAGTAAACCTCTTTGGGGATAATACTAACACAGAAAGTCTTGCATAAAGTATCAGAATAAAATGTTCAATGGCCTTCAAAAATTGTTCAAAATTGCTTAAATATTGGTGCCAAACTGACCACATCCAAACAGTCATCTGGGAGATCATTAAAAGCAAAAGTTCTAGATTCTTCACCTGGGGCTTCTAAGTTATTTGGACTTAGTAGGGTTGTGGTACAGGACCCCAGATCTTTAACATGCTCCTGGGTGATTGTGATGACCAGCCATATTTAGAAATCACCAAATCATGTTATTTCTAAAAGTCCATTCCAGCTCTTAAATACTATAATTCCAAATACTTAGAAAAGAACATGTGTGTGTGTGTGTGCATGTACAGTTGTGTCTGACTCTTTGTGACCCTAGGGACTGTGATCCAACAGGACCTTCTGAACATGAAATTTACCAGGTAAGAATACTGGAGTGGGTTGCCATTTCCTAACCACCTCCCTGCTCCCTGCCCCCTCGCCCCCTCAAAAAAAAGATCATACTCTTGAAAAAATGATATAATGAAGTATTCAGTGAGTTAAGATTTAATTTTTATTTATTAATTGTTGATATGTAAATATCTTTAAAAACATGTCCTGAAAGAGAATTTGGAAGAATTAAGAAACAAAACCAAACACTAGATATTTTTTTCTGCTGTCTAGTCATTCCACTAGATTATTTAAGAACATAATTGTTTCTTAGATTTCATGGAAGTCCTGGGGTGAAATACACTCCTTAGCAATCCTGCAGAAAGCACCGGTCTTTTTTAGTTTGACATTGGGGTTTTCCGAAAGGACCAAAGGATCTTTTGTACAAATAGCCAACTGTATTGTCTACAGTTGCTGCTCATTTAAAAAACATATTAGAAAGAAAACTGTTATGATTAAAAGTTTCACAGAGCACAAATTTCTTTAGTCAGCATGAACATAAGCCAGCAACCCTCAGCAATTATTTCTACAATATCTCTTATCTACTTCTGTATTCTGGTTCCGCTGTATGCACTCAAACATGTGGCAACCCAGGACCTTGGACAGTAATTCGTTTCCTAAGAGCAAGGACAGCTGAACTGAAAAGGGTGGGATAAAAGCCGAGTTTCTATGGGTGAGACTGTAGACCTTTTTTCAGTAGGTCAGTCCTGAAAGTACTAAGAGACTTAAAAATCACAGCACACAAAGTTGAAACAATTCTTAAATGGTATAAACTAAACCCCCGTTACAAATGAGAAAACAGAGATCAGGAGAAGAAACGTGACTTGGCCTCAGTCTTTCTTAAGTAATAGACATGAGAGTAGAATCTGAATCTCCAGTCTTAGGTCTGTTGAAGAAGAACCTAAAATATCATTAAGATACCACTTTGAGAAAAAAGAGCCCCGTATGAATGGAGATGGGAAGCCCACGGTGGGAGATACAATTAACAATTATATACTCTGTGTTGACAACCAGAACTGGAGAGTGATCTGCTCTGCATGTAGAAGGTAGGTAAATGGGATGACAGAGAGGGGGCAATCAATAACGGTGGTAATTTAGGAGCTAGTTAAAGAAAAGAACTGGACTAAATTCAGGTTACTGAGATGGAAATTTAATCTGAGCTCTCTGGAGTTACAAGATCTCTGGATTTATATCATAAATAGAGCATAAGAAATAGAAAGAGAACCAGAAACTTAGACTACAAAGAATAATATTCTTCAAAGAAAGAGAATTAGATGCATACAGCACCCTGTGGATTCCTTGGGGCTGGAGTGGGAGAGAGAAATTATTGGATTTCCCTGTACCACCACAATATTATTATATTATTCACACTAAAATAATTTATGGTACTAAAGCAATTTTAAAATTAAAAATTAGGTTAATGTTAGAAAGGTCTTCAAATAAATTAGTGTCTAGGAGGGAATATAAGGAAGGAACATTCCAGAAGGAAGTTAGGATTTTGATTCACCAATTAAATTGGAAAACAGCCAGGTGTTATAAAATAAAACTTTGTATAAATGCTGTAAACCTAAAACTTTACCAGCTGTCATTCAATCTTTTGAGTAAGAATCTGGACTTATCATTAAATTGAGTAAGTGGTTAGGTCAGTTTTGGAATATGTTTGGTGGAATATTATGTGAATGTTAAAGTGATATGTATGAAAATTTTAGAAATGTACTTTTTAAATGTAGGGCCTAGGATAAGTGAAACATATATCACAAGGTTATTGTGAGGATTAAAATAAATAATTAATATGAAAATAATTTTAAACAATAAAGTGGCATTAAAATATATAATATCATACTCATACTATACTATGGAAAAAATATTCTTGCATTTGGATGAAATTTATAAAAGACCATAGAGTATATTCACCTGTTATAAGAAGACTTATGGTACTACTTTGGGTTCAACAGAGAAGCAGTGAAGTGGGATGTTTTTCTACCAACACCACATTTATCATTAGTTGAGAACTGCTTAGGGGAGCATGGCTCTCAAACAGTCCTGACTTGCTTGCTTTGGGCCCAATATTCCTTCATCATAAGAAAGAAGCCCAAGGACTGGGGACCCCAGTGCTTGCAGTAAACAGCCTTAGTCATGTAGAGGTAAAACAGCAAGGGGACCTCTGGCTATAGCATCATCAGCTACAGGCCTTTCACATCAGACAGAAGATACCTCCCAAATCAGTCACTGTGCTTCTGCTTTCTGTGTGAATTAACTCACAGACCTCATAGTTACTTATCACTTCACACCTTTTCTGGGCTGCAAATTTTTAATCTATATTTCACATTCTATCTTTCC
Organism: Redunca redunca; assembly: GCA_006410935.1. Lineage (NCBI taxonomy): Eukaryota > Metazoa > Chordata > Mammalia > Artiodactyla > Bovidae > Redunca > Redunca redunca. The sequence goes on from SJYQ01000963.1 coordinate 239,220, forward strand.
CCTAAATTCCGGTTCTATATTCCTGGATGTTGATAGCATAAATCCATTTTGATAGCACTATCAACAAATATCTGTTGCCAACATCCATTGTATCATAAAAAAAGCAAAAGAGCTCCAGAAAAACATCTATTTCTGCTTTATTGACTACACCAAAGCCTCTGACTGTGTGGATCACAACAAACTGTGGAAAATTCTTAAAGAGATGGGAATAACAGACCACCTGAGCTGCCTCTTGAGAAATCTTTATGCAGGTCAGGAAGCAACAGTTAGAACTGGACATGGAACAACAGACTGCTTCCAAATTGGCAACGGAGTATGTCAAAGCTGGGTATTTTCACCCTGCTTATTTAACTTATATGCAGAATATATCATGCGAAATGCTGGGCTGGATGAAGCACAAACTGGAATCAAGGTTGCTGGGAGAAATATCAATAACCTCAGATAAGCAGATGACAACACCCTTATGGCAGAAAGCAAAGAAGAACTAAAGAGCCTCTTGATGAAAGTGAAAGAGGAGAGTGAAAAAGTTGGCTTAGAACTCAATATTCAGAAAACTAAGATCATGGCATTTGGTCTCATCATTTCATGACAGATGGGGAAACAATGGAAACAGTGACAGGCTTTATTTTTCTTTGGGGCTCCAAAATCACTTCAGATAGTGACTGCAGCCATGAAATTAAAAGATGCTTGCTCTTTGGAAGAAAGTTATGACCAACCTAGGCGGCTTATTAAAAAGCAGAGACATTACCTTGCCAACAAATGTATGTCTAGTCAAAGCTATGTTTTTTTCCAGTAGTCATGTATGGATGTGAGAGTTGGACTATAAAGAAGGCTGATTGCTGAGGAATTGATGCTTTTGAACTGTGCTGTTGGAAAAGACTCTTGAGGGTCTCTTGGACTGAAAGGAGATCCAATCAGTTCATCCTAAAGGAAATCAGTCCTGAATATCCTTTGGAAGGACTGATGCTGAAGCTGGAGCTCCAATAATTTGGCCACCTGATACAAAGAACTGACTCTGGAAAAGACCCTGATGCTGGGAAAGATTGAAGGCAGGAGGAGAAGGGAACGACAGAGGATGAGATGGTTGGATGGCATCACTGACTCAATGGACATGAGTTTGAGTAAGCTCCAGGAGTTAGTGATAGGGAAGCCTGGTGTGCTGCAGTCCATGGGGTCACAAAGAGTCAGACATGACTGAGTGACTGAACTGATCAAAAAATATTCATAAATACGTATTAAGCCCTAATATGGTATTGGGCATTGCTTAAGTAGTGGGGATATGCCAGTGGGGGGAAGCTCAATTACGTCCAAATCTTTGTGACCCCTTGGACTATACAGTCCATGGAATTCTCCAGGCAAGATTACTGGTGTGGGTTCCCTTCTCCAGTGAATCTTTCCAACCCAGGGATCAAACGTAGGTCTTTCACATTGCAGGTGGATTCTTTACCAGCTGAGCCACCAGGGAAGCCCAAAGTAAATTTTTCTTCACAGATTTTAAAGCATGAAGGTGAATAGAGGTATATAGGCAAATAAACAGGTGATTTTAGAGTATGCAAAGCCCTAGGATATGGGCAGTCCAGAGCGCTGTGGGAGATGCTAGAGGGGCATAAGCCTGAATGTGAGGAGTCAGGAATGTTCCTTGGGAGAAGTAAGGCCTGAAATGAGACCCTAAGGATGAGTCAGAGTTAATGAACCTTATCAAAACTGTTTACCCAAGAATCAGCACAAGTCCTAGAGCAGAGTAAATTCTTGATTAATGTATACCAAATGCGTGAATGAGGAAAAAAACACTTCAGGAGGAGAAAAAAATATATAGGAGACTCAATGTTTTGAGAGAAATCATTTTGCAAGGCTTTCCAGGTGGCTTAGCAGGGAAGAATCTGTCTGCTAATACAAGAGACACAGGAGATGTGAATTTGATCCTGTCAGGAAGAGGGCTGTCAGGAAGATCTCCTGGAGGTGGAAATGGTAATTTACTTCAGTATTCTTGCCTGGAAATTTCCATGGACAGAAGAGCCTTGTGTGCTACAATCCACTGGGTTTGCAAAGAGTTGGATATGACTGAGCAACAGAAGACACAGGCACACAAATGGCAGCAATATTGTATGAGTGGGAAAGGGGTGAATCTCCCTCTGAGATAAAGGCAACCCATGATAAAAGAAAGCTGTTCATTCTAAAAAATACAACTGTGACTTTTATTTTATTTTTTTATCAATGAATAATTTTATTTAAATATCCATAAGAGAATTTTCAGTTTTAAGTAATATTAATAAAGATGAAAGAATATATCTACACATGAAGACAACCAAGAATCCAAAGTTCCATAGCTAGAATAAAAGTTTTTAAAATTTTATCCTCCTACATACATATATAATAACTACTTCAAAACAACTACTACTTGTAAATGCAGAGGAGTGAATAGAATTAAGTACTTCAAGGCTGAGTATGTAGGATATGAAATTAAAAAAAAATAAAACAGTGCTCTTTTTGGTTGATAGCTGAAGCAATGAACTAAATAGTAATCCACATTTTGTCAACATGTCGTAAGCAAAAACTTAACAAAATTTTCTCATTTTGTTTTTCCTATTATGGAATCACTAAACAAAACTGAGCTTTTTCTACCTATTAAGTAGAATATTTTAATAATTTGATAGATTTCTTTGAATTGAACCCACTGTCACAAAAATAAAGTTTTATTGATATGGAAATATTGTGGTTAAAATACTAAAATTCCATTGAAAATTCATATAATTGGGTACACAAGCTTCTCTGAAGTAAATTTCATCATATTTTATCAGGAAAACTTGAAAATAATGATATAATTTCTTTGTTTTTTCTATTTTTAATCAGTAAACTAATTTCATCTGAAATATTAGCTAGTTTAGAACACCAGATATTCTGTGTTCCATTAGTATATGGCCTGAACTTTAAATATTTCCAGTTAAAATTTTAATGAAACAACTATACTTTAAATAAAATTCAAGCATAATATTATATGAATAGACTAGACTAGTAACAGATAACTTTACTGTTTCAAGGGCTTTAAATAGCCAAAGTTTATTCTCGGTCACACAGAGTCTCTCTCTGGTTCTAGGTGAATCTCTTAGATGTCTGTCTTTGATTGCTTTTTCTTTCAAACCAACAAAGAAAAAAATTAACCTCTAATCCAGAATAACAGAGAGAAATATTGGAAATAAAGCTGTCTAGTTAAGTTCAGTTTGTCTAATATTGACATATGATCTAGAATATGTAATTTCAGCTGTTTCCATTCAAATGTCAATGCTAAAAACATGCATAACTAAAATGATATGCTTAAAGATGCTGAGTTGATTAAAAAATAACATTGACATATTTATATTACAATTTTATGGTCAAATGTTCCCTTAGGTATCATTTCTACTTTAATTAAACTGATTTTATAAATCTAAAGAAGCAGCTTCCCTAGTGATACCTAAAATCCAGTGTCTTCTTATGGCTTCACTTATTTGAAAATACTGAATAAGCCAAAAATTACACTTTTTCTCTATGGTTGGCTTTTAATTTAAAAATTTAATGCTATGTACAAAAAATTTTACACAATGAAGTAGAGTTTTTTCTTAATTAAAGCACACTGGAGATCATATAGACTTCAATAAATGACTTAGAGGAATTCTCAAATAATAACTAACAAATTACATTATAGCTACCATAGCAAAAGGTAAGGAGAGTTGTAATCACCTGAAAATTAGCAAATTTATTCAAGAAATTACATAATGCAACATTAATGCTTTATAATACATAGCACAGAGTCTACTTATGACTCCTCAGAGATGTTCATAATGGTTAAAAATTAAAATAGTTTAGAAATTAACAGTAAAAGCACAAAGCTTCATCAAAAGTTCATTTATTTCCTGTGCATTGCACACTTCCTTCTAGCTCTAATAACACTGAGCACAGTTAAACGGTGAAAAAGAAGTATTCCTCAGGGGTTGTGAGCTCCAAGCTTGAAGCTGAGAGATGCATAGTAGTCCAAAAGAGGAGCAATGGTAATAATTATGTAAAAGGAGTTGGAAGAATATATTGGTGAGGGAATAGCTTGTTGGAGGATGAAAGCTCAGAGATTTGGCAACTTTAGGTTGTAAGGTATGTAATTCAGTATTGTGGAAGGGAAGTCAAGAGCAAAAAGACGAAAGGGCCCTGCTCATAAGTCTTACGTGACATATTAAAATATTTGCACTTTACTTGAGGATAATGATAAGTCAAACATTTTATATGGATCTATATGATCAGGTAGAAAGAAAGGGTGAGATGTTGAGAAAATCTGACTGGGTGGCCACCTGACAAGGTTTCTCAAGGTAAATATGTGTGTCTCTACATTCCAAGGCCTAATCTTTGACTTCACTGTTTCAGAAACTGACTTTCATCAACATAAGAACTATGGATTATTTTTTGGAGAGTAGATAGTCTTTCACTAACAGAACTTCCAAGAAACTTTCTCTATCAATTATATAAATTTTCCAGTGGTCAGAATAGTTATGTATCCTACATGGAATCTCTCTTCCCTTTTCTGTATCCAACTCTAAACCTCAGAAAATTACTTAAGTTAGAATCAAAGATACAAGTATTGATGTATTGAGGGATATTTTACTCCAGCCTGTGGCTCTCAACCCTGACTGTATATTAGAATTATTCAGGGAACTTTTAAAAAAAATTACTGATGTCTTCTTTAGGTCAATTAAATCAGAATCTCTAAGAGTTAACCCCAAATTACTTTTGTAGACACCTCACATGATTCTGTTGTGCAGATACTAAGGCCTCATACAACCTGATGAAATAGTTTCTCTAATTAGTAGATGTTCAGATCATTCCAAATTCAGTGTTTGCTTACTGCACAAGACAGGATACATATTTCCAGCTGACCCCAGTTTTCCTAACTTCTGTTGCAAACCACCTTTATTCCATTGACATATACTATCTTTTTTCACTTTAAAATATTTCAAACATCCAGGAAAAATAGAATAATGAATAACTGAACTCAAACCCAAATTTTTTCAGATCTAACCATTTTGTAAATTTAGTTCAGATGTTTTATAAAATTACAGATATGAATTTAAGTCCCCTATACACCCTTGTCTAGTCCAATTCTCCTACTTGTCTGCTTAGAGATAACAGTGATCCTAAAAGTGGTATTCATCATTTCTATGCATATCCTTTTACTAAAAATGGATGCAATGTTTATTTATTTATTTAGGCAAAGCAACAGACTGTACTGGGAAAGCATGCCTGGGAAGAGGGCAGTAGGCTAGGGAACCCAAGAGATCTGCTCTGCCACATGGTTCTCAGTCCTGGGTTTTATGGTAATGGGATTAGTTTCCAAGTTGTCTTTGGCCAATCATCTGGCTCAGAGTACTTCCTGGTGGCACACACATTATTCAACCAAGATGAATGCCAACAAGTAGGATTCTGGGAGGTGGATGGACATGTGACGTCTCCTTTTGACCTTTTCCATACTCTTCCAGTTAGTGCTGGCTTATAAGTTCTGTGTTTCTTAACAGGATCTCCTGTCATAAAACAATTCATGCAGATGGTTACTATGGTGCCTGACCAGGGTGGGTGGTTTCAGTCAGTGTGCTTCCTCTAACAACTCCACTCTGAGAGATTTCATACTCAAGATACTGGGAATTGGGGTGGAGGTCTCTTCCTTCTGTAACTACTTCCTGCTAGGCATGGACGTAGTACTGCTTAGCAGAGAAGTCTCTATCTCATCTAAGTCAAGGCATTCCATATCTGAAACTAACTTCTACCCTTGTAGTTATAGCAAGTTACCTGAAACTGTTGGATCGTGTCAGAGATGAAACAGAAAGAGGTCAAACAAGAGGCTAAGCAGGATGGTCATCACTGGGCCCAGAAAAGGAAGGCAAAATTTGGGGTGAGGGCTTCAGGGTGTGTGATTTGTTGATGGTGAGGAGAGTGCTCCAGGAATATTGTGCTCAGCCTGAAATTATCATCATCTACCTGGGTGGGGCCCCAGTTCTGCAGAAGAACTCAAAGAAATTGCTATGCATATTTCTTGAGTAGGAACCAGGACCCTGCCAAAAACGGATGCATTTCTTAATGGATGCAGATCAGTACCGTTTTGTGTACTTGTATCTTTTACATAAATGGTATCATCCTTCATGTAGCCTGCAGTGTTCAATCACTGATCAAGAATATGTTCTGGAGAATTTATATTAATACATACAACTTTAATTCAACCCTTTTCACTGATGTATGAATGATATGAGTTTATATAAATGCCATTTTCATGCTAGAGTTTATTTTGGGTGTATATCTAGAAGTGGAAATTGAGTCAACATATACGAGGTGAGGTGAAGTCGCTCAGTCGTGTCCAACTCTTTGCGACCCCATGGACTGTAGCCTACCAGGCTCCTCCGTCCGTGGGATTCTCCAGGCAAGAATACTGGAGTGGGTTGCCATTTCCTTCTCCAGGGGATCTTCCCGACCCAGGGATCGAACCCAGGTCTCCTGCATTGGAGGCAGACACTTTAACCTCTGAGCCACCAGAGAAGCCCAATATATATATACATATATATATATATGTATTTCTAATTTAGTTACCTACCAGAGGGTTGTGAAAGTTCCCTTTGTGTTACATTCTTACCAATGTTTGTCATTGTTGCAAATACAAAATTAAAATTTAGCCAGTCTAGTAGGTGTACAATAATATTGGTTTAAATCTGTAATCCCTTTATTACTAATGAAATTGAGCATATTTTGATATATACTGGCTATGCAGTTTTCCTTGACTAGCAAACAAGAGTCAAATTTTTTTATCCAGCATAGAAAAACATAATGATGTTCTTTAGGAGAAAATATTTCATGAAGTGTAGAACAAAATACCCATTTGATCATGAGTTATTGCAAATAACAGAGAATTATAGGAGAAATATATAAATAGTATGTTGTCATATAAAAGCAGAAAGCAGAAAAACATCTAATGGATGCTTAATGAAAGAAGAGGATTGGGAAAATCTTGATACAATGGAAATTATTTAGAGGAAGAATTGCCTATCTCTATGGCAAAGAAGATTGATCTTTCCTTGTTTTTTGTGAACCACACATTTTGTCTACCAGAAAATTCGGTCTTGTCATGCATCAGATAAGTGATGTGCACTATCACTTTGCACAAGATGCAGTACTTCCTAGAAAGGAGAGGAGGTTTCAGTGATATGGAAATCTTTGGGTAGCTGAAATCTTTTGGGATCATTTTGTTATTCACAGGTATTTGAAGCTACCCTTTGAGAACAGTAGAATGAGAGTTTTGCCTATTTTGCCCAGCAGTTAGAATAATGCCTTACTGCTGTTCAGTTGTTAAGTCATGTCCAACTACGGCCCCATGTCAAACTCATGTTCACTGAGTTGGTGATGCTATCTAAGCATCATATCCTCTGCCATTGCCTTCTCCTTTTGTCTTCAATCTGTCCCAAAAAGCAGAGTCTTTTTTTAATGAGTTGGCTGTTCGTATCAGTACTGCAGCTTCATCTTCAACATCAGTCCTTCCAATGAATACTCAGCATTGGTTTCCTTTGGGATTGATTGGTTTGTCTACTTGCAGTTCCATAGACTCTCAAGAGTCTTCTGCAGTACCACTAATGCCTATCCCACACCATTTGTTCAATAAGCACTTTTGGATAAATGGATGAATGATGAAATAAATGAATACATTGATGCAAACTTGTAGAGATATTATTTCCCTTGCTTGTGATTTCTTCCCCAAGATAAATTCTATCTCCATGTCAGAACCCACAGGAACATAGCTCTTAAATAGCAGCAAAAGGGGGCAGTATATGATGGTGGGGTTGACCAGTTCTCTTGGAGATTCAGAATTGTAACTATTTAAACTTATAAGGACTTATAGCTCCTTCAATTCTCAGAAAAGCAAAGGTAAGTACAAGATAAACTGAATTACACTTACTATGAAGGTCAAGGCAGATTATAGGCAGATTTTTCTCAAAATAGAAGTCTCTTTAGGAAGTCTTACTATAGAGGACCAGTGGTCACTATGCTTTCAAAAAAACTGACAGCCTAGATATTGGCAGGTATTTATTCTCCACCACTATCCACACCTCCTGGAATGGTAAATGCTACAGACACCATTGTATCCATTCATTTTATAACAATGTTATACTACATTAAGCTCCTTGATAACTACTCAAAATTCTTGAAGACTTTCCCTTCTGTATTATGTTAATACTGGCAGAAGTAGCCCATAAAGTAATAAATACACACTCACCAAATACAGACACAGAGGAAAAGAACTGAAAGTAAGCTAGCCATGAAAAAAAATATATATGGAAAGAAGAAACCATGTGAGGTATTATTACATGTTGAAACTAGGGAACCAACTTCTGACCCAGTGGAAGAAGTTGTCTTTATTTGTCTAAACAAACTTCAGTGAAGTGGGAAAATCATGACAAAATTTACTCACAATCAAATGAATTTTTAACAGTTGAAGAAATTAAAGTTAGAGGTTAAAGGTTAATGTTAAAAGTCCAAGGAAAGAGTGATGCAATGCAGGAAAAATTCTGAACGAATGCAGTAAGAAGGGAGAAACAAGCAAACAAGTAACCACCATCACCACTTATTAAGGCTTAAAACAGTTCCAGTATATGATTATGCAGTTTGCTCTACCCAAAACTAATGTAGAGGCTGAAGCCACATTCCCCAGTATCAGGCTCCTTTTGCTTATAAGGAGGCCTGCTCTGGAGGTTATTGTGCTCATTTGTGGCTGACTCTTTGCAACCCCATAGACTGCAGCCCATCAGGTCCCTCTGTCCTCAGAATTTTTCAGGCTAGAATACTGGAGCGGATTGCTAGGGGAAGCAGTGGAAACAGTGTCAGACTTTATTTTTTTGGGGTCCAAAATCACTGCAGATGGTGACTGCAGTCATGAAATTAAAAGACGCTTACTCCTTGGAAGGAAAGTTATGACCAACCTAGGTAGCATATTGAAAAGCAGAGACATTACTTTGCCAACAAAGGTCCGTCTAGTCAAGGCTATGTTTTTTCCAGTGGTCATGTATGGATGTGAGAGTTGGACTGTGAAGAGAACTGAGTGCTGAAGAATTGGTGCTTTTGAACTGTGGTGTTGGAGAAGACTCTTGAGAGTCCCTTGGACTTCAAGGAGATCCAGCCAGTCCATTCTGAAGGAGATCAGCCCTGGGATTTCTTTGGAAGGACTGATACTAAAGCTGGAACTCCAATATTTTGGCCACCTGATGTGAAGAGTTGACTCATTGGAAAAGACTGATGATGGGAAGGATTGGGGGCAGGAGGAGAAGGGGATGACAGAGGACAAGATGGTTAGATGGCATCACCGACTCGACGGACGTGAGTTTGAGTGAACTCCGGGAGTCGGTGATGGACAGGGAGGCTTGGCGTGCTGTAATTCATGGGGTCGCAAAGAGTCGGACACGACAGAGCGACTGAACTGAACAGAACTGAACTGAACTGAACTCTAGTTTTGGAAGCTATTGCAAAGTGGTGAAGAGTATGTCAACACATTTTCGTGACTACTATTAAACTTTCAAAATCACCCACCAAGGAAGTAGCAAAATGTTCCAAGAGGAAAAAATGCATGTCTAATCACTTTGCACAAACTCACATTTTGTTACTTATTCTAATTCTCAAAGTGTTTCAGAGACATAAAATTTTAGATGTATGATTTACAATAGACCAGGGAATTATAGCCTATGACTTATAGTGGCTGAAACCAGGCAAGTTGTTGAAAGATAAATGGATGCTAAGAGGAGGAGGAAATATGTTTAGATTCATGGTTGGTTCATTAATCATTTTCATGCATTATTTACATCTGTTTTATGAGCTGTCTTCTAAAGCTTCTGAAGCAAGATTTCATTTTCTTTTGCTCTATATTGCAATGGAACTTGAAATGGATACCAACTACCAGTTAAACCTATATGTTAACTGGCAAGAATTTATTTATTTTATGTGAGATTTAGAGTTTGGAGGGTGACAGATTAAGTTTCTTGTCAGCTGTCACATCTGATTGTATGGCTCTTTTTTCCATAATAACTAGAATCGAAAGTGTGTGTTTTAGTGTATTGACTCTATTGTCTTGTGATTACAGTTATAGATTGACCATTTATAAACTTTGACCTTTTCATCTACTTGCTGCATTTGCAGATGTTAGCTATCTAATTCTACCATCTATCTATATCTATATCTATATATATCAGAGAAGGCGATGGCACCCACTCCAGTACTCTTGCCTGGAAAATCTCATGGACAGAGGAGCCTGGTGGGCTGCAGTCCATGGGGCTGTGAAGAGTCAGACACGACTGAGCGACTTCACTTTCACTTTTCACTTTCATGCATTGGAGAAGGAAATGGCAACCCACTCCAGTGTTCTTGTCTGGAGAATCC
>SJYQ01000963.1:250955-279987 GCA_006410935.1 Redunca redunca
TTTTAATTTATTTATTTTAATTGGAGGTTAATTACTTTACAATATTGTATTGGTTTTGCCATACATCAACATGAATCCGCCACAGGTATACACGTGTTCCCCATCCTGAACCCCTCTCCCTCCTCCTTCTCCGTACCATCCCTCTGGGTCGTCTCAGTGCACCAGCCCCAAGCATCCAGTATCATGCATCAAACCTGGACTGGTGATTTGTTTCATTATACATGTTTCAATGCCATTCTCCCAAATCATTCCACCCTTACCCTCTCCCACAGAATCCAAAAGACTGTTCTATACATCTGTGTTTCTTTTGTCTCGCATACAGGGTTATCGTTACCATCTTTCTAAATTCCATATATATGCGATAATATGCTGTATTGGTGTTTTTCTTTGTGGCTTACTTCAGCAAGGAATATCAACTAAAGATTTCTTCACATGTCAGACAGAAATGGGAGATGATGAGCCACGACAGCCCCGTGTCTTCTTGAAACCCAAGATCTTTGTTTAAACGAAAATTTGGACAAAGCCCAAGTAAGAGAAACAAAGGAACCATTAAGAAGTATGGAGAAGTCTAGAAGGAGTGTGAAAGGACACTCTCCCCACTACTTACTGTCACCTCACTGCTCTTCTTAATCGGGCCACCTCAGGAGGCAAGACAGGATGCCTCAAATGACAGCAATCAGTCTCCTTTCCCAGGGGCTTCAGGAGGAACGTTCAGAGGTTCTGCACTTCTGAAAACTGTAACTGGCCAAGTCTTTGCTTCAGTAACACATAAACATAGGATCTGAAAGAACAAAGTATGGTATGCAGACCCATGAGTTTTGTAGAAAGTTAGATCCAAAGAGTAGCAAAGTCTCTTCTGCTTGACTGCAAAGGAATGAAAACAGAAATGGTGATGAAATGAATGTCTGAGACTTAGGCAGCCTAAAAACCCCTGTAAATGTCCCTATCGCTTAGCCTCTTGACCACCCTCCACTACTGCCACCCTTAGCATCACCACCTAGCCTCAAGATTCTGACATGTAAATTGATGTTTGGCCACTTTTTATGGACAGTTACTCATTGATTAACATGTGATAGAAGTATTCTCAGGCAACTTAGTATATGAGGTGTTTGTTTTAAACTGGCCACTCTGAAATAATCAAGCAGTTTGGGAGGGGAAAGGAATTGTCCTAGCCAGAATATAAACACTGATTCTACTTAATCTGAAACTACATTAATTCTGCTTTTCAAAAGGGAAGGAACATTTTTTCTTACATGACTCCTGAATGAACTTCTTTTACCATTGAGGGTACAGTATTCCACACCCCTAAGCAAGTGTGGAAACTCCCCAGTAGAGCAGTTCCTCTTCTGCTTTTATATGGATTGACCATATCTTTTTTCCCCAAGAAATCCCTAGGGATTAATGCTTTTTTACACACATTACTTTTTGTTGTATTCAAGAGACCCACATACCAAATGACATTAATCTAATTAATTAGATGGTAAAAATATTGCAGCTGTTTTAAAACTCTGTATTAAGATAATGACAGATTTTTTTTAAAACACCATTTAAGCTGGGAAAAATTAAATTTCATAGAGAATGATTTACTTGTCTTGCTTTCTACCTTGCCTATACACCCACTATATGTATGTGTTCTTGGCAATATTCTAGGAGGTTCTCATCCCAGATCCTGTCACTACTGAAAATCACAATATGAAGATGTGGTAGCTCCACTCTTATAATGGCAATTGTTTCAAGCTGGAGCCAGAAGTCTATGGTAAACTAAGCATAAATATAATTTTGTTGTAGGGAACAGATACTTTATGATGACTTGATGTCAATCTCCTTTATAATTCACCAGAAGTTTGGAAGTTTCTAAACCGATCATAAGTAAAGTAAGTAAGTAAAGTCACTCAGTCTTGTCCTACTCTTTGCGACCCCATGGACTGTAGCCTACCAGGCTCCTCTGTCCATGGGATTTTCCAGGCAAGAGTACTATAGTGGGTTGCCATTTCCTTCTCCAGGGGATCTTCCCGACCCAGGGATTGAACCCTGGTCTCCAGCATTGCAGACAGACGCTTTACCATCTGAGCCACAAGGGAAGCAGATTATTGGGCTTCTCTGGTGGCTCAGATAGTCAAGAATCTGCTTTATCTTTGGGTAAATCACAGACTGGGAGGCATTTTTCAAGGGACTTCTGGGCTAGTTCATTCAACAAATTTAGCATGCATTCTTGATTTATTTGCAATAATGACCCCTTGTACATTTTCAATATTCACCACTACTTTTATTTTTATCCTTGTCTCTAATCTCAATCACTCTTATTAGTCATCTGTCCAATTAGACTTTTTAAAGAACCCAGCTTGGCTTTTATGTGTTTTCTACTTGATTGATTTTTAGTCTTATTTTTAGTATTGCCTTCTTTTTACTTTTTTTGGATTTTTTTCTAACTTCAAGAAAAACATGCTCTTCAGACTTTTTCTTTGCAACATATCCATGCGTGACTTTGAATTTCATTCTGAAATCTGCATTAGTTGAATTTCACATATTTTAATGTGATTGTTTTCCTTAGGGTTCAGTCTGACATATATACTAATATATATTCATTTCTACTATGATTTTTTCCCTCTGGTGCATGTGTTACTTAGACATGTCTATCTGTTTTTCAAACACATAGATTTTAAACATTATTTATCTTTTAGTTATTGATTTCTAGTTTAATAGCACTGAAGTCAGAGAATATACATTGCATGATTTCAAGTTTTGAAGTTTTTTGAGACAGGTTTTATTATCTATGATTAATGTTTGCAAATTAGCTCTGTGTGCTTGGTGGGAAAAAAGGTGTATTTTGCATTTGTTGGACTTCCCTGATGGCTCAGTCAGTAAAGAATCTGCCTGCAATGCTGGAGACCTGAGTTCGATGCCTGGGGAGGAAAGATCCCCTGGAGGAAGGCATGGCAACCCACTCCTATATGCTTGTCTGGAGAATCCCCATGGACAGAGGAACCTGGCAGGCAACAATCCATGGGGTCACAAAGAGTTGGAAATGACTGAATGACTAAGCACAGCACAGCACATGTTTTATATATATACATACATATAAAACACATGCTAATTACATTTCACACATTTTCAATATATTTGCAAATTTTCTGTCTGTTCATTCTAACCATTATTGCCAGATAAATCAAAATTTAGGGCTTTTCTGGTGGCTCAGACAGTAAAGAATCTGCCTGCAAAGAAGGAGATCCAAGTTTGATCTCTGGGTCAGGAAGATCCCCATGGAGAAGAGAATACCCACTACAGTATTTTTGTCTGGAGAGTTTCATGGGTAGAAGAGCCTGGGGGGGCCACAGTCCATGGGGTTGCAAAGAGTTGGATGTGACTGAGTGGCTAATGCTTCTACTTTTCACAAATTAAAATTTGTCTATGAATTTGAATTGTGAATTTGTCTATTTCTTCTTATAGTTCTGTCCAACTTGCCTTAAATGCTTTGAGGCTGTGTTATAATATACAAATGAATACAAAATCTTACATCATTTGAGTGAATAGTTCATTTACCATTATTTAGTGACTCTCTTTATCTATAGCAATGCTTTATGCCTCAAATTAGATCTTTTACAGGTATTTTCTTATTACATCTTTTTTTCTATTATTTCAAGTTTCCTATATCCTCAGGGTTTAAAAAAATGAACAGTATGAAAAGTATGAAAAGGCAAAATGATAGGATACTGACAGAGGAACTCCACAGGTCAGTAGGTGCCTAATATGCTACTGGAGATCAGTGGAGAAATAACTCCAGAAAGAATGAAGGGATGGAGCCAAAACAAAACCAATACCCAGTTGTGTATGTGACTGGTGATAGAAGCAAGGTCTGATGCTGTAAAGAGCAATATTGCATAGGAACCTGGAATGTTAGTTCCATGAATCAAGGCAAATTGGAAGTGGTCAAACAGGAGATGGCAAGAATGAACGTCGACATTCTAGGAATCAGCGAACTAAAATGGACTGGAATGGGTGAATTTAATTCAGATGACCATTATATCTACTACTGTGGGCAGGAATCCCTTAGAAGAAATGGAGTAGCCATCATGGTCAACAAAAGAATCCAAAATGCAGGACTTGGATGCAATCTCAAAAACGACAGAATGATCTCTGTTCGTTTCCAAGGCAAACCATTCAATATCCCAGTAAAAAGCTGAAACTCCAGTACTTTGGCCACCTCATGCGAAGAGTTGACTTATTGGAAAAGACTCTGATGCTGGGAGGTTTTGGGGGCAGGGAGAAAAGGGGACGACAGAGGATGAGATGGCTGAATGGCATTACCGACTCGATGGATGTGAGTTTGAGTGAACTCCGGAGATGGTGATGGACAGGGAGGCCTGGTGTGTTGCAATTCATGGGGTTGCAAAGTGTCGGACACCACTGAGCGACTGAACTGAATACTTAGCAATGTCATGTACCATATAGTTAAACCACTTAAAATATACAATTTAATAATTTAATATATTAACAAGTGTATGCGACCATCACCACAGTTGACTTTAGAACATTTCCATTACCTCAAGAAGAAACCTTGATAGGAGTTATCAACCTCCTATCCCCTCATTATTCTTCTCTCTATCAACAAGCAGCCACTAATCTACGTTCTGATAAGAATAGATACCATACTTGCTCTTAGCCAAAAGACCAAGAAGTGATACCACTACTCTACTTTGTGTCTCTACAGATTTCCCTGTTGTGGATTTTCCTATCAAGGGATTATACAGTATGTGAAAGTTTGTGACTACCTTTTTTTCACTTAGCATGTTTTCAAAGTTTATCCAACTTGTAACATGTATCAGTACTTTATTCCTCTTTAAGCAGAATAATATTCCATCATATGGGTTGTGTATCCATTCATCAGTTGACTGACATTTGGATTATTTCCACTTTTTGGCTATTAAGAATAATGCTGCCATAAACATTCATTTAAAAGTTTTAGTATGAACACATATTTTCATTCTCTAGGATTTTTACCAAGAGGTAAAATTGCTGGGTTTAATCATTTGAGAAATTTCCAAACTATTTTCCAAATAACTTGCACAATTTTATATTCTCACCAGTAGTGTAAGAGGATACTGATTTTGCATATGCTTAAAACACTTTTTATTGTCTGATTTTATTTTTAATTTTAGTCATCTTGTGAGCCTTGATTTTTGTTTTCATTGGCTGAAGAGACTTTCAGGATCAAGGCTCAAATTCTCCCACACCCCCTAAAAGACATGACTGACTTGCCTCTTTCTCTATTATTTTGCCCTGATAAGTCCACTTACATATTCTCATTACATATACTTATGTGGATATCAAGATAAATAGATCCATATTTGTACCCGTACACATATACATACATATATACACATCTAGCACTTAGAGTTGCTTTCAGTAGAATTACTTGGCTGATTTACCTAGGATTGACTCTTTGCAACCCCATGAATCACTGCACACCAGGCCTTCCTATCTATCACCACCTCCTGGAATCTAACCAAACCCATGTCCATCGAGTCGGTGATGCCATCCAGCCATCTCATCCTCTGTCATCCCCTTCTCCTCCTGCCCCCAATCCTTCCCAGCATTAGGGTCTTTCCAGTGAGTCAACCCTTCGCATGAGGTGGCCAAAATATTGGAGTTTCAGATTCAACATCAGTCCTTCCAATGAACACCCAGGATTGATCTCCTTTAGGATGGCCTGGTTGGACCTTCTTGCAGTCCAAGGGACTCAAGAGTCTTCTCCAACACCACAGTTCCAAAGCATCAATTCTTCGGCACTTAGCTTTCTTCACCATCCATCTCTCACATCCATACATGACTACTGGAAAAACCATAGCCTGGACTAGACGGACCTTTGTTGGCAAAGTAATGTCTCTGCTTTTCAATATGTGATTTAGGTTGGCATAACGTTCCTTCCAAGGAGTAAGCGTCTTTTAACTTCATGGCTGCAGTCACCATCTGCAGTGATTTTGGAGCCCAAAAAAATAAAGTCTGACTCTGTTTCCACTGCTTCCCCATCTATTTCCCATGAAGTGATGGGACCAGATACCATGATCTTTGTTTTCTGAATGTGAGCTTTAAGGCAACCTTTTCACTCTCTCCTTCACTTTCATCGGGAGGCTTTTTAGTTCCTCTTCACTTTCTGCCATAAGGGTGGTGTCATCTGCATATCTGAGGTTATTGATATATCTCTCGGCAATCTTGACTCCAGCTTGTACTTCTTCCACCCCTGCGTTTCTCATGATGTACTCTGCATAGAAGTTAAATAAGCAGGGTGACAATATACAGCCTTGACGTACTCTTTTTCCTATTTGGAACTAGTCTGTTGTTCCATGTCCAGTTCTAACTGTTGCTTCCTGACCTGCATACAGATTTCTCAAGAGGCAGGTCAGGTGGTCTGGCATTCTCCACAGTTTATTGTGATCCACACAGTCAAAGGCTTTGGCATTGTCAATAAAGCAAAAATAGATGTTTTTCTGGAACTCTTTTGCTTTTTCGATGATCCAGCAGATGTTAGCAATTTGATCTCTGGTTCCTCTGCCTTTTAAAAATCCAGTTTGAACACCTGGAATTTCATGGTTCATGTGCTATTGAAGCCTGGCTTGGAGAATTTTGAGCATTACTTTACTAGCCTGTGGGAGGAGTGCAATTGTGTGGTAGTTTGAGCATTCTTTGGCATTGCCTTTCTTTGGGATTGGAATGAAAAGTGACCTTTTCCAGTCCTGTGGCCACTGCTGAGTTTTCCAAATTTGCTGGCATATTGAATGCAGCACTTTCACAGGACCATCTTTTAGGGATTGAAATAGTTCAGCTGGAATTCATCACCTCCACTACCTTTGTTCCTCATGACACTTCCTAAGACGCACTTGACTTCACATTCCAGGATGTCTGGCTCTAGGTGACTGATCATACCATCGTTTTTATCTGGGTCATGAAGATCTTTGTATAGTTCTTCTGTGTATTCCCTGTCACCTCTTCTTAATATCTTCTGCTTCCGTTAAGCCCACACTATTTCTGTCCTTTATTGTGCCCATCTTTGCATGAAATATTCCCTTGGTATCTCTAATTTTCTTGAAGAGATCTCTAGTCTTTCCCATTCTATTGTTTTCCTCTTTCTTTGCATTGATCGCTAAGAAGTCTTTCTTGTCTCTCCTTGCTATTCTTTGAATTCTGCATTCAAATGGGTATATCTTTCCTTTTCTCTTTTGTTTTTTCCTTCACTTCTTTTCTCAGGTATTTGTAAGGCCTCCTCAGACAGCCATTTTGCTTTTTTGCATTTCTTTTTGTTAGGGACGGTCTTGATCCATCTCCTGTACAATGTTATAAACCTCCATCCATAGTTCTCATGCACTCTATCAGATCTAATGCCTTGAATTTATTTCTCACTTCTACTGTATAATCATAAAGAATTTGATTTAGGTCATACCTGAATGGTCAAGTGGTTTTCCCTACTTTCTTCAATATACGTCTGAATTAGGCAATAAGGAATTCATAATCTGAGCCACAGTCAACTCCCAGTCTTGTCAGCAAAGAACTAAATAGGCTCTTGATGAAAGTGAAAGAAGAGAGTGAAAAAGTTGGCTTAAAACTCAACATTCAGAAAACGAAGTTCATGGCAACTGGTCCCATCACTTCATGGCAAATAGATGGGAAAACAGTGGAAGCAGTGACAGACTATTTTTGGGAGCTGCAAAACAACTGGAAATGGTGACTGCAGCCATGAAATTAAAAGATGCTTGCTCCTTGGAAGGAAAGTTATGACTAATATAGACAGCAAAGCAGAGACATTATTTTGCCAGCAAAGGTTCATCTAGTCAAAGCTATTTTTTTTTTTTTTTGTTCCAGGAGTCATGTGGGGATGTGAGAGATAGACTATAAAGAAAGCTGAGTGCCAAAGAGTTGATATTTTTGGACTGTGGTGCTGGAGAAGACTCTTGAGAATCCAACCAGTCTATCCTAAAGGAAATCAGTGCTAAGCATTCATTGGAAGGAGTAATGCTCAAGCTGAAGTTCCAAATACTTTGGCCACCTGATGTGAAGAACTGACTCCTTGGAAAAAACCCTAATGCTGAGAATGATTGAAAGCAGGAACAGAAGGGGATGACAGAGGATGAGATGGTTGGATGGCATCACTGACTCAATGGACATGAGTTTGACAAAGCTCTTCATGTTGGTGATGGACAGGGAAGCCTGGAATGCTGCATTCCATGTGGTCATAAAGAGTCAGACACGACTGAGTGACTGAACTGAACTGAACTGATTACTAGGTTTTATTAATAATTATTAGGAATTCCTTCCAATGCATACCTAATGCCATAGGTGTAGTATAGCTGGATAAACCTGTGCAGCATCCTCATTCTTCCATTGGATTCATGTATTTATTTGCTTAAGAAATTTTTTATTGAGTATTCACCATATTCCAGACAATATTCTTGGAAAGAGGGGATTTGCTCATGGAAAAACCAGAGACAAAAAAATCCTACCATCATGAGTCTTATAGACGCTGATAAATAAGATCCTTGTAAAAATATAGAAAACATTCAATAGAGTTAAGAACTAAGGAAAAAAGAAAGTACATCAAAGGGAATATGAATGGAAAGATAGATATAAATGTGAGAAAAGCTATCCAGGGAAGAGCAGATTGAGAAGGTGTCTTTGAGTAAGACTAGAAAGAAATGGGGCGGGGGGGGGGTGCTTCCCAGGTGGTGCTAGTGGTGAAGAACCTGCCTGCCAATGTAGGAGACAGAAGAGATGCAAGTTCAATCCCTGGGTTGGGAAGATCCCCTGGAGTGGGGCATGGCAACCCACACCAGTATTCTTGCCTGAAGAATCCAAAGGATTGAGGAACCTGGCAGATAAGGTCACACAAAGTTGGACATGACTGAAGCGACTTAGCACCCACACATGCATGCAGAAAGAAATGGAGAGCTGACCATTGGGATATTTAGGAGAAGAGCATTCTGGGCAGAGCACACCAGACCCTCTGTAGTCAAAGGACCCTTCAGAGCATGGAGGGTCTATTCTGGAACAGTAGAAGTCTTTGTGACCAGAGGAGGGAAGAAAAGGAAGGCAGCAGAAGATAAGGCAGCAGAAAACTCAGAGAGGTTAAAGGAAACCAGATCATACAGGGTCAAGCAGTTTTTACTTTGAATGAATAAGAAATTATTGGAGGGTTTGGAGCAAGAAAAGTGATGTTTTTTTTTGTTTTTTTTTTTTTTTTTAACCAAAGGCTTAAATAGAATCACTGTAAAACAGTAGACACTCAACATGCTTGTCTGCTGAGAACTTGGGTTTTGGTGTTAATAAGAGGTATTTATTTGTAAAAGAATGTATTTTGGAAATCCAGGAATGATCACAAGAGTAAACATCAAATATTTCATGGATTTACCTGTAAAATCAAGAAAATGACACAAGTGCAAGAACACATGGATGGCTTACTTTATAACTTGGGTGTACACAAGGTTTTCTTACGATGGCTTATAATCCAGATACAATAAAAGACTGTATGACCACACAAAAGTTAAAAATGAAAATGTTTACAAGGCAAAAATACCATACAGACACATCACTTGCACACCCATCAGAAAGGCAAAATTAGAAAGCTGGATAATGTCTAAGACTGGCAAGGATATGGAGGCAGAAGAATCCTGATTCAACTGTTGGTAGGACTGCAGACAGGAGAGCCAATAGTAGTAGTGTATATAGTCAAAGATATCTGTAACTGTTCCTAGACAAAATTTCTGAAAAATTCTTTTATAATTCCATAGGGTACATATATAAGGATGCTTATAATAGCATTGTAACAGCAGAGAGTTAGAGGCAATCTAGGTGCCCATGATGCGAAGTAGATAAACAAAATGTGCTATATGCAACAGTCAGAAGTAACAGATTAAAGGCACATTTAGCAAAATAGGTGGATATTACAAACATCAAAAGTGCCTTGGACATCAAGGAGGTCAAACCAATCAATCCTAAAGGAAGTAAACCCTGAATATTCACTGGATGGATGATGCTGAAGCTGAAGCTTCAATAAATACTTTTGCCACCTTATGTGAAGGTCTTTTCATCAGAAAAGACCCTAATGTTGGGAAGGATTGAAGGCGGGTGGAGAAGGGGGTGACAGAGGATGAGATGGTTGGGTGGCATCACCCACTCAATGGGCATGAGTTTGAGCAAGCTTCGGGAGGTGGTGAAGAACAGGGAAGCCTGACGTGCTGCAGCCCATGGGATCACGACTGAACAACAACGGAAACACGGTGTTTATTGAAATAAGAAATAAAAAATTCTATAGGATGATAGCATCTATGTAAATTAAAAGCAGAAACCATAAAACTATATATTTTGCAAGAATATATGCAAATAAAAAGATTCACATCAAACACATTAGAATGTCTTTATGGAAAGGAAGAGAGTTAAGAAGGGAAACAAAAGCAAACATCACAGTCTTCTAAGGGTCACCTGTAGGTAATTCTCCCTCCCATGGGAGGATAGCATTTCCTTGCCTCCCTCCACCCTTAAGTTGGGCAAGGTCACGGGGTTAGTTCTATCTGAACAGTTGTAGGTAGAATTCATGTGTACCAATTCTAGACCAGAACATTTGATTTCTGGTGGGAGATCAACCAATGCTTTAGTTGCCTACTGCAAATAATCATGAAAGCACACATTGAGAAGAAACTCCCATCAGCCTGGATCTCTCAGTGAGTAAAAGAAGCTGAGCCCTCCCCCAACCCCTTAACCCACTAGCATGCATTGCCTAGGTAGTTTTAGTGAAATATAAACATGTTGTTTTAAGGTTCTGGAATTTGGGGGTGTTTGCTTCTTCAGCACAGTCCTAGCTTATTCTGATTAATACATGGAATAATCAATTAAATAGAGCATTCCCCATGATTCGGTGGTAAAAGAATCCACCTGCCAAGGCAGGAGTTGCAGGAGAGCCCAGTTCAATCCCTGGGTCCAGAAGATCCCCTGGAGAAGGAAATGGCAACCCACTCCAGGATTCCTGCCTGGATAATCCCATGGACAGAGGAACATGACAGGTTACAGTCCATAGGGTCACAAAGAGTCGAACATGACTGAGCATGCAAGCGCAAATAAATTTAAATAAAACAAAAACAAGGTCTTTCAGGGACCAATGATGCTGAGAAGAACAACTAACTCAAATATGTACACTCAGATTTTCCCCTGCCTCATCCCAAATGAGATGGAGAAAGAAGACAAGGTGATTGCCTAAGATCACACAGCCTTGAATTGGGACATGACAAATAAATAAATAAATAAAAAGACCCTCAAAAGGATGAACAAGAATAAATGCTTCACCTGCCTAGATTTAAGTGAGATTTTCACAAAGTTTCCTATGCTGTTTCTGTGGATAGGATGGAGATTTGTAGTCTGAAGAAAGTGGTTACTGGATTTTTCAATGGTGGAGATCCATCATATCCTATGAGGGCTGAAGAGTGAATCCGAAGCATCTTATTGAATAGCTGGGTCATCAGTTTCACTCTATTCAACCTCAAAAAAATAAAGCCAAAAGAAAACTGAGTAACTAGGATAAATATCTGCAAAAAAAAAAAAATGATATAAAAGGGAATGAAAATATGAAGAGATTCACAAAAGAACCAAAAATTAAGATAGCCTTTAAGCCTATCAAAATATGCTCTTGCTCACTCACAATAAGAGAAATGCAAATTTAGAGTACACTGAAATATAATTTCTCACCTACTAGATTGGATAAAATTAAAAACTATGATGACAACACAAATTTGCTTAATGAGACTGTGGGGAAATTGAGTGCTCTCGTGCATCTGAGGTAGAAATGTAACTTGACACAACTCTTAGAGAATTTGGTGATATCTAACAAAACTACATATGTGTTTACTTTTTAAACTAAGAATCCCACTTATAGGAATTTGCACTGAAGACAAATTTCCAAAAGTAGAGGTATAAACATGTACAAAGTTATCTTTTACAGCATTATACGGAATTGCAAAACTTTAAATAGAACATAAATGCCCTTCATATAGGAAAATATGAAATAAACTATGGTTATTTACATTGTTGTTGCTGCTCAGTCACTAAGTTGTGTCTGACTCCTTGCAACCCCATGGACTGCAACACACCAGGCTTCCCTGTTCTTCACAATCTCCCAGAGTTTGCTCAAACTCGTGTTCATTTAGTCAGTGATGCTATTCAACCATCTTATCCTCTGTTGCACCCTTTTCCCCTGCCCTCAATCTTTCCCAGCATGGGGGTTTTCCCAGTGAGCTGGCTTTTCGTATCAGGTGGCCAAGTATTGGAGCTTCAGCTTCAGCATCGGTCCTTCCAATGAATTTCTATGGTTGATTTCCTTTAGGATTTACTGGTTTGATCTTCTTGCTGTCCAAAGGACTCTCAAGAGTCTTCTCCAGTACCACAGTTTGAAAGCATCAGTTCTTCCGTGCCCAGCCTTCTTTATGGTCCAACTCTCACATCCATATGAGACTACTGGAAAAACCATTTCTTTGCCTATACAGACTTTGATAGCAAAATGATGTCTCTGCTTTTCAACAAGCTGTCTAGGTTTGTTATAGCTTTTCTAGGTTTGTTATAGATTTCTTCCAAGGAGTACCCTTTAATTTTGTGGCTACAGTCACTGTTTGCAGAGATTCTGGAGCTCAAGAAAATAAAATCTGCCACAGTTTCCACATTTTTCCCCATCTATTTGCCATGAAGTGATGGGACTGGATGCCAAATCTTAGTGTTTTAATGTTGAGTTTTAAGCCAGGTTTTTCACTCTCTTCTTTCACCCTCATCAAAAGGCTCTTTAGTTCCTCTTCTCTTTCTTCCATTAAAGTGTCATCTGCATATCTGAGGCTGTTGCTATTTCTCCTATCAATCTCTATTCCAGCTTGTGATTCAGCCAACCTGACATTTCATATGATGTACTTCGAATATAAGTTAAATAAGTAGGTTGACAATATACAGCCTTGTCATATTCTTTTCTTTTGAACCAGTCTATTGTCCCAAGTCTGGTTCTAACTGTTGTTTCTTGACCTGTGTACAAGTTTCTCAGGAGGTTGGTAAGATGTCCTTGTATTCCCATTTCTTTAAAAGTTTTTCAATTTGTTGTGATTATGGAGTCAAAAGCTTTTCTCTAGTCAATGAAGCAGTATAATAGATTTTTTTTTTTAATTTCCTTGCTTTTTCTATGATCCAAGGGATGCTGACA
Organism: Redunca redunca; assembly: GCA_006410935.1. Lineage (NCBI taxonomy): Eukaryota > Metazoa > Chordata > Mammalia > Artiodactyla > Bovidae > Redunca > Redunca redunca. The sequence continues at coordinate 264,169 of SJYQ01000963.1, forward strand.
GTTTGATCTCTGGTTCCTCTGCCTTTTCTAAATCCAGCTTGTACATCTGGAAGTTCTTGGTTCAAGTACTGTTGAAGCCTAGCTTGAAGGATTTTGAGCATTACCTCACTAGCATGTGAAATGTAAAGTAGTTTGAACATTCTTTGGCATTTCCCTTCTTTTGGGATTGAAATGAAAACAGATTTTCCAGTCCTGTTGCCATTGCTGAGTTTTCCAAATTTGCTAGCATATTGACTGCAGCACTTTAACAGTATCATCTTTTGGGATTTGAAATGGTTATTTACATAATGAAGGTGCTATAAACTATAAAAAGAATGAGGAGTATCTCTGAACTTATATGTAGTGAATTTCAGCATTATCTGTTATATGGGAGGAAGTGCATATACGGTGCTTTCTTTTTACGTAATAAAGAGAAATAAGAAGACATACATGGTCTGTTCATTTGGGAAAAATTTAAGAAGATAAATAAGCCAGAAACTAGTGAAATTGGGTACCTGTAAGAAGCGGGTAGAAATGGAGTATAAAGGAAAGGACAGAATAGAAGTGGTGGGCAGAAGGAGAATGTTTATGATCACATCTTCTTATATACTTCTGATATTTGGAAATATGTTAATGTCTACTGATATAAAAATTAGAAAATAAAAAATGTGGAAAAAACTAAAATGGAATACAAAGAAAAACAAATAGATTTAGTAGTATAATATACCCACACTGCAGGGTGGGGGTAATTAATCTAAGCAACATTTGAACAGAGTAATGTTATTTTATGTTTTCAGGTGAAAAGCAAAACCAAAGATATTTTAAACTAATAGGTTTGATTTCCACTAGAGTATAGGACTAAAAATTGTAAACTTCTTTCTGTGTATTCTAGGACTGAGTAAATATATTAATAGATTATGGATAATGGGAAGTCAGGTGGGGCTTAGGAAGCATCGCTATGAACAAAGCTGGTGGAGTTGATGGAATTCCAGTTGAGCTATTTCAAATCCTAAGTGCTGCACTCAAAAAACCAGCAAATTTGGAAAACTCAGCAGTGGCCACAGGACTGGAAAAGGTCCGTTTTCATTCCAATCCCAAAGAAAGGCAATGCCAAAGAATGCTCAAACTACCGCACAATTGCACTCATCTCACACGCTAGTAAAGTAATGCTCAAAATTCTCCAAGCCAGCCTTCAGCAATACGTGAACCATGAACTTTCAGATGTTCAAGCTGGATTTAGAAAAAGCAGAGGACCCAGAGATCAAATTGCCAACATCTGCTGATCATCGAAAAAGCAAGAGAGTTCCAGAAAAACATCTATCTCTGCTTTATTGACTATGCCAAAGCCTTTGATTGTGTGGATCACAATAAACTGTGGAACATTCTGAAAGAGATGGGAATACCAGACCACCTGACCTGCCTCTTGAGAAACCTGTATCCAGGTAAGGAAGTAAGAGTTAGAACTGGACATGGAACAATAGACATTCCAAATTGGAAAAAGAGTACATCAAGGCTGTATATTGTCACCCTGCTTATTTAACTTTTATGCAGAGTACATTACGAGAAACTCTGGGCTGGAGGAAGCACAAGCTGGAATCAAGATTGCCAGGAGAAATATCAATAACTTCAGATATGCAGATGACACCACCCTTATGGACTAAAGAGCCTCTTGATGAAAATGAAAGAGGAGAGTGAAAAAGTTGTCTTAGAACTCAAGATTCAGAAAACTAAGATCATGGCATCCAGTTCCATCACTTCATGGCAAACAGATGGGGAAACAGTGGCTGACTTTTGTGGGCTCCAAAATCACTGCAGATGGTGATGGCAGCCATGAAATTAAAAGATGCTTACTCCTTGGAAGGAAAGTTATGACCAACCTAGACAGCATATTAAAAAGAAGAGACATTACTTTGCCAACAAAGGTTCATCTAGTCAAGGCTATGGTTTTTCCAGTAATCGTGTACAGATGTGCGAGTTGGACTGTGAAGAAAGCTGAGTGCCGAAGAATTGATGCTTTTGAACTGTGGTGTTGGAGAAGACTCTTGAGAGTCCCTTGGACTGCAAGGAGATCCAACCAGTCCATTCTAAAGGAGATCAGTCCTGGGTGTTCACTGAGGGACTGATGTTGAAGCTGAAACTCCAGTACTTTGACCACTTGATGTGAAGAGCTGACTCATTTGAAAAGACCCTGATGCTGGGAAATATTGAGGGCAGGAGGAGAAGGGGACAACAGAGGATGAGATGGTTGGGTGGCATCACCAATACAATGGACGTGCTGGGAAATATTGAGGGCTGGAGGAGAAGGGGATGACAGAAGATGAGATGGTTGGGTGGCATCACTGATACAATGGACGTGGGTTTGGATGGACTCCAGGAGTTGGTAATGCATAGGGAGGCCTGGCATACTGTGGTTTGCAAAGAGTTGGACACGACTGAGCTGAACCGAACTGAACTGAATGGGAACTTGGCATCATACTGCTGGAAAGAGAGTTACATGGGAAAGAGGGAAGGTTAAAATAACACCTAAAAGATTTTGGAACAAAATTTGAGGAACTGATACGAATTTATGACTTAGAAATAAATATAGATAGAAATAGATTTAAATAGGTATGGGTATAGATATACACACATGTATTACCCAGCTCTGCTTTCTGAGCGTTTAGAAGCAACGCTACTAAAATGGAAATGAACACACTTAGTATCCAGATCTTGGTTTTCAGACACCATTCTCTCCTAAAGGAGCCAGAATTCTTTGGATAAATGGCAAGTTCTAGTGTTGGGTCTGGACAAATATAAGGTGAGACTGGGACATGTTACTCTGCCAGAAAAGAAATGCTCAAGAAATGGGAGAAACCATTCAAAATGACACAGGAGCTATTTTAAGGGCTCCCATTGGTCAAATCAAGGGCAATCACAATAAATAATGATAGTAATATATTATGACCCATTAAATAAATGAAGTCTATATTGGTATAGATATCAAGTCCATGCTGATATAGATAAATAGATGAAAGAACAAATGGGAGAGAAAGGAAAGCTTTTCTTGGCTATAATGCCAACTTAATAAATATAGAAGTTATAACTGAATGAGAAAAAAATTGTATAGTTTCTCAGCCATCATGGTAATAATTGATTCAGGTAAGAATCATAAAAATACTAAATAATAAAATTAGTAGGTGGAAATTTGATGTAAAATAAGATATTTACACAGTTTTAAAGAATCTCCTCACAAAATGTTTCTTAATTACAAAAAGAAAATGTTAATTTTAAATTATTAAAATAGCTGGGCAGACACCACTTTAAGTGAACAAAATTAACCATTAGGAACAGGGCAGATAGATATATGCCTCCTGATATAATGCACTGAAAAGGATCCCTTCTGTGATGTTCCTGGAAAAAATGCATAATCTGAATCCAATCTGATGAAGAAATATCAAGCAAAACCAAATTGAGGCAGCTTCTAGTATGGTCCTGAATGATCTCTGCCTTCTGTTATTCCCATCCGTGTATAGGCCCTCTCACACTGAAAAGGACTGATCTGTATGTTTGTATTAGTCAAGTTTCTCCATAGAAGACGAGATATAGAGACAGGCAGACACAGATACATAGAGAGAGACACAGACACAAGGACAGAGACAAAGAGAGACAGAGGCAGAAACACGGATTTATAATAAATAACTGTACACACAATTAGGAAAGCTGACAAGTCCCAAGATCTACAAGATGAGCTGGCAAGATAGAGACCCAGGAGAGGCAATGGAGTAGCTCCAGTCCAAAAACCAGCAGCCTTGAGCCCTGGGAAGAGCTGACTTTTCAGTTCCAGTCTGAAAGGCAAGAAAAAAAGCCAATGTCCCAGTCTGAGAGCAGTCAGTTCAGTTCAGTTCAGTCACTCAGTCGTGTGCGACTCTTTGCGACCCCACGAATCGCAGCACGCCAGGCCTCCCTGTCCATCACCAACTCCCGGAGTTCACTCAGACTCACGTCCATCGAGTCAGTGATGCCATCCAGCCATCTCATCCTCAGTCGTCCCCTTCTCCTCCTGCCCCCAATCCCTCCCAGCATCAGTGTCTTTTCCAGTGAGTCAACTCTTTGCATCAGATGGCCAAAGTACTGGAGCTTCAGCTTTAGCATCATTCCTTCCAAAGAAATCCCAGGGTTGATCTCCTTCAGAATGGACTGGTTGGATCTCCTTGCAGTCCAAGTACTCTCAAGAGTCTTCTCCAACACCACAGTTCAAAAGCATCAATTCTTTGGCGCTAAGCCTTCTTTACAGTCCAACTCTGACATCCATACATGACCACTGGAAAAACCATAGCCTTGACTAGACGGACCTTAGTCGGCAGAGTAATGTCTCTGCTTTTGAATATGCTATCTAGGTTGGTCATAACTTTTCTTCCAAGGAGTAAGCATCTTTTAATTTCATGGCTGCAGTCACCATCTGCAGTGATTTTGGAGCCCCCCAAAATAAAGTCTGACACTGTTTCCACTGTTTCTCCATCTATATCCCATGGAGTGATAGGACTGGATGCCATGATCTTTGTTTTCTGAATGCTGAGGTTTAAGCCAACTTTTTCACTCTCCTCTTTCACTTTCATCAAGAGACTTTTTAGTTCCTCTTCACTTTCTGCCATAAAGGTGGTGTCATCTGCATATCTGAGGTTATTGATATTTCTCCCAGCAATCTTGCTTCCAGCTTGTGTTTCTTCCAGTCCAGCGTTTCTCATGATGTACTCTGCATATAAGTTAAATAAGCAGGGTGACAGTCAGACAGGAGGAATTCTCTCTTACTCAAGTAATGGTCAGACTTTCCTTCTATTCAGGCCCTTAACTGATCGGATAAGCCTTATCCACATTAGGCAGGGCAATATACTTTGTCAGTCTACTGATATTACATGTTAATCTCAGGGATTCCAGTCCAAGATGGTTAAATAGGAGGCTCTTGAACTCCCCTTTTCCCATGGGCATGTCCAAACACCATCTCCCTGTCAGAACAGAAAGGACAGAAAGCTTATTCAGAGAAATGATAGCTAAAAACTTCCCTAACCTGGGGAAGGAAATGGACCTCCAGGTCCCGGGATCCTAGAGAGCTCCAATTAGATTAATTCCAAGAGACTTAACCCAAAATACATCATAACTCAATCGTCAAAAGTTTAGTTCAGTTCAGTTCAGTCGCTCAGTCATATCCAACTCTTTGTGACCCCATGAATTGCAGCACGCCAGGGCTCCCTGTCCATCATCAACTCCCAGAGTTCACCCAAACCCACATCCATCGAGTTCGTGATGCCATCCAGCCATCTCATCCGCTGTCATCCCCTTTTCCTCCTGCCCCCAATCCCTCCCATCATAAGAGTCTTTTCCACTGAGTTAACTCGTCGCATGAGGTGGCCAAAGTACTGGAGTTTCAGCTTTAGCATCATTCTTTCCAAAGAACACCTAGGGCTAATCTCCTTCAGAATAGACTGGTTGGATCTCCTTGCAGTCCAAGGGACTCTCAAGAGTCTTTTCCAACACCACAGTTCAAAAGCATCAATTCTTCAGCGCTCAGCTTTCTTCACAGTCCAACTCTCACATCCATACTAGCCTTGACTAGATGGACCTTTGTTGACAAAGTAATGTCTCTGCTTTTGAATATACTATCTAGGTTGGTCATAACTTTCCTTCCAAGGAGTAAGAGTCTTTTAATTTCATGGCTGCAATCACCATCTGCCTTGATTTTAGAGCCCCAAAAAAGTCTGACACTGTTTCCACTGTTTCCCCATCTATTTCCCATGAATTGATTGGACCAGATGCCATGATCTTAGTTTTCTGAATGTTGAGCTTTAAGCCAACATTTTCACTCTCTTCTTTCACTTTCATCAAGAGGCTTTTTAGTTCCTCTTCACTTTCTGCCATAAGGATGGTGTCATCTGCATATCTGAGGTTATTGATATTTCTCTGGGCAATCTTAATTCCAGCTTGTGCTTCTTCTAGGCCAGCATTTCTCATGATGTACTCTGCATAGAAGTTAAATAGTTAAAGACTCTTAAAAGCAGAAAGAGAAAAGCAATGTATTATGTATCAGAGAACCCTCATAAGACTGGCAGCAGATTTTACAGTAGAAACTTTGCAGATCAGAAGGGAGCAGTGTGATATATTCAGCTGCTGATCAAGAATATTGTGTCCAGCAAAGTTGTCCTTGAGAATTCAAGGAAAAGTGACAAGTTTTCCAGACCAAGAAAAAGTGAAAGGAATTTGTAATCATAAGATCAGCATTATAAGAAATGTTAAAGGGACTTAAGAGTTAAACCTGAGATAAAAGAGCCAATTAGGAACAGAAAAACTTAAAAGTATCAATCTCATTGGAAAAGATATTATTAAATATATAGTTAAATTCAGTTAGAATCAGAATCAGTTCAGTCACTCAGTCATGTCAGACTCTTTGTGATCCCACGGACTGCAGCAAGTCAGGTTTCCCTGTCCATCACCAAATCCTAGAGCTTACTCAAATTCATGTCCATCCAGTCAGTGATGTCATCCAATCATCTCATCCTCTGTCATCCCCTTCTCCTCCTGCCTTCAATCTTTCCCAGCATCAGGGTCTTTTCCAGAGTCAGTTCTTTGCATCAGGTGGCCAAAGTATTGGAGTTTCAGCTTCAGCATCAGTCCTTCCAAAGAATATTCAGGACTGATTTCCTTTAGCATAGACTGGCTTGATCTCCTTGCTGTCTAAGGGATTCTCAATAGTCTTCTCCAACAGCACAGTTCAAAAGCATAAGTTCGTCGGCTCTCAGCTTTCTTTATATCCCAACTCTTACATACATATATGACTACTGGAAAAAACATAGCTTTGACTAGAAGGACCTTTGTTGGCAAAGTTTATGTCTCGGTTTTTTAATAGACTGTCTAGGTTGGTCATAACTTTTCTTCCAAGGAGCAAGCATCTTTTAATTTCATGGCTGCATTCATCATCTTCAGTGATTTTGGATCCCCCCAAAATGAAGTCTGTCATTGTTTCTATTGTTCCCCATCTATTTGCCATGAAGTGATGGGACCAGATGCCATGATCTTAGTTAAATTAATAATACGCTAATGCTGTGATGTGCTGTGCTGTGCTTAGTCACTCAGTCACATATGTCTCTTCGTGACCTCATGGACTACAGCCTGCCTGTCTCCTCTCTCCATGGGAGTTCTCTGTTCATGGGGATTCTCCAGGCAAGAATACAGGAGTGGGCTGCCATGCCCTATTCCAACCCAGGGATCGAACCTAGGTCTCCCACACTACAGGCAGACTCTTTACTATCTGAGCCACCAAGGAAGTCCAAGAATACTACAATGGGTAACGCTATCCCTTCTCCAGGGGATCTTCCTGATCCAGGAACTAAACCTGGGCCTCCTGCATTGCAGGTAGGTTCTTTACCAGCTGAGTTACGAGGAAAGCCAATATTGTAATGGTGGTGGATAAATCACTTATAAATCTAGTATGAAGGTTAGAAGATAAAAGTAGTAAAAGTAACTATAGCTACAATAATTCATTAATGGATATACAAGGTAAAAAAGATGTGAATTGTGACTTAGAAAACATAAAATTGTGAGTGGAAGGGTGTAAAAATATAGAGCTTTAGTACACGATCAGTCTTAAATTGTTAAAAGCTTAAAGGATAAGGTTATCAGTTCAGTTCAGTCACTCAGTCCTGTCTGACTCTTTGCAACCCCATAGACTGCAGCATGCCAGGCTTCCCTGTCCATTACCAACTCCCAGAACTTGCTCAAAATTATTTCCATCCACTCGGTGATGCCATCCAACCATCTCGATCTCTGTCATTCCCTTCTCCTCCTGCCTTCAATCTTTCCCAGGATCTTTTCCAATGAGTCAGTTCTTCGCATCAGGTGGCCAAGTTATTGGAGCTTCAGCATCAGTGCTTCCAATGAATATTCAGGACTGGTTTCCTATAGGATGGACTGGTTGGATCTCCTTGCATTCCAAGGGATTCTCAAGAGTCTTCTCCAACACCACATTTCAAAAGCATCAATTCTTTGGTGCTCAGCTTTCTTTAAAAAATTTTCTTTTTAATTTTAATTGGAGGCTAATTATTTTACAATATTGTAGTGGTTTTTGCCATACACTTACATGGCACCCCACTCCAGTACTCTTGCCTGGAAAATCCCATGGACGGAGGAGCCTGGTAGGCTGCAGTCCATGGGGTCGCTAGGAGTTGGACATGACTGGGCGACTTCACTTTCACTTTTCACTTTCATGCATTGGAGAAGGAAATAGCAACCCACTCCAGTGTTCTTGCCTGGAGAATCCCAGTGATGAGGGAGCCAGATGGGCTGCCATCTCTGGGGTCACACAGAGTCGGACACGACTGAAATGACTTAGCAGCAGCAGCAGCAGCAGCAGACATGAATCAGCCATGGGCGTACATGTGTCGCCCTGTCCTGAAATCCCTCCCACTTCGCTCCCCATCCCATTCCTCTGTGTTGTCCCAGTGCACTGGCTTTGAGTGTCCTGTTTCATGCATTGAACTTGGACTGGTCATTGATTTCACCTATGCTAATATTCATGTTTCAATGCTATTCTTTCAAATCATCCCACCTTTGCCTTCTCCCAGAGTCCAGACATCTGTTCATCTGTCTGTTTTGCTGTCTTGCATATAGGGTCACCATTACCATCTTTCTAAATTCCATCTATATGCATTAATATGTTGTATGTTTTTTTTTTTTTCCTGACTTAACTCTATAATAGGCTCCAGTTTTATACACCTCATTTATAGCCCAGCTCTCACACTCATACAGGACTACTGGAAAAACTATAGCTTTGACTAGATGAACCTTTCTTGGCAAAGGAATATCTGCCTTTAAATATGCTGTTTATAGCTTTTATAAATGAGCTGTTCATATTTTATAATAACATGCTCGTCATAGCTTTTCTTCCAAGGAACAAGCATCTTTTAATTTCATGGCTGTAGTCATCATCTTCAGTGATTTTGGAGCCCAAGAAAATAAAGTCTCACTATTTTCATTGTTTACCCATCTACTTGCCATGAAGTGATGGGACCAGATGCCATAATCTTAGTTTTTTGAATGTTAAATTTTAAGCCAGCCTTTTCACCCTCATCTTTCAGTTTCATCAAGAGGCCCTTCATTTCCTTTTCCTTTCTGCCATAATGGTTGTATCATCTGTGTATCTAAGGTTATTGATATTCCTCCCAGCAATCTTTATTACAGCTTGAGCTTCATTCAGCATGATGTACCCTGCATATAAGTTAAATAAGCAGGGTGACAATATACAGCCTTGATGTACTCCTTTCTCAATTTTGAAACAGTCTGTTCCATGTCCTGTTCTAACTATTGCTTCTTGGCCTACATACAGATTTCTCAGGAGGCAGGAAATGTGGTCTGGGATTTCCATCTCTAAGAATTTTCCACAGTTTCTTGTGATCCACACAGTCAAAGGCTTTGGTGTAATCAGTAAAGAAGAAGTAGATGCTTTTCTGGTATTCTTTTGGTTTTTCTATGATCCAATGGATGTTGGCAATTTGGTCTCTGGTTCCTCTGCCATTTTAAAATCCATTTTGAACATTAGGAAGTTCATGGTTCACATACTGTTGAAGCCTGGCTTGGATAATTTTGAGCATTAATTTGCTAGCGTGTGACATGAGTGCAATTGTGCCGTAGGTTGAACGTTCTTTCACATTGCCTTTCTTTGGGGTTGGAATGAAAACTGACCTTTCCAGTCCTGTGGCCACTGCTGAGTTTTCCAAATTTGCTGAAATATAGAGTACAGCACTTGCATGGCACCATCTTTTAGGATTTGAAATAGCTCAGCTGGAATTCCATCACCTCCACTAGCTTTGTTAGTCATGACGCTTCCTAAGGCCCACTTGACTTTGCATTCCAGGATGTCTGGCTCTAGGTTAATCATCCCACCATCATGGTTATCTGGTTCATTTAGATCTTTTTTTGTAGATAGTTCTTCTGTGTATTCTTGTCACCTGTTCTTAATATTTTCTATTCTGTTAGGTCCATACCATTTCTGTCCTTTACTGAGCCCATCTTTGCAGGAAATGTTCCCTTTGTATCTCTAATTTTCTTGAAGAGATCTTAATTTCTTCCCCTTGTATTGTTTTCCTCTTTTTTTTTCATTGATCATTGAGGAAGGTTTTCTTATCTGTTTTTGCTTTTCTTTGGAACTCTGCATTCAGATGGGTATATCTTTCCTTTTCTTTTTTTTGCCTTTCACTTCTCTTCTTTTCTTAACTATTTGTAAGTCCTCCTCAGACAATTATTTTGACTTTTTTCATTCATTTTTCTTGCAGATGGTCTTAATCACTGCCTCCTGTATAATGTCATGAACCTCTGTCCATAGTCCTTCAGGCACTGTCTATCATATCCCTTGAATCTCTCTGTCACTTCCACTATATAATTGTAAGGGACTTGATTTAGGTCATACCTGAATGGTCTAGTGGTCTTCCCTACTTTATTCAATTTAAATCTGAATTTGTCAGCTCCTGGTCTTGTGGATATCATAAGAGAATACTACAAACAGTTATTATAGTATTGGCAACAAATTGGACAACCTAGAAGAAGCTGACAAATTTCTGGAAATATACAGCTTTTCAAAACTGAATCAGAAAGAAACAGACAATGTGAACATGCCAATCACTAATGGTAAAATTGAATTTTTTAATTTAAAAAAATTCCAGCAAATAAAAGTCCAGAATCAGACAGATTCACAGGGAAATGCTCTCAAAGATATAAATATCTACACTCCTATTCTAAAAAATTTCAGAGGACTCCTAAGTTCATTCTATGAAGACACTGTGATCCTGATACCAAAACTAGACAAAGATACCACAAAAAGAAAATTACAGGCAATATCTTTGATGAATATGGATGCAAAAATCTTAGCAAAATATTAGCAAACCAAATTTAACGATATATAAAAAAAGGATCATATACAATATTCAAGTGGAATTTATTTCAGAGATGTAAAGATGCTTCAATATTTGCAAATCAGTCAGTATGATACATTACATTAACAGAAGAAAGAATAAAAATCACACTATCATCTCAATAGATAGAGAAATAGCATTTGACAAATTTAACATCTCTTCATGATAAAAAGTCTTATCAAAGCTGATAGAGAGGTAAATATCTTGTATATGTTGGCATATATTCTAACATAATAAAGGCCATTTATGGCAAACCCACATCTGGTATCATACTCAGTGATGAAATTGAAAGCTTTTCTTCTAAAACTAGAGACAAGAAAAGGGTGCCCACTTTTGCTACTTTTTAACATAGTATATGAAGTCCTAGCTATAGTAATCAGATGAGAGAAAATTAGAAGGCATCCAAATTGGAAGGAGGAAAAGTAAAGCTGCCACTGTTTGCTTTGCAGATGGCATGATACTTTATATAGAATGCTCTAGCATCTCTACCAAAACTATTAACACTAATAAATTAATTTGGTTAAGATGTAGAATATAATATTTATATATAGAAACTTGTTACTTGTCTATATACTAATAATGAATTACCAGAAACAGTAAGGAAATAACCCCATTTACAATTGCATCAGAAAGAATAAAATACCTAGGAATAAACTCAACCAAGGAGGAGGAAGATCCATACTCTAAGAAATATGAAACATTAATGAAGAAATCTGAAAATGGTACAAAGAGGTGGAAGGATATTCCATGTTCTTTGATTAAAGGATTTAACATTGTTAAAATGTCCATACTATCCAAAGTAATCTGCATATTGAATGCAATCCCTATCAAAATACCCATAATATTTTTCACAGAACTAGAAAAAAATCTTTAAAAAGTATATGGAATCACACTGAATTGCCAAGTTGAGAAAAAAGAACAAAACTAGAAGTATCAATTCCCTGAATTCAAACTATACTAAAAAGCTACAGTGATCAAAACTGTACTGTTTGACATTAAAATGAACACATAAATCAGTGGAACAGAATACAGAGTCCAGAACCCAAGACAAAACATTCAATATCAAGTAATCCAAGTCTATGCCCCAAACCACTAATGCTGAAGAAGCTGAAGTTGAATAGTTCTATGAAGACCTACATGACCTTCTAGAACTAACACCAAAGAAAAGGATGTGACTTTCATCATAGGAGACTGGAATGCAAAAGTAGGAAGTCAAGAGATTACTGCAGTAAAAGGCAAATTTGGCCTTGGAGTACAAAATAAAGCAGGGCAAAGGCTAACAGAGTTTTGTCAAGAGAATGACTGATCATAGCAAACACCCTCTTACAACAACATGAGACTCTACACGTGGACATCACCAGATGGTCAATACTGAAATCAGATTGATAACATTCTCTGTAGCTGAAGATGGACAAACTCTAAACAGTCAGCAAAAACAAGACCAGGGGCTGACTGTGGCTCAGATCATGACCCCCTTATTGCAAAATTCAGACTTAAATTGAAGAACATAGGGAAAACCACTAGACCATTCAAGTATGACCTAAATCAAATCCCTTATGATTACACAGTGGAAGTGACAAATAGATTCAAGGGACTGGATCTGATAGGCAGAATGCCTGAAGAACTATGGATGGAGGTTTGTAACAGTGTACAGGAGACTATGATAAAAATCATTCCCAAGAAAAAGTAATGCAAAAAGGCAAAATTGTTGCCTGAGGAGGCCTTACAAATAGCTGAGAAAAGAAAAAAAGTTAAAAGCAAGGGAGAAAAGGAAAAATATACTCATCTGAATGCAGAATTCCAAAGAATAGCAAGGAGAGATAAGAAAGCTTCCCTAAGTGATTAATGCAAAGAAATAGAGAAAAACAATAGAATAGGAAGAACCCAGAAATCTCTTCAAGAAAAGTAGAGATACCAAGGGAACATTTCATGCAAAGATGGGCTCAGTAAAGGACAGAAATGGTATGAACCTAACAAAAGCAGAAGATATTAAAAAGAGGTGGCAAGAATACCCAGAACTATACAAAAGAGATGTTAATGACCCAGCTAACCATGATGATGTGATCACTCACCTAGAGCCAGATATAGGAAAAATCAATATAAACAAAGCTGGTGAAGATGATGGGATGCCAGCTGAGCTTTTTCAAATCCCAAAAGATGGTTCTGTGAAAGTGCTGCACTCAATATGCCAGAAAATTTGGAAAGCTCAACAGTGGCCACAGGGCTGGAAAAGGTCAGTTTTCATTCCAATCCCAAAGAAAGACAAAGCAAAGAATGTTCAAACCTACAAACATATAGTCAATTAATCTACAACAAAGAAGCAAAAATATACAATGGAGGAAAGACATGCCTTTCAATAAATGTTCTGGGAAAATCAGACAGCTATCTATAAAACAACAACAGTAGAACATTTCTTGTATCCATATTCAAAATAAACTAAAAATTGATTAAAGACCTAAATGTAAAACCTGTAACCATATACTAGAAAGAAATAATACGTAGAACACTCTTTGACATGAATAGTAGCAATATTTTACTTTGATCTGACTCTTAAGGCAAAAGAAATAAAAACAAAAATAAACAAGTGGGACCAAATTAAAGTTAAAAAAACTTTTCAACAGTAAAAGAAACCATCAACAAAATGAGAGGACAGTCAAATAAATGGAATAAAATATTTGCAACTGATATGACCAGTAAGAGTTTAATATTCAAAATATATAAACAGCTTATACAATACAATATCAAAAAGAAGAAATCCAAAAATGGGCAGATAACCCCAAAAGGCATTTTTTCCAAAGAAGATATACAAATGACCAATAAGCACATGATAAGAGGCTCACCACAGGTTATCATCAGAGAAATGCACATCAAAACCTCAGTGAGAAATCACTTCATACTTGTTGCTATCATCAAAAAGTCTACAAATAACAAAAGTTGACAATGATGTGGACAAAATGGAACCACAGTACATAGTTGAGATTATAAATTAGTGTATCCACTGTGAAAAATAATATATAGATACCTCAAAACAGTAAAAATAGAATTACCATATGATCCAGCAATTTCACTGTTGAGTACATCTGAAGTAAACAAAAAGACACATGCACCCCAATGTTAATAGCAGCATTATTTACAATAGTTCTGATATGGAAGTATACACAACATATTCAGTTCAGTTCAGTTCAGTCACTCAGTCATGTCCAACTCTCTGCGACCCCATGAACTGCAACACACGAGGCCTCCCTGTCCATCATCAACTCCCAGAGTTCACCCAAACTCTAGTCTATTGGGTCAGTGATGCCATCCAATCATCTCATCCTCTGTCGTACCCCTCTCCTCCTGCCCTCAATCTTTCCCAGCATCAGAGTCTTTTCAAATGTCAGCTCTTTGCATCAGGTGGCCAAAGTATTGGAGTTTCAGCTTCAACATCAGTCCTGGATGCCATTTCAAACTTGTAATGTCATACATTTCTATCTATCTATATGCTGCTTTAGTGCCATCCCAGCAGTTTTTGTGTCCAGTTCAGTTCAGTTCAGTCGCTCAGTCGTGTCCAAATCTTTGCAACCCCATGAATCGCAGCACGCCACGTCTCCCTGTCCATCACCAACTCCTAGAGTTCACTCAGACTCACGTCCATCGAGTCAGTGATGCCATCCAGCCATCTCATCCTCTGTCTTCCCCTTCTTCTCCTGCCCCCAATCCCTCCCAGCATTAAAGTCTTTTCCAATGAGTCAGTTCTTCACATGAGGTGGCCAAAGTACTGGAGTTTCAGCTTTAGAATCATTCCTTCCGAAGAAATCCCAGGGTTGATCTCACTCAGAAGGGACTAGTTGGATCTCCTTGCAGTCCAAGGGACCATCAAGAGCCTTCTCCAACACCACAGTTCAAAAGCATCAATTCTTCAGTGCTCAGCCTTCTTCACAGTCCAACTCTCACATCCATACATGACTACTGGAAAAACCATAGTCTTGACTAGACAGACCTTAGTCAGCAAGGTAATATCTCTGCTTTTGAGTGTGCTATCTAGGTTGGTCATAACTTTTCTTCCAAGGAGTAAGAGTCTTTTAATTTCATGGCTGCAGTCACCATCTGCAGTGATTTTGGAGCCCCCAAATATAAAGTCTGACACTGTTTCAACTGTTTCCCCATCTATTTCCCATGAAGTGTTGGGACCGGATGCCATGATCTTAGTTTTCTGAATGTTGAGCTTTAAAACCAACTTTTTCACTCTCTTTTTTCACTTTCATCAAGAGGCTTCTTAGTTCCTCTTCACTTTCTGCCATAAAGGTGGTGTCATCTGCATATCTGAGGTGATTGATATTTCTCCCTCAATCTTGATTCCAGCTTGTGTTTCTTCCAGTCCAGCATTTCTCATGATGTACTCTGCATATAATTTAAATAAGCAGGGTGACAATATACAGCCTTGATGTACTCCTTTTCCTATTTGGAACCAGTCTGTTGTTCCATGTCCAGTTCTAACTGTTGCTTCCTGACCTGCATACAGATTTCTGAAGAGGCAGGTCAGGTGGTCTGGTATTCCCATCTCTCAGAATTTTCCAGTTTATTGTGATCCACACAGTCAAAGGCTTTGGCATAGTCAATAAAGCAGAAGTAGATGTTTTTCTGGAACTCTTTTGCTTTTTCCATGATCCAGCAGATGTTGGCAATTTGGTCTCTGGTTCCTCTGCCTTTTCTAAAACCAGCTTGAACATCATGAAGTTCGTGGTTCACGTACTGCTGAAGCCTGGCTTGAAGAATTTTGAGCATTACTTTTCTAGCATGTGAGATGAGTGCAATTGTGCGGTCGTTTGAGTATTCTTTGGCATTGCCTTTCTTTGGGATTGGAATGAAAACTGACCTTTTCCAGTCCTGTGGACACTGCTGAGTTTTCCAAATTTGTTGGCAT
>SJYQ01000963.1:280301-294648 GCA_006410935.1 Redunca redunca
TTGCCTTGAGAACCCCATGAACAGTATGAAAAGGCAAAATGATAGGATACTGAAAGAGGAACTCCCCAGGTCAGTAAGTGCCCAATATGCTACTGGAGATCAGTGGAGAAATAACTCCAGAAAGAATGAAGGGATGGAGCCAAAGCAAAAACAATACCCAGCTGTGGATGTGACTGGTGATAGAAACAAGGTCCGATGCTATAAAGACCAATATTGCATAGGAACCTGGAATGTCAGGTCCATGAATCAGGGCAAATTGGAAGTGGTCAAACAAAAGATGGCAAGAGTGAATGTCGACATTCTAGGAATCAGTGAACTAAAATGGACTGGAATGGGTGAATTTAACTCAGATGACCATTACATCTACTACTGTGGGCAGGAATCCCTCAGAAGAAATGGAGTAGCCATCATGGTCAACCAAAGAGTCCAAAATACAGTACTTGGATGCAATCTCAAAAATGACAGAATGATCTCTGTTTGTCTCCAAGGAAAACCATTCCATATCACGGTAATCCAAGTTTATGCCCCAACCAGTAATGCTGAAGAAGCTGAAGTTGAACGGTTCTATGAAGACCTACAAGAACTTTTAGAACTAACACCCAAAAAAAAATGCACTGGTCATAGCAAACACCCTCTTCCAACAACACAAGAGAAGACTCTACACATGGACATCACCAGACGGTTAACTCCGAAATCAGATTGATTATATTCTTTGCAGCCAAAGATAGAGAAGCTCTATACAGTCAACAAAAACAAGACTAGGAGCTGACTGTGGCTCAGATCATGAACTCCTTATTACCAAATTCAGACTGAAGTTGAAGAAAGCAGGGAAAACCAGTAGACCATTCAGGTATGACCTAAATCAAATCCCTTATCATTATACAGTGGAAGTGAGAAATAGATTTAAGGGCCTAGGTCTGATATATAGAGTGCCTGATGAACTATGCAGTGAGGTTCATGACATTGTACAGTTTTTGTGTACTGTGTCTTTATTATCATTCAGTTTCAAAAAATTTTAATTCCTTGGGATTTTTTTCTTAAGGAGATGGGTTATTTAGAAGTATCATTTATACTTCTTAACATTTTGGGATTTTCTAAGTATCTAATGTTTATTGATTTCCAATTTAATTTCACTATGATCAGAGAATATATTTCATAAGGTATCAAATATTTGACGTTTTTGAGATCTACTTTGTGGATCACTATGTGCTTTACCTTGGCAAGTGATACATGTGTGCTGAAAAAAGAATAGATTCATTGCAGTTGGGTATTTTAGCAGTTGTTTGGTGTTGTGTTCTTTGTTTTTGCCTCTTTAATGTCTGTGATTTTCCATTAAATGCATTTACATTTAGGATGTTTGTTTTCCTAGTGATTGTTTCTTTTAATATTATATATTGTCCCTCTTATGCTTTTGAAAAATTCCTTGGCTTCAAATCTTTGTCTGATACTACCTTGGACATGCCAGTTTTCTTGTGGTTACTCTTTGCATGTTATAACTTTTCAATCATTTACTTTTAACCTATCTTTGTCTTTATGATACATTTTTTGTAGAAAGCATATGGATTGCCAATAAACTGATTTTCTAAGAATAAACAGATAAATGGATAAACAAGATATGGCATACACACACGCACATGTATACATGAAATATTATTCAATCCTAAAAAGAATGAAATTTTGCCATTTGCAGCAATGTGGATAGACCTAGAGGGTGAAGAAAGTCAGACAGAGAAACACAGTTGTTCAATGTTATCACTTATATGTGGGATCTAAAAAATGAAACAAAAGTATGCAGCAAAAATAGAAACAGACTCATACAGAAAAAACCAATGGTTACCAGTGGGAAGAGAGTAAGGTAATGGTCACAATAGGGGTATAGGATTAAGAGACACAAACTATCACATACAAAAATAAATAACCTACAAGGATATGTTATGTAGCACAGGAAAATATAGCCATTATTTTGTAATCAGCTTAAATGAAATATAACCTATAAAGTATTGAATCAGTATGCCATATAGCTGAAACTAATATAATATTGTAAATCAAATATACTTCAATAAAAATAAAATAGAATAAAATAATATGAAAAATACCTATAAAACACACCAGTTCAGTTTAGACAGTCATGTCCGACTCTTTGCAACCGCATGGACTGCAGCATGCCAGGCTTCCCTGTCCATCACCAACTCCCAGAGTTTGCTCAAATTCATGTCCATCTAGTCAGTGATGCCATCCAACCATCTCATCCTCTGTCGTTCCCTTCTCCTCCTGCCTTCAATCTTTCCCAGGATCAGGGTCTTTTCCAGAGTCAGTTCTTTGTATCAGGTGGCTAAAGTATTGGAGTTTCAGCCTCAGCATCAGTCCTTCCGGTGAATATTCAAGACTGAATTCCTTTAGGATTGACTGGCTTGATGCCCTTGCAGTCCAAGGGACTCTCAAGAGTCTTCTCCAACACCATAGTTCAAAAGCATAAATTCTTCAGCACTCAGCTTTTTTTATAGCCCAACTCTCATGTCCACACATGACTACTGGAAAAAACCCCTAATCTGACCCCACAAGAGACTGACCCAGACACGCCTGTGAGTGTCCAGTAGTCTCCAGCAGAGGTGTGGGCTGGCGGTGGCCAGCTACAGGGTCAAGGACACTGAGTGCAGCAGTGCATGGGGTCAGGGACACTGAGTGCAGCAGTGCATGCACGGGACCTTTTGAAGGAAGTTGCCATTATCTTCATTACCTCCACCACGTTTAATCTCAGGTCACACAACAGGGAGGGAACACAGCCCCGCCTATACACAGATAATTGGAATAAAGATTTACTGAGCATGGCCCCACCCATCCAAACAGGACCCAGTTTCCCCCACAGTCAGTCTCTCCCATCAAGAAGCTTCCATAAGCCTCTTATCCTTACCCTTCAGAGTGCAGACAGAATGAAAACCACAGTCACAGAAAGCTAATCAAACTGATCACATGGACCACAGCCTTGTCTAACTCAATGAAACTATGAGCCATGCCACGTAGGGCCACCTAAGATAGCTGGGTCATGGTGGAGAGTTCTGACACAACATAGTCCACTGGAGAAGGCAATGACAAAAGACATACATAAATGGAAAGATATTCTATGCTCATGAACTGAAAGAGTTCATATTGTTACAATACCCGTATTACCCAAAATGATTCACAGATTCAATGCAATCCCAATTAAAATTTCAATGGTAGTTTCAACATAAACAGAAAAAAAAAATCCTTAAATTTGTGTGAAGCCACAAGATACCCCTAATAGCCAAAGCACTCTTGGGAAGGAAACAAAACTGGAGGCATCACACTTCCTAATTGCAAACTATAAAAAAAAAAACTCAGTTTTTTTGTTTTTTTTTCTATGTAGGGAAAAACCCTATTGTTCCCCACTGTGTGTTTCTTTCTTGTGTGTCTCCTTTACCTTTAGTAGAACACTCCTTCTTACACTTCTGGTGACCAAATACCTGGAGGACTTTACCCACATCAAGCAGTTCTCTGAGTGTCCTACACTACATCATCTGAGTGTCCTACACTGCATTTATGACCCTTTATACCCAGAGATTGCATCCCATCCCACAGGTTAAGGGCTCAGCCCTACAAGACTACTCTCATCCCAACTCAGTTGCCATTCAGAAACCCAGTTTATCTCCTGTGGCCATGACCAACTGGCTATAGATTGGAGGTTACAAAAACCTCCTCCTTGAGTCTGATCAATTTGCTAGAGAAGCTCACAAAACTCAGGGCCACACTGCCTCACATTTATCAGTTTATCAAAGGATATAATAAAGGATGAACTTCCCAGGTGGCTCAGTGGTAAAGAATCTGCCTGCCATTGAAGGAGATGCTAAGAAAAGTGTGCTCGATCCCTGGATTGGGAAGATCCCCTGGAGAAGGAAATGACAACCCACTCCACTAGAGTTCCAGCCTGGAAAATTCCATGGACAGAGGAGTCTTGTGGGCTACAGCCTGTGGGATCACAAAGAGTCAGACATGACTGAGCACACCTTCACCTCACCACCATAATAAAGGTTATGGATGGGCAACCAGATGAAGAAATACCTAGGGCAAGCTCCAGGAGGGACCCAAGTGTAAGAACTTCTATCCACATGGACTGGGAGTATGTCACCCTCCTGGTGCTAATGTCTTCACCAGCCAGGAAGCTCTCTATGGCTGCACTATTGGGATTTTACGGAGGTTTCCTCATGTTCAGTTCAGTTCAGTTCAGTCGCTCAGTCATGTCTGACTCTTTGCAACCCCATGAATCGCAGCACACCAGGCCTCCCTGTCCGTCACCAGCTCCCGGAGTTCACTCAGACTCATGTCCATCGAATCAGTGATGCCATCCAGCCATCTCATCCTCTGCCGTCCCTTCTCCTCCAGCTTCCAATCCCTCCCAGCATGAGTCTTTTCCAATGAGTCAACTCTTTGCATGAGGTGGCCAAAGTACTGGAGTTTCAGCTTTAGCATCATTCCTTCCAAAGAAATCCCAGGGCTGATCTCCTTCAGAATGGATTGGTTGGATCTCCTTGTAGTCCAAGGGACTCTCAAGAGTCTTCTCCAACACCACAGTTCAAAATGTAGTTCAAAATGTAGTTCCTCATGTAGGGGTGGTCAATTATTAATGCCACGTCTAGCCTCTTCCCTCTCTGGAAGATGGGAAAGGGAGGGGGCAAAACTTGCAAGCTTCTAATGATGGCTTGATCTTTCTAGTGACAAGCCTCCATCCAGAAGTCCTGCAAGAGTCACCTCAACAGAACAAAAGATGTTCCTAGTGCTCGTATCATGAAAATTTACTAGGGTTTTATGAGCTGTGTCAGGGTAGAATCAAAGACAAATATTAGAACAAGATATCCTCCTAGTAAACACCTAGAAAATATCAAGGATTTTAGGAGCTCTGTGCCAGGAACAAGGAGCAGAGACCAACACATATATTTTATATTATCTCATGTAAACTATGTTACAAAACTATAAAAATCAAAAGAGTATAGTATTTGCATAAAAACAGACACACAGATCAATGGAAAATAGAGCTCTCAAAAATAAACCCATATGCTGCTGCTAAGTCGCTTCGGTCATGTCTGACTCTGTGCGACCCCATAGATGGCAGCCCACCAGGCTCCCCCGTCCCTGGGATTCTCCAGGCAAGAACACTGGCATGGGTTGCTATTTCCTTCCCCAAAGCATGAAAGTGAAAAGTGAAAGTGAAGTTGCTCAGTTGTGTCCGACTCCTAGCGACCCCATGGACTGAAGCCTAACTAGGCTCCTCCGTCCATGGGATTTTCCAGGCAAGAGTACTGGAGTGGGGTGCCATTGCCTTCTCCAATAAACCCATATATATAAGATTAATTATTTTACAACAAAGGAGCTAAGAATAAACAATGAATAGAGGATGGTCTCTTCAGTAAATGGTGTTATCAAAACTCTACAACCATTGCAAAAGAAAGAAACAGAACTACCTCACACCATACACAAAAATCAACTCAAAATGCATTGAAGACTTGAATGTAAGGCCTGAAACATTAAATACCTGGAAGAACACATGGGGGTAAGCTCTTTGACATTGGTCTTAACAATTTTTTTTTCTTTGATTTGACATCCAAAGTAAAGATAACATATGCAAAAACTAAACAACTATTACTACATCAAACTAAAAAGCTTCTACATATCACACATAAAAAGATACTCAACATGGTCAATCATCAAGGAAATGCAAACAAAAACCAAAATGAGGTATCATTTCACACCTGTTAGAATGGCTACCATGATAAGGGGTAACAAGTGTTAGATTGGATGTGTATAAAAAGGACTCATATGAATTGATGGAGCTACTATGGAAAAAGAGTAGTTCCTCAAAAAAGTAAAATACAGAACTGCTATATTATCCAGCAGTTCCACTTCTGTGTATACATCAAAGGGGAAAATAAAAATATGCCATATATATATATATATATATATGTATATATATTCAACCATGGAAAGAATGAATCTTGCCATTTTTTATAACGTGGATGAACTTTGGAAGCATTACACTAAGTGAAACAAGTCGAACAGAGGAAGACAAATACTGTATGATCTTAACTACATGTGAAATCTAAAAAGAATGAACTCATAATTACAGAACAGATTGGTGGCTGCCAGAGATGGGGGCAGGTGGGAAGTGGGGAAAATGAGTGAAGGTGGTCAGAAGACACAACCTTCCAGTTATAAGATAAATAAGTTCTGGGTATATAATGCACAGCAGGATGACTATAGTCAACAATACTGTACTGCATATTTGAAAGTTGCTGAGAGAGTAATCTTAAAAATTATTATAAGAAAACTCTGTAACTATGTGAGGTGATGGATGTTACCTAAACTTACCATTCTAATCATTTTTCAATATGTACATATATCAAATCATTATGTACACCTTAAACTAATACAATATTATATATCAACAAAACTGGAAATAATTAACACAAATATATGTTACCAAAAAAGTTAATATCATCTGAAAACACCCATACAGAAACTCTCAGAATAATTCTGACCATTTATCTGGGCATCTCATAGACCAGTCAAGCTGACCCATAGAATTAACCATCACAAGCGTCCAATAGGATACTATGGAAGTAATATAGTGTGAGTTCTGAGAATAAATTTTAAATGACATTGTAACTTCTGCTTTTTTCTCTTGTTCTATAAGAAGCCAGTTGGCATATCACAAGGACACTCAAATAGTCCCAGGGCGTGGTCCTCTTGGTAAGGATATCTGGCCTCCAACCTACAGTCATGTGATTGAGTCTTCTTAGACTTAGATCTTCCAGTCTCAGTCCAACTTTCAGATGACTGCTGCTGCTAAGTCACTTCAGTCGTGTCCGACTCTGTGCAACCCCATAGACGGCAGCCCACCAGGCTCCCCTGTCCCTGGGATTCTCTAGGCAAGAACACTGGAGTGGGTTGCCATTTCCTTCTCCAGTGCATGAAAGTGAAAAGTGAAAGTGAAGTCGCTCAGTCGTGTCCAACTCTTAGCGACCCCATGGACTGCAGCCTACCAGGCTCCTCCGTCCATAGGATTTTCCAGGCAAGAGTACTGGAGTGGAGTGCCACTGCCAGTTGTGGCCAACGTCTGGGCTGCAACCTCATGAAAGCTCTCAAGCCAGAACCACCTTGCTTATATGCTCTCAGATTCCTGACACATGCAATTGTATGAGATAATGTGTGTTTATTCTTGCTTTAAATTAATAAGTTAAGAGTAATTTGCTACTTGCAATAGGTAACTAATTTAAAAGCCATTAAACAAAAATAATTGCTGCGTACTTTCAAAAGTTTCAAAGTCAGGAAAACAAAAAGACTGAGGATCTTTAACAGAATAAATGAAAGAGAGAGAAAAAAAAACGATCTAATGCAATGCATGATCCTAGAATGACTCAGCACCAGGAAAAAAGCAGGTGTGTGTTCCTTTGTGCATGAATTGGCACTTGCCTTCCCCCACTTTTTTTTTTTTTTTGCCATAATAACGAATATTAGATGATTGGAGAAATCTGTACTGTCTGTCCCTTAGGTAATAAGTTAATTTCCTGTTTTTGCTCATTGTACTGAAATTATGTAAGACTATATTCTTGTTTTTAGGAAATACATATTGAAGTATTTAGAAAAGGGGCATCATGCCTGTAACTTATCTCAGAGTTCCAAAGTAAAAAAATTATGTAATTGTAATCATATACACTTATAAGCCTATGTGTGTATATATCTAAATCTCTATATAACTATATCATAGTAATTTATCTAGAAAGAGGGAGAGCCAGAGAATGAAAAAGAAAATATAGTAAAATGTTAACATTTGGATAATCTGAGTGATGGATGTGTGGGGATCCTTTGTATTATTTTTGCAACTTTTCTGTCTCAGTTATTGCAAAATAAAAAGAAAAGGACATCAGAGGTGGTTGCTATTCCTTAGTTTCCTTTGTAAGCAAACGGTTTTCAAACGGAAGGGTTGGAAACTTGAATAACTTTTGAAATGAATTTAGCGAATCCAAACCAGAATTTTCAAGAGAGAGAAAGTGGGGGAAGGGGAAAGGGGAAAGGGAGAGGAGGGGAAGGGAGGGTGAGCAGAGGAAGGGTTGGACCGGGGAGGAGAGGAGATGATAGAACAGGACAGGACAGGAGAGCATCATAGATTCAGAGCCCCAGCGGCAAAAGTAGACGGCCTGGGCTGCGTGTTCCAAAAAGTTGGAAAGCGACTGCACTGAAGACTGGAGTCTGAGCCAAACAGTGAATCAGAGTTTCTCCGCCCGCCGGCCCCGGGCCAACCCGCAGCGCCTTCTGCCACCCTCACGGTGCGGTCCCGCCCCCAGCAGCCTGCAGGTGTGCACTCAGGCTAGCACGTGGTGCCAGATACTACTTAAGGGCCCACCTTCCCCTGCTTGCAGCTGCCAGCTTCTCTAGCCCTGTCTTCCCGGAGCAGCTGAAGGCTCGCGGGTCTCAGAACGCATCCCGCCGCTGGGGCTGCAGCCGTGGCATGGGCGCCGCGGGCCCGATCTGTGTGTTCTTGACTCTTCTCGCGCCGGGGGTCCTCGGTGAGCTGGGAGTGGGATCATGGAGGTAGGGACGCGTCTGGGACCGGGATGGCCTCTGTGCCACGATGCAAAGGAAGCAGTCAAAAGTGAGAAGGTGGGACAACCTTGCCTGCTTCTCGCTCGTTTGGGGCACCTCTCTTGGTCCTGAAGGTCTTCGCTCGCTGCTCCCGTGCTGGGGCCACCAGTATCGCTGGCTGCATGACGGAATGACACTATGTGATCTGTCCAGTGTGTCCTGTGGCGTGATGTGCCCGCCCCGTGCTCGCCGGCCCCGAGCCGCCGGGACTCAGCATGTGCTCAGCGCTCTGGGTCCCGCGGGTCTACGAGCGCTAATGCCCAGACACTTATCCGAAACCTACTTGTGCTGAGTGCAGTTGCATGCTCCGCTAGGCGCGGGAGTTTCTGCACACACTGAACGCCCCCCTGCCAATAAAAACAGCACAAAAAAGAATAATGTCTTCCAGTGATTCACGCCAGTCACCCAGGCGTGATTCATATATATATATATATATATATACATATATTTAATTTTGATGTGATATTGGTAGAGAGATCCTAAATGATAAACATCTGGAGCTGCTTAGAAAAGCTGATATGAGAATAAAAACTGCAGTTCTTTGTGTTATTTATTGGCAAGGGCACCATAAAGTGTCATTCAACGTTTATTATAATTTTCTTCCTCCAGACTGGCTTAATTTTAAATTGTAAATTAAATTGTATTGTAATTTAAGATTGGAGTCTCTTGGTAATAGGCTAGGTATAACTGTCTAATAATTTTCAGAGGACAGTGGATAAGAAATTTACTGTATACAGACCTCAATACCTACGTGACTTTTAGCAAGTCATTTAGTTCCCAAGCCTCAGTTTCTTCATCTTTCAAAGAAAGCTAGTGATAAGCAGCCCTACCCTTACTGGACTGCCCTGAATATCAGGTGAAATTAGGCTAATGAAAGCTGGATGTTCTATGTTATTACTAAATGCCAGTAATAACTATCTGAATCTGTTTTGATGGAGTCAGCATTTAAGCTTGACCACTGCCAACTTGCTAGGGGATATTGCATATTTTGGTTCTATTACAGTTTACTTTGTCAGCTTCCTGACATTCAACTTGTTCCTGACCCTTAATTGAACATTTCCCCAAACCACTATCTTCATCCCTCTCTCTCCTACCTATTAACTCTCTTTGAACAAATGTACTCTCACAACTTTCTCTAACACATCTGTGTGGCATTGTTCTTGACCAGACTTCTTGCCAGTGTTCCATTCATTTTTCTAAATTTCAGAGAGGATGTTGTCAATTGAAAATCAACTTCTTTAGCAACCCTGTCAATTCATTGTTCCCCCAAGGATGTCAGAACATCCCCTTCTAGTACCAGAGCAGGACTATCCTCTCAGTCACTTAACTCCAGACACACGAAAGAGCAGGCTTACTGAACTGCCAGCTGTCATAACTAGTGTGCCTCTGTTGTTTGTCTTATCATTGTCAACCAATATTCCGATCATTCTCATTATGATTACCTTTGTAACAACCTCCTCTCTTACAGGTTATTTTGATACCTGTCCAACCTTTCCAAACATGAAAACTAAAATCAAAATATCTTTTTCATTATTTCATTCCCTTGCTCAAAAACCTAAAAGGGCATCCTACTGACTGTGGAATTAAGGTTAAATCTGATGTCTTCAGTCTTTCAAGCCTTTGGATCTCACTTAAGCATACCCCTCCTGATTCCCCACCACTTCCTGCTCATCTTGTCTGACCGTCACCCCATGATCTCTTGCTCATGCTCTGCCCATGCCCTCCTCCTAACTTTTGCTCCTACTATGTACCCTCCCCTGTCCATCCCTTGGCTCTTGGGCAGTTCCTGCCTCTGAGCATACTTAAGAAACTCTTGACATTCCTTTTACAAAAAGAATGCATACCTGTGTTTTTCCAGTTCTATTGAAAAATAACTGATATACATCACTAAGTTTAAGGTGTACAGCGTGATGGTTTGATCCGCACATACTGTAGAATGATTACCACAGTAAATTTAGTTAACATCCATTTAGTTAACACAACATAGAAAGAAAAGAAAAAAAAATTCTCCTTGTGATGAGAACTTAGGACATACTCTATTAACAATTTTCCCAAACATCATAAAACCATGTTAATTATAGTTATGATGTTGTACATTACATTGCTATACTTATTTTTCATATAACTGGAAATTTAAAACTTTGATCATCTTCCTCCAGTGCTCCTCCCATGCTCTGTCTTCAGTAACTGTAAATCAGATCTCTTTTTTTCTATGAGTTTGGTATTTTTGTTTTTAGATTCCACATATAAGTGAAATCATACATTATTTGTATGTCTCTGACTTATTCACTCAGTATAATGCCTTCAAATATCATCCATGTTGTTGTGAATGGTAGGATTTCCTTGCTTTTTAATGGCTGAATAATATTCTGTTGTATATATTCATCCACAGCTTCTCCATTCATTCATCTGTTGATGGACAATTAGGTTATTTCCATGTGTTGGCTATTTTACATGTATAAATAATGCCACTATGAACATGGGGGTACAGGTATCTTTTCAAGTTAATGTTTTCATTTTCTTTGTATATATCCCGAGAAATGTAATTGTTGAATCATATGGTAGTTCTATTGTTAATTTTTTGAGGAATTATGGTACCTTTTTATAATACAGGTTTCTGGGTTCCATCTTACCTTCCAGAGAAATGTTTTGGAGTTGGCCTAGGAATCCAAGATTTAATAAGCATTCTGATAAATTCTGAAGCAAGTGTCTTAAAGACCAAATTTCCTCCTCAGAGTGGTTTTGTTTTCCTCCTTTTGCCTATTTGCATAAACCAATTCAAATTTCTTATACTCTTAAATTTCACTCTTACCTTGACTGACAGCCTCACCTCATCCAACACTAAGGAAACAAAATCATTAAGAGAAATTCCCCTATTTTCCAATCATTTACCTCTGTCTGAAATCAGATCCTTTTCTCTCCTCTGCTTAAAACCTGCCAAGGGTTTCCCATCACATTGAGACAAAATCCATGCCCCTTAAACTCAATGCCAAGCCTCTGCCTCTCTCTGAAATTCTCTGTATTCCTCACTCACCAGCTCTGTTCCAGCCACACTGACTTTCTTTCTGTTCCTTAATTGGAGTCACACTTGTTTAGCTATTGCACTAGTTTCCCTCTGTTAAATACTTGTCTACAGGTCATCCCTTACCTGTCTCCTCAACATTCAGGTCTCAGACCCACTGTTATTCTTCTCTGACTCTCTGACTCTTGCCCAAAGTAACTCCTGTCCCAAGTCACTCTATCACATAACCATGTTCTTTTTTCCACAGAGCACCTATCATCATATAAAACCTTCTAATTTATTTACTTGTTTGTTCCCTTACCAGGCCACGAGAGCAAGGCCTTTATCTGTCTTATTGCCTGATGAATCCCCAGCATTTGCACATATCTAGGAATTCAGTAAGAAAGTTCCATTTTCTTCTATAACAATGGAAGAAGTATCCTTCCTCCTGACAAAAGTCAGATCCTCTTTCTGTATTCATGATCACAATCCATCCTCTCTTTCCCATGCAAAGACTTTACCTCTGCAGATAGCCCCTGTCTTGTATCATCCATTTGTATCTCTGCCTTGGATGATCCCCACCAGCAGTTAAATATGCCCCAGGGCATCCTTTCTTTGGTTGCGGGAAGAAGCTTCTCATGATCCAGTGGCATTCCACTTTTTTGTCCCTTTTCTCATCTTTCTCAGCAAAATTTCTCATTGACTACTTTCTCCCACTTATTTTTCTCATTAATCCTCCCCAGACAGGACTCTTTCTACACTACTGTCTTGAAGCTATTCTCATCAAGATCAGTACTGACCTTCTGCTAACAAATCCAATAGTCATTTTTCTATCTTTACCTTTCTCAGAAACTGAAGTCGCTCAGTCATGTCCAACTCTTTGCGACCCCATGGACACCAGGCTCCTCCGTCCATGGGATTTTCTAGGCAAGAGTACTGGAGTGGGTTGCCGTTTCCTTCTCCAGGGAACTTCCTGACCCAGGGATCGAACCCAGGTCTCCCACATTGTAGACAGACGCTTTCCATCTGAGCCACCACTTGATCTTAGCCACTTGATCTTAGCCAAAAGGCCAAGAAGTCTCAGTCTCTCAGCAAAAGCTGACTGACTTCTTCCTCTTGAAACAGTTTTCATTATCATCTTCCAAAACAAGACATTCTTACCTATTTTCTCCTATTTTTACCTATTTTCTCTGGTTACCTTTAGTCTCTTTTGCCCTATCTCTAACATTTTTAGAGGGTCTTAGGCTTCAGTCCTGGGCCTCTTCTGTTTTCCTCCATACTTTCTTCCTAAGAGAGCTATCCAGTCTCATGACTTTAAATACTATTTATATGTTGATGACACATATGTATTGTCTGTAGCCCTGAGCTCTCTCCTGAGAGGCAAATTTGCACATGCAATTGCATTTTCATCTTTATGTCCACTGATTATGTTAAATACACCAAGTCTAAAGTGGAACCAATTCTGTACATTCCCCACAACACACACATGAGTGCACGTGCACACACACACAGACACAGGTCCATTCCAATCTCAATACATTGTATTACCATCAACCGAGTAGCTCAAATCAAAAGCTTAAAAGCCATTTATTAGGTTTTTCCTGGTGGTCCAGTAGTTAGAACTCTGTGTTCCCAATGCAGGGGGCTTTGGTTTGATCCCTGGTCAGGGAACTAGATCCCACATGCATCAAATAAGTCCCAGTGTAGTCAAATAAATGAATAAATAAAATAAATTTTGTTTAAAAAAGCCTGGAGCCATTACTGAATACTCCCATTCCCTTAGCCCCACATCTAGTAAAAAAGAGTCCTACCAATTTTATTTCTATAATATATTCTTAGTTTATCTGTTTCTCACTGTCTCCTTGTATCCAAGCTTTACTTTATTTGGTCTAATCTACTTTAATAGCCTCCAGACTACACTCCTTACTTCTGAAAGTAAAAGTCCAGTCCATTCTCCATCCAATTACCAGACTATTCTTTTTTAAAGTTAAACTAGATCACATGACTCTCTTGCTTGAACTCTCCAATGACATCCACCCAAAAGAACATGGTGACATCCTACTGTAGACTAAGAAGCCCTGTGCAATTCTTTCTGCTGGGCTTTCTAGCTTCATCCCATTCCACTCTGATCACCTAATTCCAGCCACACTTGCTTTTTGTCTTTGTGACCCCATGGACTATAGCCCACCAGTCTCCTTTGTCCATCAGAATTCTCCAGGCAAGAATACTGGAGTGGGTAGCCATGCCCTGGGATCTTATCAACCTAAGATCGAACCCAGGTCTCCCACATTGCAGGCAGATTCTTTACCATCTGAGCCACCAGGGAAGCCCTAGTCTATCCCTAAGGCATAGCAAATCCATCCCTGATCTTAGGCTTCTGCCTAAAATGCTTTTACCCAGCACTTTACCTTGCTGACACCTTCTTATCCTTCAGTCATAACTCAAATGTCTATTCGTCACAGGTCTTCCTTAATCATCATAACTGAAGTTGTATGCCATCCTGTCTCTTCCTTTTCCTAGTCCATTACATTTTGATACATAATTCTGTTTATTTCCTTTACATATCATCTATTTATTTATAGTCTATTCCCTCTATTTTAATATAAATTCCATGAAGGTGAGAACCTTGTGTCTAATGCTCACTGATGCATATTCTGTGTTTAAGACAGTATCTTGGTTAATAAGCACACTGGT
>SJYQ01000963.1:294870-306669 GCA_006410935.1 Redunca redunca
CTAAGCCAGTTCAGGTAAATCTCCTTAAACACAAATAAAGAATTAAATATATTTTTGTTCTCTAGAAACTCCTTTGCATACTTAGTGTTAGCATGGTTTATGTGATGTATATGTCAATATTTTGTTACAATCTTCTATTTTAGATCCTGTCATTATTTATACTGATGTTTAGTCCTGATTTTAAAAAGATGTGAAGAGGGAGGGGTGTTCATGTTTGGGAATGCAGGTACACCCGTGGTGGATTCATGTCAATGTATGGCAAAACCAATACAGTATTGTAAAGTAAAATAAAGTAAAAATAAAAATTTATAATAAAAAAATAAAAAGACGTGAAGAGGATCCAACTTAAGAAAAATAATGTTATTTAATTGTTCATAGATAACATTCCCTTTTCTTATGTGGAAAACATCATTTTGGAATTTCTGTCCTCTGACCCGGGATTTTGATAATTTCATTACTAATAAGAGCTGAAAAGTGAAAGTGTTAGTTGCTCAGTCAAGTGTGACTCTTTGTAACCCCATAGACTGTAGCACACCAGGCCCCTCTGTCCATGGAATTTTTCAGGCAAGAATAGTGGAGTGGGCTGCTATTCCTTTCTCCAGGGGATCTTCCCAACCCAAGGATAGACCTTAAGTCTCCTGCATTGCAGGCAGATTCTTTACCATCTGAGCCACAAGGGAACCCCTACTAATAAGAATTGGTGTCCCCCAAAAGAGAGAAAATTCCTAAGTCTCTTTGAAGATAAGAATTTCCTAATATTTCTCATCCAGAAAGTGTGATTCTTACTTAGTTCACCCCAAATGTCATGTTATAAAGTAACTTATACATTTTGCTTCTCCAAGATCTTGGTTGCATCTTAGTCCATGTCATCACTACTGAATAAATCTTGTAAATTCAGACAGGTTTTCAGCTTTTGGAATTATTTAGGGTTGTTCGTATTCACATTGGATATGTATAGGTTAAATCATTTGATTAGGGTGAATTGATACAAATAATGACAGGGTCGTGAAGTTGGTCTTCACTGAGGTCAAACCCTGACTTTCCCCATAGAGTCTTGCTGTTTTGCAAAAGTATGTGCTTGAGACATTTGTAGGTGTTAATGGAGGAAAACAGAGGAGTTGAGGAAAGAAACAGGAGACCTACAGTGTGACATGAGTCCCAGCAGTAAAGGCTATTCTTAGATCCTGTCGACCAGTTCAATCACTCAGTTGTGTTTGACTCTTTGTGACCCCATGGACTGCAGCATGTCAAGCTTCCCTGTCTGTCATCAACTCCCAGGGCTTGCTCAAACTCAAGCCCACTGAGTTGGCGATGCCATGCAACCATCTCATCCTGTGTTATCCGCTTATCTTCCTTTCTTCAATCTTCCTTAGCACCAGGGTCTTTTCCAAAGAGTTGGTTCTTCCTATCAGGTAGCCAAAGTATTGGAGCTTCAGCTTCAGCATCAGTCCTTCCAATAAATATTCAGGACTCATTTCCTTTAGGATGGACTGGCTGGATCTCCTTGCAATCCAAGGGATTCTCAAGTGTTTTCTCCAACACCGCAGTTCAAAAACATCAATTTTTCGGTGCTCAGCTTTCTTTATAGCCCAACTCTCACATCCTCACGTAAATACTGGGAAAACCACAGCTTTGACTATACAGAACTTTGTCAGCAAAGTAATGTCTCTGCTTTTTAATATGCTGTCTAGGTTAGTCATAGCTTTTCTTATAAGGAGCAAGCGTCTTTTAATTTCATGGCTGCAGTCATCATCTGCAGTGATTTTGGAGCCCAAGAAAATAAAGTCTCTCACCGTTTCCATTTTTTCTGCATATATTTGCCATGAAGTGATGGGACCAGATGCCATGATCTTCATTTTTTGAATGTTGAGCTTTAAGCCAGCTTTTTCACTCTCCTCTTTCACTTTCATCAAGAGGCTCTTCACTTCCTCTTCAGTTTCTGCCATAAGGGTGGTGTCATCTGCATACCTGAAGTTATTGATATTTCTCCCAGCAATCTTGATTCCATCTTGTGCTTCATCCAGCTCAGCATTTTCATGATGAACTCTGAATATAAGTTAAACAGGCAGGAACATTATACAGCATTGACATACTCCTTTCCCAGTTTGGAACCAGTCTGTTGTTCCATGTCCTGTTCTAACTGCTGCTTCTTGACCTGCATACAGATTTCTCAGGAGACAGGTAAGGTGGTCTGGGATTCCAATTTCTTTAAGAATTTTCCAAAGTTTGTTGTGATCCACACAGTCAAAGGCTTTGGCATAGTCAATAAAGAAAAAGTAGATGTTTTACTGGAACTCTCTTGCTTTTTCTATGTTCCAATGGATGTTGGCAATTTGATCTCTTGTTCCCTTGCCTTATAAATCCAGCTTGAATATTTGGAAATTTTTGGTTCAGGTACTGTTGAAGCCTGGCTTGGAGAATTTTGAGCATTACATTGGTAGGGTGTGAGATGAATGCAACTGTGCAGTAGTTTGAGCCTACTTTGGCATTGCCTTTTTTGGGGATTGGAATGAAAACTGACCTTTCCCAGTCCTGTGGCCACTGCTGAGTTTTCCAAATTTGATGGTATATTGAGTGCAGCACTTTCACAGCATCATCTTTTAGGGCTTGTGACAGCTCATCTGGAATTCCATCACCTCCATTAGCTTTGTTTGTCATGATGCTTCCTAAGGCCCACTTAACTTCCGAATCCAGGATGTCTGTCTCAAGGTGAGTGATCACACCATTGTGGTTATCTGGGTCATTAAGATCTTTTTTGTGTAGTTCTTCCTTGTATTCTTGCCACCTCTTCTTAATATCTTCTGCTTCTGTTAGGTCCATACCATTTCTGTCCTTTATTTTGCCCAATTTTGCATGAAATTTTCTCTCAGTGTCTCTCATTTTCCTTGAAGCAATATCTACTCTTCTCATTCTGTTGTTTTCCTCTATTTCTTTGCATCAATTGCTGAGGAAGGCTTTCATATCTCTCCTTGGTATTCTTTGAAACACTGCACTCAGATGAGTATTTCTTTCCTTTTCTCCCTTGCTTTTCACTTTTTTTTCTTTTCTCAGCTATTTACAAGGCCCCCTCAGGCAATCATTTTGCCTTTTTGCATTTCTTTTTCTTGGGGATGGTCTCGATCACTGCCTCCTGTACAATGTCACAAACCTCTGTCCATAGTTCTTCAGGGATTCTATCACATCTAATCCTTTGAGTATATTTGTCACCTCTACTGTGTAATCATAAGGGATTTGATTTAGGTCATACCTGAATGGTCTAGTGGTTTTCCCTACTTTCTTCAATGTAAGTCTGATTTTTGCAATAAGGAGTTCATGATCTGAGCCACAATCAGCTCCTGGTCTTGTTTTTGCTGAGGGTATAGAACTTCTCCATTTGAGCTGCAAATAATATAATCAATCTGATTTCAATATTGACCATCTGGTGATGTCCGTGTGTAGTACCATCTCTTGTACTGTTGGAAGAGGGTGTTTGCTATGACCAGTGCATTCTCTTGGCAAAACTCTGTTAGCCTTTGCCCTTTCATTTTGTACTCCAAGGTTAAATTTGCCTGTTACTCCAGGTATCTCTTGATTTCCTACTTTTGCATTCCAGTCCCCTATTATGAAAAGGACATCTTTTTTTTGGTATTAGTTCTGAAAGATCTTGTAGGTCATCATAGAACCATTCCACTTCAGCTTCTTTGGCATTAGTGGTTGGGGATTACTTGAATTACTGTGGTACTGAATGGTTTACCTTGGAAATGAACAGAGACCATTCTGTCATTTTTGAGAATGCACCCAAGTACTGCATTTCAGACTGTTCTATTGACTATGAGGGCGACTCCATTTCTTTGAAGGGATTCTTGCCCATAGTAGTAAATATAATGGTCATCTGAATTAAATTCTCCCATTCCAGGCCATTTTATTTCACTGATTTCTAAAACGTCGATGTTCATTCTTGCCACCTCCTGTTTGATAACTTCCAATTTTCCTTAATTCATGGACCTAACATTCCAGGTTCCTGTGTAATATTGTTCTTTACAGCATCAGATTTTATTTTCATCACCAGTCACATCCCCAAATAGGTGGTCCTTTTGCTTTGACTCAGTCTCTGCATTCTTTTTGCAGTTATTTCTCCACTCTTCTCCAGTAGCATATTGGGCACCTACTGACCTGGGGATTTCAGCTTTCAGTGTCTTATTTTTTTCCTTTTCATACTCTTTATGGAATTCTCAAGGCAAGACTACTGAAGTGATTTGCCATTCCCTTTTCCAGTGGACAACGTTTGTAAGAACTCTCCTCATGCCCTACACAGCATGGCTCATAGTTTCCTTAAATTAGACAAGGTTGTGGTCCATGTGAGCAGCTTGGTTAGTTTTCTGTGATTGTGGTTTTCATTCTCTCTGCCCTCTGAGGGATAAGGATAAGAGGCTTATGGAAGCTTTCTGATGGGGGAGACTGACTGTGGGGGAAACTGGGTCTTGTTCTGATGGATGGGGCCACGCTCAGTAAATCTATAATCCACAGAAAAACATCTATTTCTGCTTTATTGACTATGCCAAAGCCTTTGATTGTGTGGATCACAATAAACTGTGGAAAATTCTGAAAGAGATGGGAATACCAGACCACCTGACCTGCCTCTTGAGAAATCTGTATGCAGGTCAGGAAGCAACAGTTAGAACTGGACATGGAACAACAGACTGGTTCCAAATAGGAAAAGGAGTACGTCAAGGCTGTATACTGTCACCCTGCTTATTTAACTTATATGCAGAGTACATCATGAGAAATGCTGGACTGGAAGAAACAAAAGCTGGAATCAGGATTGCTGGGAGAAATCTCAGTAACCTCAGATATGCAGATGACACCACCCTTATGGCAGAAAGTGAAGAGGAACTCAAAAGCCTCTAGATGGAAGTGAAAGAGGAGAGTGAAAAAGTTGGCTTAAAGCTCAACATTCAGAAAACGATCATGGCATCTGATCCCATCACTTCATGGGAAATAGATGGAGAGACAGTGGAAACAGTGTCAGACTTTATATTTTGGGGCTCCAAAATCACTGCAGATGGTGATTGCAGCCATGAAATTAAAAGACTCTTACTCCTTGGAAGAAAAATTATGACCAACCTAGATAGCATATTCAAAAGCAGAGATATTACTTTGCTGACTGAGGTCCATCTAGTCAAGGCTATGGTTTTTCCAGTAGTCACGTATGGATGTGAGAGTTGGACTGTGAAGAAGGCTGAGCACAGAAGAATTGATGCTTTTGAACTGTGGCTGTGGTGTTGGAGAAGACTCTTGAGAGTCCCTTGGACTGCAAGGAGATCCAACCAGTCCATTCTGAAGGAGATCAACCCTGGGATTTCTTTGGAAGGAATGATGCTAAAGCTGAAACTCCGGTACTTTGGACACCTCATGCGAAGAGTTGACTCATTGGAAAAGACTCTGATGCTGGGAGGGATTGGGGGCAGGAGGAGAAGGGGACGACCGAGGATGAGATGGCTGGATGGCATCACTGACTCGATGGACATGAGTCTGAGTGAACTCCGGGAGTTGGTGATGGACAGGGAGGCCTGGCGTGCTGCGATTCATGGGGTCGCAAAGAGTCGGACACGACAGAGCGACTGAACTGAACTGAACTGTGCGTGCGCAGGTCTGTTGTCCCTCCCTGTGGTTTGGCCTATGCCTCCACCAGAGACTCCTGTCTTTATGACTCCACCAATAGAAGTGTTGGCTACACAAAGGCTGGATCCAGCTATAACCTTGGGAGGTCTGTGTTTCCGTTTGTGTCAGTTAGTCCATGTTTGTTCTTTGACTTGCACCTGTAACTGTTTCAGATTTGTTTGAAAAAGGAGATTTATAGATTTGATATTCAAATATACCATCATTCTGGAGTTGAAACTTGAACTGTCTTTCATATCTAGAAACATTCTTTTCAACGTGCATTCTTAAGCATCAGGGCATTACAGTTTTTTTTCTCATCTCCTAGAATAAGATTTGTTTCTTTTTCATCATCATAATCAAAATTACTTTAAGTCACAGGGACATATATTGAAACAACTATCTCCTTTTATCTGGTACCCATCAGAAAGTATTTACTAAACGCTTTTGGGGGCATATTACTCCATTAGGTTAAGGGAAAAAATAATGAAGAATAAAAAAGAATCTTATTTTCTCCTTGCTAGGACCTAAAGGTTTAAAGACTAAAATAGGAATGTTAATTCATAAAAGTAATTTTGGAGGTTCTTCCATGAGATGAGCTCACAAGATCTGATATACTTGATATACTTATTTCCTGTGATATCACAGAAAAGTTATTATACCATTTTAGCTTTTATTTATGAGATTTTATAAAGGTGGAACTCCAGGGTCTTTATGGAATTTTATTAAAAAATTATTTTCTCCAGCTCTTTTTCTGAAGTCTGTCATAAAAAGTCTTTGAACTCCTGAGCTTCTCTGTATATGCATTCATAATGTAAGATACATTTTCTTTGACCCCCCCAAATATATACATATTAGATTTAATTTCTAAGGATCAAATTTGTCATTGTAACTGGTGACCATACAGAAGCACAGTAGAGATTTTAGCCTCTCTTAGTTTTGATATTCCTGTGATCTTTGTCTCTAGGTCAGTGTAAATTCCTGCCAAGGTATCCTTTTGCTAAGCCTAAAATTCAGAGTGATCAGGCTGAGTTTGCTGTTGGCAAAACTTGGGAATATGAGTGCCTTCCTGGGTATTTCAAGAAGTCATTTGTTGTCACCTGCCTAAAGACCTCCAAGTGGTCAAATGCTCAGCAATTCTGTAAACGTGAGTAATCTGTACTAGAAGAATCTTTGAGTCTATAGCATGTCTCTATGGGCTAACCTGTGATTTTCAAGGTAAAAGATAAGAAAATTAGTCAGTAATCTCAAATGAATGAGTTCCTAGGTCTTCCATGTTTTCTTTTACTCCTAAGGGTATTAGATATTAGGTATTGGAGTTAAATCATCACAGCTGGCCAACTCAGTTTATCCTATAATCTCCATGACCTTGTTCTATGGTCTCTGTACTGTGTTATAGTGATCTTAAAAGTTAGTATATTACTATATACTAATATATATATATATTAGTATAAACTAATTCTAATATTAGTTTCAGCTCAATCTTACCCAATTCAAGAAATA
Organism: Redunca redunca; assembly: GCA_006410935.1. NCBI lineage: Eukaryota > Metazoa > Chordata > Mammalia > Artiodactyla > Bovidae > Redunca > Redunca redunca. The sequence goes on from SJYQ01000963.1 coordinate 302,011, forward strand.
TATTTGAGTGATCAAGAACATATTTGAGTAATCACTAGGTATAAAGCATTAAGTAATCAAGAATATATTTGAGTAATCACTAGGTATAAAGCATTAAGCTAGATGGTGGGGTTGGGGAGATATGTATAAATTAATCTGCTAGTCTCTGTCTTTGGGGAACTCCTATAACATTTGTAGAGACTGGCTTTTAAGCAAACACTGTGCTATGGTATAATTTTTTATATCTATATAGATAAAATTGTATGACATCACAGAGAAGTAAATAATAAGTGCTATCTAGGAGAACAGGGACATCTGGGCATTACAGACAGAAAAAACAGCATATGTCAACATATAAAGATATGGAACAACATGATGTCTTTGAAAAATAGAAAATAGAAAAAAAATTGTGGTTGGAACACAAGGTTCATGGTGAGAAATAGTAGATGATGAGGACTGGAACTTAACTGTGGTGGGCCATACATTTTTTTCCAATGAACATTGGTAAGTGATTGTAAGTTTTTTAATGTGAGGAGTGGCATGACTGCATTTGTGATTCTGAATGATAATGTGTGTAGTGGCATAAAACATGTACTGGACCAGTGGCAACCAGAATTAGAAAGGTAAATTTTATTACTCAGTGATTTAATGAGAGATTTTAGTAGTAGCAAAATAATTGGTTTGGAGAGAGATTTCTGGAATCTAGTCATGAAAACTTGATGATCAATTGAATTAAGGACAGGTGGTAAATAATGAGCTGCAGAAAGGAAATGATAACTTTTTTTTTTTTTTAAGCCACAAGACTTGCTAGATGTTGCCATCAACTGACAGAGTGTAAAAGGGGGAAGTAGAGACTATAAATTACAGTACCTGGTGGCTTAGAGGGTAAAGCATCTGCCTGCAATGCAGGAGACCTGGTTAGATCCCTGCATCAGGAAGATCCCCTGGAGAAGGAAATGGCAACCCATTCCAGTACTCTTGACTGGAAAATCCCATGGACAGAGAAGCCTGGTAGACTACAGTCCATGGGATCGCAAAGAGTCGGGACTCTGATGTGGGGAGGGATTGGGGGCAGGAGGAGAAGGGGACAACAGAGGATGAGATGGCTGGATGGCATCACCGACTCGATGGACATGAGTTTGAGTGAACTCCAGGAGCTGGTGATGGACAAGGAGGCCTGGCGTGCTGCAATTCATGGGGTTGCAAAGATTCCGACATGACTGAGCAACTGAACTGAACTGAGAGACTATAAATTATGATTGGCCACAAACAATATTTTCATTCATGCTTAGAAATATAGACTACATGTTTTAAACAAATAGTGTTATGGAGTTGAAAGATAAAAGTTTTCTAAATGTCCAAAATTTCTTTGCATAAGCATGGGTATGCTACTCAGCAAGTCCAGTCACATTGGAATTTAATAAAAGCAGAAAAAAATCCCCAAGATCCCAATCCCATTTTTTTTCTGTTTTGTTCTCCATTGTAGGTAAATCATGTACGGTTCCTAGAGAACTCCTCCATGGCTCTGTCCACACACCTCAGGGTATCGTGTTTGGGGCAACAATTACATTTTCTTGTGACAAAGGGTGAGTTGGCAGGAGACATCTCCAGAGTACATGGATATTAGAACAGTAGTTTCAATGGAAATCATTTGTCTTCCAAAAAAAAAGATATGAGTAATTGCCACCCACCCTTAAAAATAGATAAATAAGAAGAGAATTACCTCTCTGACTGCTCCAGGGAGAACTGTTTAGGATGACCCACTAGAGAGGATCCCTAGAAGAGAAAAAACTTGCTCTACTCCTCTTCCAATTTTAAATCTTCAGTGTTAGTGACTAGGACATCAAATTTCATTTGTCTTTAGGTTGTTGAATCTGATATATGTGTCCATAGTCTTTCATCATTACTTTCACCATGATATTCTATTCTTTGCCATTCTTTCAGTGGGAAAAGATATAATCTTTTCTAAAATGTCCAGCTGTGAGATGATCACTCATCTCTTTATCTTTAGATATCGACTCATTGGTGACTCATCTGCTATATGTATTATCTTAGACAATACGGTAACCTGGGATAAGGACCCACCCCTTTGTGAATGTGAGTAGAATTTTCCTTCTTGTCCCCCTCTAGAGGGAAAGTGGGCATCTACACATCAAAATAAGCACCCAGGAAGGTTACACTTGTTTTGAGCAGATCTGGACACAAATCTGTGATTTATTTTCTTCCATGTCCCCGATCCCACTACCCTTTCTTTTGCTTACTGTACCTTGATGGTAAGTTAGTTCACAGTGAATAATTGCTCAAGTCTAAAATATGCTACAAGACTCCACACTGCCAGCTTAAATCCATGCAGAATGTATCACACTCTAAGTACCTTTTGTAAGACATTATCTGTACTCTGGGGGTGAGGACTGGTGACTAAGTCATATTTAGAGGGTTTTATTAGGCCAGTTCCATGTATCTTCCTACCTTGACACTTTCCATTTTGAACTATCTTTGAAATGAGCTTACAGAATTTCAGCAATATGGGTTAATTATAGGTGAAGTGGAAGTTTGGTTTGCAAGAGTTAAGACAAAATTCCCAAAAGATATAACATTTATTTTTTAATTTCTTTTATTTTAATTTTAATTTGAGTCTAATTACTTTACAATATTGTGGTGGGTTTTGCCATGCATTGACATGAATCAGCCATAGGTGTACATGTATTCCCCATCCTGAAGCCCCCTCCTACCTCCCTCCCCATCCCATCCCTCAGGGTCATCCCAGTGCACCAGCCCTGAGCACCCTGTCTCATGCATCGAACCTGGACTGGCAATGTGTTTCACATATGACAATATACATGTTTCAATGCTATTCGCTCAAATCATTCCACCCTCGCCTTCTCCCACAGATTCCAAAAGACTGTTCTATACATCCATGTCTCTTTTGCTGTCTCACATATAGGGTCATCATTACCATCTTTCTAAATTCCATAATATGCATTAGTATACTATATTGGTGTTTTTCTTTCTGGCTTACTTCACACTGTATAATAGGCTCCAGTTTCATCTAGCTCATTAGAACTGATTCAAATGTATTCTTTTTTATGGCTGAATAATATTCCATTGTGTATATGTACCACAGCTTTCTTATCCATTCATCTGCCGATGGACATCTAGGTTGCTTCCATGTCCTGACTATTGTAAACAGTACTATGATGAACATTGGGGTACACGTGTCTGTTTCAGTTCTGGTTTCCTTGGTATGTATGCCCAGCAGTGTGATTGCTGGGTCATATAGCAGTTCTATTTCCAGTTTTTTAAGGAATCTCCACACTGTTCTCCATAGTGGCTGTACTAGTTTGCATTCCCACCAACAGTGTAAGAGGGTTCCCTTTTCTCTGCACCCTCTCCAGCATTTATTGTTTGTAGACTGTTTGATAGCAGCCATTCTGACTGGTGTGAGATGGTACCTCATTGTGGTTTTGATTTGCATTTCTCTGATAATGAGTGATGTTGAGCATCTTTTCATGTGTTTGTTACAGAAGATATAACATTTAAATGCCTTCTCTCTTTTCCTACCTATCACACCGCCAAAGCTATTCCTTGTGAGCCACCCCCAGCCATCTCTAATGGAGACTTTCACAGCAGCAATAGAGAATACTTTTACTATGGAATGGTGGTTACTTATCAGTGCCATGTTGGACAGAATGGGAAAAAGCTGTTTGACCTCTTGGGTGAGAAGTCAATATATTGCACCAGCAAAGACAATCAAGTTGGCATCTGGAACAGCCCTCCCCCTCAGTGTATTCCTGTAGTCAAATGCCCAATTCCAGAAGTTGAAAATGGAGCTATGGAATCTGGATTTAAGCATTCATTTTCCTTAAATGATTCTGTGATGTTTAAGTGTAAGCCTGGCTTTACCATGAAAGGCAGCAACACAGTATGGTGCCAACCAAACAGCAAATGGAATCCTCCACTGCCAAAGTGCTTAAAGGGTGAGTTGGGCTCCAACTTTGGGGATCTAGAAATAAAATGAGATTTTGGGAGAGATAGATGTAGGATACCTATGAGAAGAGGATGATAAAGGCAGTGTATGTTGTTGGATATCCTGGTTAAGAATTTAAAAGTAGCTAGGCAAAGATTCATAAATTTTCTAAAATATATTTATTACAATACTACATACATATAGGTATACAAAAGCTTTTCTACTATGCTTGGTAAAGGCTTGAGAAAGAACAGCAACAATAACAACAAAAAAGAGATGGAGAAATTGAAAAACATAAACTAAGTGAAATGGGAGCACTGAATATGAAATAGAAAAAGTGCAACACACTAGATAAAAGTAAGAGATCATGATATAGTCCAGTTGTTTTTAAACATATCTGCTCATTAGAAACACAGTAAATAAATTTATATTAAAAAAAAAGAAAGAAACACACCTGGAGCTCTGGAGAGAAAAGTAGCAATACCTAGACATTTTTATTTAAGGAAAAAAAAAATCCAAAATAATTCTGCTATGTATCTGGATTTTAAAAAGTAAATTCAAAAAAAAAAAGTAAATTCAAGTTTTTCTATTAAATACTAGTTTTAGTGATATAGAATTCTGTTATTTTCTGTTGACCAATCATGATACAGTGGTATTAGGTGAATAATAGTTGCATAATCACAATAGTAAAAGATGTTTATCAGTTTTCACAA
>SJYQ01000963.1:306785-325620 GCA_006410935.1 Redunca redunca
AAAAAAAAAAAAAGGCATTATAATAGTTTGATTCCCTTGGCTACAGTATTAGTGAGAGGATATCCATTTAAATAAAACAGGAAAATGATGAGGAGGGGTCATATTTCCTGGCATAGGTCGAGATACAGAGGAGATAGATGCAAAGTTCATCATGTCTAAAATATGTAGCATATAGTAGCCCCACTCTGTCTCACCCAAAAGGGTGTCTGCCTTACACTTAGGAGGGCTGACATGACCACCTTCACTGCCAACCCTAAATTGGCTTAGGCTGTAGAGAAGAAAGTTCTTATTTTAGAAATAACAGGCCTCTGGTCCTGTTCTCTTCTCAGGGTGTCTACCACCTCCACATACCCACCATGGTAATTATAACCAATTGGATGAGGAATTCTTTGCAGTTGGACAGGAAGTGTCCTACAGCTGTGAGCCTGGCTACACTCTCGTTGGAACTAACTCTATACAGTGTACATCCTTGGGAACGTGGAGCCATCTAGCACCCAGATGTGAAGGTGCATAAAGGTCTATTTCATCTCAAGGAAACTCAGTTGTTTCCTGACTCTTCATGTGCCAGCCTTGTTTCTTTGTTCCTAGTGAAATCATGTGATGCCATTCCAAACCAACTTCCCAATGGTCGTGTGGTAGCTCCTCCTAATCTCCAGCTTGGGGCAGAGGTTTCATTTGTTTGTGATAAAGGGTGAGTGCAAAGTGATCCATAGCTAGTCATTGCAAAGTGTGATCTTTAAAGACAGTTACATTTCTTTGCCTCTGATTTTCTCTCTTCTTTTCTTTACCTTTTATAATTAAGAATTCTGTTATTAAAAGAATCCCATTTATTTTCTCCAAATGTGTGCATGGTCAGCCAAAGTTGGGAATTGTCCTCTCATCATTTGCAAAAGCAAAGATTAGGCTCAGAAGTTAAGGTTTCTTTTATGGAGACTGAATGGATGTTGAGGGTTCAGTAAGAGGGGCTCTTTGAAGTGAGCCTAAGAAACAAAGTCTTTGATGTTTTCTTCATTAGGAACTAAGGTTTTTTCCTTTTAATGGTCAAGAAAATCTTAATATTTGGATGCTGAAGATTAAAACAAGAACTCAAGAAAAGAACAGACTATGAGGACTGTTTGCTCTGTGTTTTTAGCTGGTCTGAAGTCTTCACATAACTTAGCTAGTTCGCAATCTTGGACTTTTTCCTTAAGGAAAATTCTTAAGAAAATAGACCCCATACCACACTCTTGAATGAAGTGTTTAGTTTCCATGTAATGGAGAATTGGTTTGTTCTGGTGATAATTTGCTGCCCCTTATTGTTTAAGGTACCGGTTAAATGGCCAGTCTTCTAGTCAGTGTGTCTCAGAAGGAATGAGAGTACTATGGAGTAATAAGTTTCCTGTCTGTGAACGTGAGTAGAAAGCAAAAATAATCAAGTATGGATTGTGCCTCTTGATTTTTGGTGTGTTCTCATGCATTTATCAATTATAAAATCTATCAACATGTATGCTTCGAACATATATATGCCACTCTACTGTATGTTTTAGAATGCAGGCCAAAACTAACTTTATTCAATTGACTACAAATGGTGTTGACTATTCTATGCATATAAGGATAAAGGCTCTCAAAAGTTACTCCAGTTGAAAATGAATAGCACTGATGCACTGACATGTTTATGCCACTTCTTCATGTGATGAGCAAATCTTGGAGCTAAATGGAAATCAACCAGAAGTTTCAGAGGTTGGCAGTTTTTCCTTTATTCTGAGACTCACTCAGGAAAAGTGTACATATATTAACACAGCTATAAACAATTAATATTCTTCATGCCCACTAGGACAAGTAAATAAAATATATTATTTGAAACCATTTCCTGTGGCTTCTTCAAAGGAGACAAGCATTAAAAGAAGACAATTGACTTGCAGTGAGGATGCAGTATCTTTTGTAACAGGACAGAATGTGGTCTCTATACTTATAGCCCCAGTTGTGTTTGAAATAGGTGTTGCATAATTAACATGTTCCAGGTATTGTAATTGTGCTTTTCAGCTACTTTCTTACTAGATTAGGAAACTGAGGCTTAAAGAGGGTGAGACTTGCCTAAGGTCACGCAGCTATTGAATGACTGTGGGGATTTGAAACCAGACCTATTGAGCCCAAATTGTACACATGTAATTAGTATGCCACTAACATTATTTTCATGTACTATTTACCTTTTGTTTCTTTATTAAAGTTGATTAGACACAGAACTATTCAATAAATTCTGTTTCATTGTTATTGTTCGGTCCTAATTGCTTTTTTTGCTGAAGATCAAGAAAAAGGTAAGAATTTAGCAGCTTAGGGACAGCTCTTACTGAGTTGTCAGAATGAGTATGAATAAGAAATAAATTATACAAATTTCTAATCTATTTCTGAAACAGTGACATGACCTATATTTGGATCTTTGATCTGAATTTGAATCTTATTTTCATGATCAGTGTGATCACATATTTTCTTTCCTACTTTGCAGGGATTTTTTGTGACCCCCCTCCTTCTATCAAAAATGGACGCAGTAGTTATCATTCTGGTCCTATAGCTCTTAATGCTGTGGTGACCTACACATGTATCGGTGCCTTCCGCCTCATTGGAGAAAGACGTCTTTTTTGTATAAGTAAAGACAATGTGAATGGAATCTGGGATAAAGCTCCTCCTATCTGTGAATTTTACAATAGAAATTCTGTCTGCCCTGAACCCATAGTACCAGGGGGATACCGAACTAAAACATCTAGACCACCATTCAGACATGGTGATGCTGTGACATTTTCCTGTAATGCCAATTTCACCATGAAAGGAAACAAAACTGTTTGGTGCCAAGCAAATAGAAAGTGGGGTCCGACACCATTACCAACCTGTGAGAGTGGTGAGTAGAATGAAAATAAAATTGAACCGGGAGCTTGAAAACTTGCATTTCTGTGCAAGTTAAGTTTGGGATCATTCTGAAGGAAGAACAGTGTGAATGTATAAATGGTAAGGGTGGAGGGAGGAAGCAAGGGCAAGGGTGAAAATGACAGTTTCCTATTTTTTTTTCCTTAGTTGTAGAGGGATATAAATTTTCATTCATCAATAGAGCAAATAATTTTAAAATATGATGGGAAAGTCTAACTGAACACACCTAATAATTGAATGGAATGTCTCACAACGATGGAGGCCAGAGTTAGTCTGGACTGTGGGAAGTGGATAGTTTAAACTGTCTATCTAGGGTATTGTCAAATGAAAAGAAAGGTGGGCTCTTAGAGTAAAAACACACCAAATGGATTTAAAATTTATCTATAAGAGCTGTTAATGTAGTATGGCAGAAATGATTTGCTATTCCCTTTGACCTCTATAAATACTTTCTGAGTGATCCACACTATCTTCCAAACTCATCTCCTAAGCCATAACATTTGAAATCAAGTTACTTTGAAAATGGACATGAGTTTGAGCAAACTCCAGGAGATAGTGAAGGACAGGGAAGTCTGGTATGCTGCAGTCCATTGGGTTGCAAAGAGTTGGACATGACTTAGTGACTGAACAACAACTTTGAGAATAGGAACTACTGTAAGCTCTTCCTTTTCTTCTTATTTTGTTTGACTTATGTTGCTTGAACTCTAAATCTGAATTTCAGTTATGTAATTATGGGATCTGGCAATATTTGACAAAAATTGTACTATCAAAATAATCAAAATATGATTCTATCTATAAAATCTTGGAGACATTCTGAAGATAGTCATAAATGAGGTGACCACGGAAAACAGTTGTGTGTGTTTGATAGTCGCTCAATCATGTCTGACTCTTTGAGACCCAAAGATTGGAGTCCACCAGGCTCTTCTGTCCATGGAATTCTCCAGGCAAGAATACTAGAATGAGTTGCCATTCCATTCTCCATGGGATCTTCCTGACCTAGGGATGGAACCCAAGTCTCCTGCATTGCAGGCAGATTCTTTACCATCTGACCCATTGCTACTGCTAAGTCACTTCAGTCGTGTCTGACTCTGTACGACCCCATAGATGGCAGCCCACCAGGCTCCCCTGTCCCTGGGATTCTCCAGGCAAGAACACTGGAGTGGGTTACCATTTCCTTCTCCAATGCATGAAAGTGAAAAGGGAAAGTGAAGTCACTCAGTCGTGTCTGACCCTCAGTGACCCCATGGACTGCAGCCTTCCAGGCTCCTCCATCCATGGGAGTTTCCAGGCAAGAGTACTGGAGTGGGGTGCCATTGCCTTCTCCATCATTAGGGAAGCCTGAAAAACAATTAAGTCTTTATAAAGACTTAGATAGGCCTCAATGTATTGACATGGAAAGATATAGATTATTAAACAAATAAAGCAAGGCACTGAATAATATGTATTGAGCATCACACACAGCAAAAATGTGTGTATATATATCACATATAGGATAAAAACAAACTATATTACTGATATCTGGTAGGATAATCTTATAAATAACAGCATGCTACTTTTGGAGCATAGAATAGGCTTAAGGGTAGAATGGGAGTATGAGTGAAAAATGGGCTTTATTTTTTGGTAATTGAAGGTTTTCACATGGCAAATATAATTCTTAAAGTATAACTAAAAGATAATGTACTATTTGTAGTATAAAATGGATATAATTAAACACACCTGTTTAATCTTTAAAAGACCGAGTTGAATATTAATAATGACTGTTTGCCATAGATTATGTATCATTTACTTGGATGTATGTACTAAATCAAAATACAGACTGTGAAGGAACTGTTATCTGATGACCTTTTTCCTAATGTGTATGTAAAGATATCCCCCTGGAATGTCCATCACTTCCCACAATTGCCAATGGGCATCACACAGGGGAGAGTGTTGCCTCCTTTGCTCCAGGATTGACTGTGACCTACAGTTGTGAATCTGGTTATTTACTTCTTGGAGAAAACACCATTCACTGTTTGTCTTCAGGAGACTGGAGTGCTGTTGCTCCCACATGTAAAGGTATGCTAAATTGACAATCATCTGTGTTAAGAATTTGGGCTGGCTCTGTGAAATATACTGTTGGTAGCTTGATAGGGATTGCATTGAATCTATAAATTGCTTTGGGTAGTATACTCATTTTCACTATATTGATTCTTCTGATCCATGAACATGGTATATTTCTCCATCTATTAGTGTCCTCTTTGATTTCCTTCACCAGTGTTTTATAGTTTTCTATATATAAGTCTTTAGTTTCTTTGCTGCTGCTGCTGCTGCTAAGTCTCTTCAGTCGTGTCTGACTCAGTGTGACCCCAGAGATGGCAGCCCACCAGGCTCCCTCGTCCCTGTGATTCTCCAGGCAAGAACACTGGAGTGGGTTGCCATTTCCTTCTCCAATGCATGAAAGTTCCTAAGCCAGAAAGAAAAACACCAGTACAGTATACTAACAATATATATGCCTGGAGAATCCTAGGAATGGAGGAGCCTGATGGGCTGCCGTCTATGGGGTCACACAGGGTCGGACATGACTGAAGCGACTTAGCAGCAGCAGCAACGCATATATATGAAATTTAGAAAGATGGTAATGATAACCCTGTATGCAAGACAGCAAAAGAGACACAGATGTATGGAACAATCTTTTGGACTCTGTGAGGGAGGGAGAAGGTGGGATGATTTGGGAGAACGGCATTGAAAAATGTATAATATCATATATGAAACGAATTGCCAGTCCAGGTTTGGTGCATGATGCTGGATACTTGGGGCTGGTGCACTGAGACGACCCAGAGGGATGGTATGGGGAGGGAGGAGGCAGTGGGGTTCAGGAAGGGGAACATGTGTATACCTGTGGCAGATTCATGTTGATGTATGGCAAAATCAATACAATATTGTAAAGTAATTAACCTCCAATTAAAATAAATAAATTTATATTTAAAAAATTTGGGCTATTATGTTACTTGCCATATTTTGCTCATCTTTGGCTTGCTTTCTTAGAGGCACAGTGTGAACCTCCACGACCATTTCTCAATGGGCAGATAAAGAGGCCCACTAGTTTTGGGGCTGGTGCAACTGTGAACTTTTCCTGTAATGAAGGGTGAGTGTCCAGAGGCTCAGTGGGATTTCATTCATTTGACTTATGTGTGCATGGTGTGAACTGTGAAACTATGAGGGTCGATGGACAGCTTGAGGTTGTGAGATAATGCTGATAAAAAAAAAGTTAGTGTCCATAAATTAAGTGAATTTATCTTGGATTTTTAATAGAGGCTTTCATTCTGCCTAATCATTCTGAATAACCTCCTTTTGTCTCCAGGTATCGGTTACAAGGACCACTTTCTAGTCAATGTGTAATTGTTGGACAGCGTACTTTTTGGACCAAGATGCCAGCATGTGAAGGTACATTAGGCAACTGTAGTTTGTAACTTGCTCCTTGGCCAGAGGTTCAGCAAGACACTGCATTCTCAACTTAACTGAAAGTTTTTTGTCCAGTTGTTACTATACAGGATCTTACAGAACAAAGATCTCCTCTAGAGATCTCTGTCTTTTTGTACTGTTCATGGGGTTCTCAAGGTAGGAGTACTGAAGTAGTTTGCCATTTCCTTCTCCAGTGGATCACATATTTTCAGAACTCTCCATCATGACCATCCATCTTGGGTGGCCCTGAACAGCATGGCTCAAAGTTTCACTGACTTGCACAGGCTGTGAAGAGATCTTTAGATTTTAAGGGATATATTCTTCACTGAAGCATCCTTGTATTATCTCTTTATCCTTTGCTTACTCAGGTAAAATAAGGTTCCTGAGCATTTCTTTCTCTGAAAGCTATGTGCAGTTGCCATCCAGGCCATGCACATAATGGAGATTATATACTTGGTAAAATAAATAAAAGGATCAGCAAAGTAGATATATTCAGGGACAAAATTTTAGATCATACTTTCTGAATTATTTTGCTATAGCTGCTTTGGCAGATTCATTACAGATTCAAACACTATTGTCCCTGAACCCAGGATGTGAGAGTGGCATCTAGAAACACCAGAGACATTCTTTGTTGATAGTACAGCTGTAATCTTGTCAATTCTTTCTCTAATTTTCTAGAAATTATTTGCCCACCACCTCCTCCTATACTCAATGGAAGACATACAGGCACCTCTTCAGTGATCTTTCGATATGGAAGGACAGTCAGTTACACTTGTGACCCGGGCCCAGAGAAAGGAGTGAACTTCATCCTCATTGGGGAGAGAACTATCCGTTGTACTACCAATAGTCAGAAGACTGGGACCTGGAGTGGACCTGCCCCACGCTGTGAACTTTCTGTTTCTGAGATTCGGTGTCCACCTCCTCAGATCCCAAGAGGACAAATATCATCTGGGCAGAGAGATCAATATTCCTATAATGACACAGTGGTATTTGCTTGCATATCTGGCTTTACCATGAAGGGTAGCAGGGCAGTCCGATGTAATGCCCAAGGCACATGGGAACCGTCAGTACCAGTCTGTGAAAAGGGTGGGTATTCCAATGTTCAGAATAAATGCTACTGATTCCTTCTTTAGAAATATTAGAGAAGGTGTTATGGACTTCAGCAGGACCTTTTCCAGCTTCCAGTCCCCTCAATTATACCAAGTATCAGTTCAGTTCAATCACTCAGTCATGTCTGACTCTTTGTGACCCCCATGGACTGCATCACACCAGGCCTCCCTGTCCATCACCAACTCGAAGAGCTTGCTCGAACTTATGTCCATCGAGTCGGTGATGACATCCATCCATCTCATCCTCTGTCAACCCCTTCTTCTCCTGTCTTCAATCTTTCCCAGCATCAGGGTCTTTTCCAATGAGTTAGCCATTTGCATCAGGTGGCCAAAGTATTGGAACTTCAGTATCAGTCCTTCCAATGAACATTCAGGGCTGATTTCCTTTAGGATTGACTGGTTGGATCTCCTTGCAGGCCAAGGGATTCTCAAGAATCTTCTCCAACACCACAGTCCAAAAGCATCAGTTCTTCGGTGCTCCACTTTCTTTATGGTCTGACTCTCACATCCATACATGACTACTGGAAAAACCATAGCTTTGACTATACAGACCTTTGCCAGCAAAGTAATGTCTCTGCTTTTTAATATGCTGTCTAGGTTGGTCATAGGTTTTATTTCAAGAAGCAAGTGTCTTTTAATTACATGGCTGCAGTCACCACCTGCAGCAATTTTGGAGTCCAAGAAAATAAAGTCTGTCACTGTTTCCATATCCCTGGATTGAGATCTTCTCACCTTGCAGGAAGATTCTTTACCATCTGAACCACCAGGGAAGCCCAAGAATACTGGAGTGGGTAGCCCATCCCTTCTTCAGGGGATCTTCCCAACCCAGAGATCGAACCAGGTTCTCCTGTATTTGCAGGTGGATTCTTTACCAGCTGAGCTATCAGGGAAGCCCACCCACATCAAATATAGTGAATATGAGTTATACAGAAGCCTTTTAAAACACTGTCTGCCATTCATTTTGTGGCAGTATCCTTGGCAGAAAAACTGGGGAAAATGTTTACTTGTCTTAACAGTGATTTCTTAAAAGAGACTTCAGCAAAATCCCACCCTACAGATAGATCAGAATCTCCCATTAGAAGCATACAAGAGGATTCCTTAAGACAGGAAGAGACAGCAAATGAGTTGGAGCACTCAGTTGGAATGGAAAACAATATACAGCAGTCTAAATGCAGAAAAAAAAGAAAAGATAACCACTGATCTAAAGTTACACAAAACTGGGCTGCAAGATTACAGCTGTCCTGTACAACTGCCACCAGAATGGAATTGTAGCATTGATATCAATATCTTTGGCTCAGTTTTTTCTGCTGTTTACATAAGAAAAATTCTCTGCTTTCCTTTTAGATTGTCAAGCCCCTCCTAAAGTCCTTAATGGGCAAAAGGAAGATAGACACAGGGTTCGCTTTGACACTGGGACATCCATAAAATACAGCTGTGACCCTGGTTATGTGCTGGAGGGAGAAGAATCCATACATTGTACCCCTGATGGAGTGTGGATACCCACTGCTCCTACATGCAAAGGTGCCAGACTCTGAATTTTGATTTTTTTTTTTTTTGGTTTTGAGATGGCCTTCAGTTGATTTCTCATTCTTCATATTTTCCTTAGTGGCAGAATGTGAACCTGTCGGAAAGCAAGTCTTTAAAAAACCGAAGAACCAATTTATTAGACCAGATGTTAACTCCTCTTGTGATGAAGGGTAAGTGAGGACTATCTCAGACTACACTAGGTACACTGCAAGCCCTGTGTTAAGAGTTTATCTTAAAGACCTTCTTGGGTTTGTGGATGTGCTGATCACTCTGTTTTTCCATTAATGGAAACTATTCTGTTCAGTGGATGGGTTGTGTTCATGGTGGCTACATTTTTGTTCCTATAGTTGCCTGTTCTGAAAGTAATATGTGCTATTGAGCCAATAGCTCTTGCTTAGGCTAATGGTCCACAGATGACAAAATGTCTTGACTCTTTTTCCCTAGGTACCGACTGGGTGAAAGTGTTTATCAGCAGTGTCAAGGCACAATTCCTTGGTTTATGGAAATTCGTCTTTGTAAAGGTGAGTAGAAAAATAACAGAGGATCTAGAATAATGTGAGATCAATGAATATGAATAACAGAGGATCTAGCTTCCTGTGAGATTTCTGTTTTAGCCACGTTATGGGATTACAAATATTAGATTCCATTCTTTTCTCTCTGTCAATAGTTATAGTTGCATAGTTTTGCTTTCTGTTGCCTCCTCTTTTTACTCAAAGCATAGCAATCAATGTGAATGCATTTAGTTACTGATTCTCTTACGTGATTTGGGAGAATAAGAGTAATGAGGTCAGAAGTATATGAACCATCATCCTTAATTCTGCATATACTAGCTTAGTGGAGAGAAAGAGGACTGAAATGGGATCTGAACTCAGTTTCTATTTCTACTTATTGATCTGGGACAATTTATGTAACTTCTCTGAACTCATGCCTCTTATCTATAATGTTGCCATAAGATTGCAAACCTAAAAGTTGTTATAATTAAATGCTACTACCAAAGCAGAGATATTACTTTGCCGACTAAGGTGCGTCTAGTCAAGGCTATGGTTTTTCCAGTAGTCATGTATGGATGTGAGAGTTGGACTGTGAAGAGGGTTGAGCGCCGAAGAATTGATGCTTTTGAACTGTGGTGTTGGAGAAGACTCTGGAGAGTCCCTTGGACTGCAAGGAGATCCAACCAGTCCATTCTGAAGGAGATCAGCCCTGGGATTACTTTGGAAGGAATGATGCTACAGCTGAAACTCCAGTACTTTGGCCATCTCATGCAAATAGTTGACTCATTGGAAAGGACTCTGAAGCTGGGAGGAATTGGGGGCAGGAGGAGAAGGGGACAACAGAGGATGAGATGGTTGGATGGCATCACAGACTCGATGAACGTGAGTCTGAGTGAACTCCGGGAGATGGTGATGAACAGGGAGGCCTGGCTTGCTGCGATTCATGTGGTCATAAAGAGTCGGACCCGACAGAGCGACTGAACTGAACTGGACTGATCCCTACATTAAGGATGAGAACATTGCCTATCAAAAAGTAGATGTTCAATAAACAATAAAAATTCTTGGCTAACCTACCATACCATTGCAACACAAAGATATACCATCTCAAAAAACCTTAATTCTATTCCACTGTGCTGTTTATTGACCTATTCAGTTCAGTTCAGTACTAAGTCGTATCTGACTCTTTGCGACTCCATGGACTACAGCACGCTAAGCTTCCCTGTCCATCTCCAACTCCTGGAGCTTGCTCAAACACATGTCCATCACATAGGTGATACCAACCAACCATCTCATCCTCTGGTGTCCCCTTCTCCTCCTGACTTCAGTCCTTCCAGCATCAGGGTCTTTTCCAATGAATCAGTTCTTTGCATCAGGTGCCCAAAGTATTGGAGTTTCAGCTTCAGAATAGTCCTTCTAATGAATATTCAAGACTGATTTCCATTAGGATTGACTGATTTTATCTCCTTGCAGTCCAAAGGACTCAAAAGAGTCTTCTCCAACACCACAGTTCAAAAGCATTAATTCTTGGATGCTCAGATTTGTTTATGCTCCAACTCTCACATCGACACATAACTACTGGAAAAACTACAGCTTTGACTCACTCTCTCTCTGTTTAGTCGCCCAGCCATGTCCGATCTTGTGACCAAATGGACTGCAGCCTGCCAGGCTCCTCTGTCCATGGGATTCTCCAGGCAAGAATACTGGAGTGGGTTGCCATTTCATTCTCCAGGGTATCTTCCTGACCCAGGAATTTAACCTGGGTCTTCTGTATTGCAGACAGATTCTTTACCAACTCTGCTATGAGGGAAGAACTCATAGCCCTCTAGCTTTGACTAGAAGGACCTTTTTTTGGCAAAGTAATGTTTCTGCTTTTTAATATGCTGTCTAGGTTGGTCATACCTTTACTTCCAAGGAACAAGCGTATTTTCATTTCATGGCTGTTGTCACCATCTTCAGTGATTTTGGAGTCCAGGAAAATATAGTCTCTCACTGCATTGTTTCTCCATTTGTTTGCCATGAAGTGATGGGACCAGATGCCATGATTTTCATTTTTTGAATGCTGAGTTTTAGGCCAGTGTTTTCACTCTCTTCTTTCACTTTCATCAAGAGGCTCTTTACTTCCTCTTCACTTTCTGCCATAAGGGTGATGTCATCTGCTTATCTTAGGTTATTGATATTTCTCCTGGCAATCTTGATTCCAGCTTGTGCTTCATCCAGCCCAGCATTTTGCATGATGTACTCTGCATATAAGTTAAACAAGCAGGGTGACAATATATAGCCTTTTTGTACTCCTTTCCCAATTTGGAACCAGTCCATTGTTCCATATCTGGTTCTAACTGATACTTCTTGACCTGCATACAAATTTCTCAGGAGACAGGTAAGGTTGTCTGGGGTTCCCATCTCTTTAAGAATTTTCCACAGTTTGTTGTGATCTACATAGTCAAAAGCTTTGGCATAGTCAATAAAGCAGAAGTAGATGTTCTTCTGGAACTCTCTTGTTTTTCTACAGTCCAATGGATTTTGGCAATTTGTTCTCTGGTTCCTCTGCCTTTTCTAAATCCAGCTTGAACATCTGGAAGTCTTTGGTTCAGTACTGTTGAAGCTTAGCTTGGAGAATTTTGAGTANAACACCTGGAAGTTGTTGGTTCAGTACTGTTGAAGCTTAGCTTGGAGAATTTTGAGTATTACTTTACTAGTGGGTGAACATTTGTGTGGTAGTGTGAACCTACTTTGGCATTGCCTTTCTTTGGGATTGGAATGAAAAGTGACTTTTTCCATTCTTGTGGTCACTGCTGAGTTTTCCAAATTTCCTGGAATATTGAGGGCCGCACTTTCATAGCACCATCTTTTAGGATCTGAAATAGCTCAGCTGGAATTCCATCATCTCCACTAGCTTTGTTTGCAGCGATGCTTCCTAATGCCCACTTGAATTTGCACTCTAGGATGTCTGACTACAGGTGAGTGATCACAGGATCATCATTGTCTGAGTCTTGAAGATCTTTTTTGTATAACTTTTCTGTGTATTCTTGCCACCTCTTCTTAATATCTTCTGCTTCCGTTAGGTCTATACAATTTCTGTCCTTTATTGTGCCCATCTTTGCAGGATATGTTCCCTTGGTATCTTAAATGTTCTTGAAGAGATCTCTAGTTTCTTCCCATTCTATTGTTTTCCTCTATTTCTTTGCAATAATCACTAAAAAAGGCTTTCTTATCTCTTTTTGCTATTCTTTGGAACTCTGCATTCAGATGGGTATATCTTTCCTTATCTCCTTTGCCTTTTACTTCTTTTCTTTTCTTGGCCATTTGTAAGGCCTCCTCAGGAAACCATTTTAACTTCTTGCATTTCTTTTTCTTTCAGATGGTATTAATCACTGCCTCCTGTACAATGTCATGAGCTTCTGTCTATAGTTCTTCAGGCACTGTCTATCAGATCTAATCAATTGAATCTATTTGTCACTTCCACTGTATAATCAGAAGAGATTTAATTTTGGTCTTACCTGAAGGTCTAGTGGTTTTCTCTACTTTCTTCAATTTAAGTCCAAATTTTGCAATAAGGAATTCATGATCTGAGCCACAGTTAGCTCCCAGTCATGTTTTTGCTAATTGTATAGAGCTTTTCCATCTTCTCCTGGAAAGAATATAATCAATCTGATTTTGGTATTGACCATCTGATGACGTCCATGTATAGAGTCATCTCTTGTGTTGTTGGAAAAGGATATTTGCTATGACCAGTTCATTCTCTTGGCAAAACTCTATTAGCCTTTGCCTTGCTTTGTTTTGTACTCCAAGGCCAAACTTTCCTGTTGTTCCAGGTATCTCTTGACTTCATACTTTTGTATTCCAATTCCCTGTGATGAAAAGAATATCTTTTTTGGGTGTTAGTTATAGAGGGTCTTGCAGGTCATCCTAGAACCATTCAGCTTCAGCTTCTTAGGCATTAGTGGTTGGTGTATAGACTTGGATTACTGTAATATTGAATTGTTTGCCTTGGAAATGAACAGAGATCATTCTGTCATTTTTGAGATTGCACCAAGTACTGCATTTTAGACTATTTTGTAGACTTTGAGGGCAACTCCATTTCTTTTAAGGGATTCTTGTCCACAGTAATAGATATATTGGTCATCTGGACTAAATTCTCCCATTTCAGTCCATTTTAGTTCACTGATTCCTAAACAGTTGATATTCACTCTTGTCATCTCGTTTGACCATTTCCAATTTGCCTTGATTTGTGGACCCAACATTCCGGGTTCTTATGCAATATTGTTCTTTACAGCATCAGACTTTACTTCCATCATCAGTCACATCCCCAACTGGGCATTGTTTTCACTTTGGCTCTGTCTCTTCATTCATTCATTCTTTCTTTTTCTTTTTTTGTTTCTGTGAAGTCTGGAGTTTTATTTTATTTTATTTTTTTTACTTTACAATTCTTCTCCAGTGGCATATTGGGCACCTACCAACTTGAGGAGGTCAAGTGTCATATCTTTTTGCCTTTTCATACTGTTCATGGGGTTCTCAAAGAAAGAATACTGAAGTGGTTTGCCATTTCCTTCTCAAGTGGACCACATTATGTCATAACTCGCCACCATGACCCATCTGTCCTGGGTGGCCCACTTGGCATGACTCATAGTTTCATTGAGTTAGACAGGTTATGGTCCCTGTGATCAGTTTGGTTAGTTTTCTATGATTGTGATTTTCATTCTGTCTGCCTATTGACCTATTGGTTGTTATAAAAAGAATCCTTTTCTTAATAATTTGCTATCCGACTTTAGTCACAATATGATATTTATATACATCTTTTAACACATTGCAAAGATTTTTTCAATGAAAACTTTTAAATTGAATTTTACATACATGATGAGTTTTGACACAAAACATAATCATATCTCACCCATATTCTCTAGGAAACTGATAAAAGATTTATAATCAGCTTCATTTCGTTTCTTTGGTGTTTAATACTGAAACAGAATTGTAGAGTAAGTTTTCCTCTCTCCAGATATCACCTGCCCACCACCTCCTGTTATCTACAATGGAGCACACACAGGCAGTTCTTCAGAAGATGCCTTGTATGGAACTACAGTCACTTATGCATGTTACCCTGGGCCAGAGAGAGGAGTGAAGTACAACCTCATTGGGGAGAGCACAATTCGTTGTATAAGCAATGATCAAGGGACAGGCATCTGGAGTGGCCCTGCTCCTCTCTGTAAACTCTCCCTCCCTGCTGTTCAGTGCTCACATGTCCATGTTGCAAATGGATACAAGATATCTGGAAAGGAAGCTCCATATTTCTACAATGACAGTGTGATATTCAAGTGTAATGATGGATTTATTTTGAAGGGCAGCAGTCAGGTTCGTTGCAAAGCCAATAACACCTGGGATCCTGAAATACCAGTTTGTGAAAAAGGTAAAAATCAAGTGGAGAAAAAACAGAGGTATTTATTTGTTTATTCTTGTTTGTTGCCTCCCACCCAAAGCTAGAGTTGTGGGAAAAAGCAAAGGGGCATAGATTACCGTCCTATTCTATATTAAAACAGTTTATTCATGTTGTATATGTTCTTTACGCAAATGCTCCCTTGGATATGGGATATAGTCAAGGTAGATAGTTCAGAGGATCTGTTTTTAAGGTGCCATTTTTCTTTAAAAGAGAAGGAAGCACTCAGTAATGAATAAGGGCTTGCTCTTTTGCTTAAAAGTTTCAGATTGTCTATTGTCAAATGTTGTGTACTTAGTGTTCTTGAGTTTTTGTTGGTATTTATGTGGGAAGTTTTCTCTCCAGGCTGTCAGCCACCCTCTGAGCTCCACCATGGTTGGCATACAGGTGGAAATAGGGTCCTCTTTGTCTCTGGGATGACTGTAGACTACACCTGTGACCTTGGTTACTTGCTTGTGGGAAACAGATCCATTCATTGTATGCCTTCAGGAAATTGGAGTCCATCTGTCCCTTGGTGTGAAGGTATTTTCAGTTCCTGAGTTGTCTTTCTTTTTTATATCAAGCACATATAAGTAATTTCAACTTTGCTCCTCTAGAAGCACAATGCCAACCTCTGGGAGAAGATGTTCAAATACCTCCAGTTGGTTCACCTGTGGTACCAGCTAATACATCTTGCCAAGATGGGTTAGTAAGATTCATTCTCATAAAGGGCCTCCATCTTGCTTTGTGCATTAATTCTAGCCTCAATTTGTCCTGGTGACTACCAGGACATTGTCACATTAACAGAGGATGTGAGGTTATAAATGTCTAACTAGCATCTCTTAACTTTTCAGTCCTTTCTTGACATAGAAACATCTTTGCTGGGAGCACCTTAAGTCTAAAGCAGCTTTCTTACTTGAAGGGCCAAGACTTTTGACTCCTCTGTGCCAAATTTCTTATTTAGAAGTATATATTAGTGATTTGAGGAGGCTAGGTTTCAGAGATGTGATTTTTAAGAAGAGAAAATGTATTATAATCTCTCTCTAGGTACTGGATGAAGAATTACACTTATCAGAAATGTCAAGATGATGAAAATAGGGTTTGGTTCCAAAAGATTCCAGTTTGTGAAAGTAAGTTAAAAAAAAAAAAAGTCCATGGGGTTGTAGAGAGGTAAAGAGGATAGTTCATTGTAGAGCTAATCTATGCCTCAGCAGTGTATGCATTCTAGCTTAGTTTATATAAAACATGTTTTAGTATTTAGGTAGTACTGGCAGTGGGAAACTGTCAAGTAGGAAGTGAATACAGTTGACCCTCTGTATTTAGAGGCTTCATAACTTTGTATCAACCAACTGTAAATTTTATATATATATATATATATAATATATATTTTAAATCCTGAAAGTTTCAAAAAGCTAAACTTGAATNTAAGTTAAATGCTAACACTATGCCATTTTATATAAAGAGCTTAAGTCTCCTTGGAATTTGGTACTGATGGAGGACCCTGGAATCAGTCCCTTGTGGGTGCTGAGGAATGACTGTATTTGCAGTAGGCCTGCCAATTGCTAAAAATTAAAAAAAAAACAATATAAACTATTTATTTCATGGAAACATAGCTGTATTTATTCCTTTGTCTATATTTATACTCTCTG
The DNA here is from genome assembly GCA_006410935.1 of Redunca redunca. Taxonomy (NCBI): domain Eukaryota; kingdom Metazoa; phylum Chordata; class Mammalia; order Artiodactyla; family Bovidae; genus Redunca; species Redunca redunca. The sequence continues at coordinate 323,305 of SJYQ01000963.1, forward strand.
AATTATTTTAGAATGAGTATGTATTATTCATACAGTCAAAAAATTCAATAAAATTTTTTAAAGAAAGCATGATCTAGCATCTAAAATTTAAATAACTTTATGTGTGCTTAGTTACTCAGCCACGTCCAGCTCTTTGAAACCTCATGGACTGTAGCCTGCCAGGCTCCTCTGTCCATGGAGTTTTCCAGGCAAGAATTAAGTGGATTGACATTTCCTCCTCCAGGAAACAACTTTATAGCTATGTGCAGTACACACAGCTGCATAGTTACATTTGTATCTGAATGAAGACTGTCCACTGTGATGTACCAGCTGAAGTAGAATTTCCTGTTCTCTTCTGCAGTTATCAGCTGTAAGGATCCACCAAGGATTAGTAATGGGAGACACAGGGGTGTGCTCCCAGGAGTCTTTCAATATGGAAATGAAGTCTCTTATGAATGTGATCAAGGATTTGATCTCTTGGGAGAGAAAAGTATACGGTGCATAATTGATTCTAAAGGAAATGGATCTTGGAGTGGACCTGCCCCGCAGTGCTTAAAATCTCCTCCTGTGACTCACTGCCCTAACCCAGAAGTCATGCATGGACACAAGCTAAATAAAACTTATTCTTCATATTCCCACAATGACATATTACATATTGCCTGCAATCCTGGTTTCATCATGAATGGCAGTCACTTGATTAGATGCCATACCAACAACAAATGGGTGCCAGGTGTACCAACTTGCATCAAAAAAGGTAAGATATTTTAAGGAATAAAATATGGGATGTTACATATAATTTTTAAAAAGGGGTTTTGAATGTGCACTTGTCATTTCACCTATAGATAGGCAAGTTAAAAGCTTAGGTAATCATATTATTTTTACAAAATACTTGCTTGTCTTATTTTCTCAGCTCGTGTTTTGTTTTCCCTTTTCTTTCCAAGCATGTTGACAAAAGGTACATGAAAGGATAATGGTTAACTTCTAAATTTAAGGGATCTTCCAAATTTATTATTTTTATTAGTTTAGAATGGCGAAAATGCACGTACCTTTTTCAGCAAATGTTTGGCTGTAATATTGCTTGATAATTTCATATTTAAGGCTGTGCTATCAGCCAGAAAGAGATATTTGAGTATTCTGGAGAATGGAGCTAGCCTTAAAACCCACTTAATTGTCTTGTAATTTTAGTTGTCATTGGTAGTTTTATCCCTGTCAGTGGCTATCTGCAACAGAGAATGCCAACTGGCAACCAAGAACCGAATTCAGAACTGTTTATTTTTGTCTAGCACAGCAGTCTTATTTTAAGTGAGACCCATCGCTACTGCCCAAGATAAACTGTGAATCTGTGATACAGTGAGGATCCCCTTTGCTTTCCTGCAAGGTACCAGTAGCTTGAATTAGGTATTGGCTGCCACTTTTAGAAAGATAGGTGCTCTATAACTTGGCATCACTTCCTGGTGCCTGTAGATATTTGAAGGTGTGACAGTTGACTACAGTCTTTCTACCATTTAAAGAGAAAAGATTACTGTTCTTTGATAGATTACAATTGTAGGCTGCAACCACTGATGTTTCATTATCTTACTTTTGACATTTGCTTTCAGATCATATATGGTATAAGTAGGAAATGCAAAAATCTGTCCTGTACTGCTTGGTTTGGGTGGAATGAGTATTTTTGGATACTGATCAGTTGGCTTGTTGCCTGCCTTCTTTCTGTATTGTTATCAACTACAGAGAGTATTGGCTATGTGTTCCTCTGTACTAAATTAAAAATCCTTTCATATTGATGTCTAAGCTTTCTTAGGCTGTAAACGTCCATTTAAGATCTCCAATGGAAATCATACTGGTGGAGACATAACTCGATTTTCTCCTGGAATGTCAATCCTGTACAGCTGCAACCTAGGCTACCTGCTTGTGGGAGAAGCACTCCTTCTTTGCACACATGAAGGAACCTGGAACCGACCTGCCCCATATTGTAAAGGTGTGTTCTCTATTTGTTTTCTTATTATTTTTTAAATAAAATTTGTCCCAAGTAGATATTTTCAGTTAAGTACTTTCAACTTAAAATAGCCAAATAGATGCATTGATTGGATCATTTAATTAAATACATTAATTAAATGTATTTAATTGGATTAATAGATGAAATAATCTAAATATTGCAAAATAAAGAAAAGGGCTGAAGGCCTAGTCTATATGAGCTATCATATATGTAGTCATTTAAATATGGAAAGATGAAGTCTTTATGTAGATTAAACAACTACAACTTATGTCGATTAAACAACTAATACAGATTGAATGTGCACTGTGGTTAGTTGTAAGTGTGCATTTGACAAAATACGCCTA
>SJYQ01000963.1:325686-337733 GCA_006410935.1 Redunca redunca
TGGTAGGATTATGGGTATACTTATCAAAGTTTCAGAATGTTATTTTTACTATCATGAATAGTGCATATGAAATATGAGTGGTGAGTTAATACTAAATATTAGTTGAGCACTTAGGGCACACAGCACTTTGCATGCCTTCTGTCATTTAATCCTCATGAGAACCATATGAGATTGGTGTCATTATTCCTGTACTATCAATGAGGTCCTAGTAGAATGCAGAGATTTATAACTTACACAGAGTCAAACAACTTGAAAGCCCTAGAGTTAGGTTCAAATCCAAAATCTCACACTATTGGCCACTACACTGAAAAGACAAAAGAAGAAAAGAGGAAGCATTCACATCTAAGAAGAGCTGGAGAACAAGAGTAGAAGTTGAGGAAATAATTCAGAAGTCTTAACATCACTCATTCATCCTGCATCATTTCTCTAAGAAGCCACAAAAATTATTCATTATTGGTTTAGAGACTAAAGCACAAGAAAGAAAGTTATTTGATAACCAGGGTGTTATTGAGATAGATGGCTGACGCTAAAAGTCTATGCCTAGGATATAATTTTGTGTTATTTCAGTGAAGTTTTACTAACTGAGAATATAATAAATTGGTTTCATAAATCTTTCCATTAAGGGCAGTTAAAGGTCAAAATATGACACAGATTCAATTAGATTTCCTTTAATTTCAGAGGTGAACTGTAGCTTCCCAGAACATATAAATGGAATCCAGAATGGGCTGGAGCCTGGAAGAATGTATCAATATGGAGCTGTTGTCACTTTAGCATGTGAAGACGGGTATACCCTAGAAGGCAGTCCCCAGAGCCAGTGTCAGGAAGATCACCGATGGAACCCTCCCTTGGCTGTTTGCAAATCACCCAGTAAGTGCAAAGAGCTTCTCTGCAGCTTCTACTTGTTTCACTGGAAAGAAGAGACAGAGGGTTATCCCTCAATTTTAGGGACTCCTGGGTTTTAAATGGACATAGGTTTGTGATCAGTGGTATATTAACAGAAGAATTTGAAGTCAATGGTCTATTGTAGTAAAAGTGAGACTTTCTGAAGATTGGGAAAGTAAAGAAAGAATATAAAGAGAGATGAGCACTGATTTAAAAGGTGCAAAACTCACAGCCTTATACAGTGGTCCTTTGGTATCCTCAGAGGAATTGGTTCTAGGAGCCCCTTAGATACAAAAATCTGCAGATTCTCAAGTCCTTTATGTAAAATGTCATAGTACTTGCATATAATCTGTGCACATCCTCCCATATACTTGAAATCATTTCTATATTATTTATAATACCCAATGTAATGTAAATGATATGTAAACAGATGCTGTGAGCTTTGCTTTATGGAACTTTCTGGAATATTTTGCTTTTTCAAATATTTTTTCATTAGTGGTTGGTTGAATCCACAGATACAAAAGACAGACTGTATTTTGAAAGAAGTTGCTCCCGAGACTTCTGCTATTGCTGAATCTTGATTTATAAGTGCTTACTGATATGACAGGGACCTCTAAAAATATGCTAACTAAACTGTTGTAATGGTTGATTCCATTCTGGCCTGAGAAATCCCTGATTATAAAGTTGAGTTTATTTATTTATTTATTTTTTCTTTTCATATGTGAACTACTTCACCTTAAAGTGGAAAAAAATTTTAAAGGCCAATGAAGTTGTTACATAAAGAATGAAGAAAGATTGGGTATAATTCAGTGTTCTGATACATCTTTTTAAGTAGACTTAAAGAAGAGGGATCTGAGTGTTAATTTCTGGGACATCCACGGTATTTGGAGCTGTGTGGAGCCATGTAACTAGACTAATGTTTTCATGATTTTGTATTTTCCTTAGGTTCACTTGCTCCTCTTATTGCTGGTAAGTTTTCTTAAATTCTTCAATAAAACTTCTAATGGTAATTTATACAAATGTATGTAAAATTTGAGGCCCTGGAGAAATATCAATAAACTCAGATATGCAGATCATACCACCCTTATGGCAGAAAGTGAAGAACTAAAGAACCTCTTGATGAAAGTGAAAGAGGAGAGTTAAAAATCTGGCTTAAAACTCAACATTCAGAAAACTAAGATCATGGCATCTGGTCCCATCGCTTCATGGCAAATAGATGGGGAAACAATGAAAACAGTGGCTGACTTCATTTTGGGGGGCTCCAAAGTCACTGCAGATGGTGACTGCAGCCATGAAGTTAAAATGTGGTTGCTCTCTGGAAGAAAAATTATGACCAACCTAGACAGCATATTAAAAAGCAGAGACATTACTTTGCCAACAAAGGTACGTCTAGCCAAAGCTTTGGTTTTTCCAGTAGTCATGTATGAATGTGAGAGTTGGACTATAAAGAAAGCTGAGCGCCGAAGAATTGATGCTTTTGAACTGTGGTGTTGGAGAAGACTCTTGAGTCCCTTGGACAGCAAGGAGATCCAACCACTCCATCCTAAAGGAAATCAGTCCTGAATATTCATTGGAAGGACTGATGCTGAAGCTGAAANAAATAGAACATCCTTTATGTAAGAACTTAAAAGATAACAAGCATTAATTTTATTTGAATGATATTTATACGGATAAAATATTTATTTACACATAATAAAAACTAAAAAATAGGAAAAAGTCCCAGTCATAAAAACTGCTGATATTTAGCATTTGACTGTATGATTATTTTCTTATTTCTTTTTTTTTTTAACTGCAATATTGGCCTTATAGTCTCCTGCCTTAATTTTTTTCATTTAGCCTATTTTTATATTTAAATCACATTTTCTTTTTACCAATTTGATTGCATATTTTTCTATAATATGTATCTATATTGTATAGATTTTAAGCTGCTTCCACATTTATTTTCATAATAAATAAAAACAAGAAAAACCTAAAGAAACTTTTTCTACATCTCCATATTTCCTTAGCTTCAGTTCAGTTCAGTCACTCAGTCGTGTCTGACTCTTTGCGACCCCATGAATCGCAGCACGCCAGGCCTCCCTTAGCTTAGATTCCTAGAATTCTAGGAATAAGTGTATGAACATTTAGATGCTTAGTTAATATTGCCAAATGGTTTTCCAGAAAGTTAGTTTCAACTTGATCATATATCAAATAATTAATGTATCTGGATATGTTGTATTTCTGGATTTTTTTTATTGTTTCATTGATGTGTCTATTTTTCTATCACAAACCACTTTGCATTCAAATAGGATAGTTTTCTGATATTATCACTTCTAACAAAGCAAGAATCCCCTCATTATAGTTTTTAAAGATTTTCCTCTTTCTTTCTTCTGTTTGTTCTTATAAGAGTTTTAGATGATTTGTCATTTTATAAAGACAGATATGTTGCGATTACATTTAGGTCTATAGGTTAACCTTTGAGAATTGGCACATTTTCTGTAATGCTTTCTCATACAGAAACATACTTTTCTATTTATTTAAGCAATCTTTAAACAACTCAATTGTTGTTTTCATGACTTATTTCATATTTAAATATACTACTAGGTTTCTACATTTTGCTATATTATGTTTTATCGTCCATAAATTAGCCATACTTTTTCATTTTATTTTAAATTTATTATTAAAAAAAAGAACATTTGTATCCATAAGCTATTATTGCCAGAGTAGGTTATATGATGCTTTGTGGGGATGCAATCAAATGGTCAGTACTTAGGAATTTTGATCAGAAAAGCTTTCATAGTGGAGAAGATGTTGCAGGTATGCCTCATAGAGTGTAGACAAGTAAAGTATTCCAAGTAGAAGGTGCAGTTTGAGTAAAGAAAGACCCAGGGACTTGTCTTTCCATCACATATTATAAGAACTATGTAAGGAATTGACATGCCTGGGAAACATTGAAGTTAGCATAGGTTTAAGTGACATAAAAGATCCCCTCTGATACATAAAATCTTATGGAAATTGTAGAATATTCTGATAGGTATGAAGGATACACTTTTAGCAAATGATATCATCACTTATCAGCCAGGGAATGTTCTGTGTGCCCAGGTTCTTAAGGATCAATAAATGCTAGTGATAGGGAGGATAATCAGGTAAAGTCTTACCAAATCTCAAATAACTTCCAGGGGGGATGACCAAATCATGTCACCATAAACATGTCACCCACAAACCCAGCAAAATTACTTTAACAAGCCACACCACTTGGATCTATCTAAATGATCTGATTGCACTGTTCTCAGTTCTGTAATGCCTAGAGTAGGCATCAGACATGAAGGGGGTAACACTGAAATTATGTAATAATGGCATATTTGAACCTGAATAATTTGTTCTAAGCCTGGAAGGGCCTAAGCACAGTATGTCTGGCAAGGGTCTACAGTTGAGAGGTACTTTAGGCAGTAGTGTTTATCAGAGTATATCACATAAACTTTGTTTTGTGAATGATTCAGGGGAAATGGTGTTCTATGAACAAATAAGATTGGGAAATACTTCATGCTACATTTTTCTCATGGGGATTCACAATGACTATGAGACTATTTAAGGTCCTACACTGCTGCTGCTGCTGCTGCTAAGTTGCTTCAGGCGTGTCCGACTCTGTGCGTCTCCATAGAAGGCAGCCCACCAGGCTCCCTGATCCCTTAGATTCTCCGGGCAAAGGTTTTACACTAAAGAAGCTTATTTAATTTTTCAAAAATGAGTCTCTCAGACAAGTTGGGCTACTGAACTTTTTTCTCATAAAATGCCGTTAACATCTCATGGGACTGATGTTTAACAGTCTTGGGGAAAGATGGTCTGAAAGTTAGATCATCAAAAGCCTTGGATGCCACGACAAGGAGTTGGTGTTTACCCTGTAGAATCTTAAGCAAAGAAACAATATGTTCAGATTTTTGGTTTTTTATAAAGGGACGGTACTGAGTTGTCAACCAAAGCAGCAGTGGTGAGGATCAAGAGGATGCAATAGATGTAGGAACTATCTTTAAGGGCTTCCCTGGCAGTCCAGTGGTTAAAACTTCACCTTCCAATGCAGGAGTATATGTTCAATACCTGATTAGGAACTAATATTCCACGTGCCTGCTAACCAAAAAATCAAAACATAAAACAGAAGCAATATTGTAATAAACTTAATAAAGACTTTTTAAATGGTCCATGTCCAAAAAACCTTAAAAGGAAATATTTTCACTATGAAGACAATAGGCTTTTCAGGATTTCAGTTCAGTCAGTTCAGTGGCTCAGTCGTGTCTGACCCTTTGAGACCCCATGGACTGCAGCATACCAGGCCTCCCTGTTCATCACCATCTCCCGGAGCTTACTCAAACTCATGTCCATAGAGTCGGTGATGCCATCCAACCATCTCATCCTCTGTTGTCCCCTTCTCCTCCTTCATTCAATCAATATTTCAAGGTTTAGTGAACTGCTAAATGTGGCAAGAAGGCGACACAAAGTATGAATCAAGTGGGTGCCACTGGATGGATCCAATGTGTGAAGTCCCTCAGTCGTGTCTGACTCTTTGCGACCCTGTGGACTGTAGCCCACCAGGCTCCTCAGTCCATGGGATTCTCCAGGCAAGAATACTGGAGTGGGTTGCCATTTCCTTCTCCAGGGGATCTTCCCAACCCAGGGATCGAACCCAGGTCTCCCGCATTGCAGGCAGACGCTTTAACCTCTGAGCCACCAATGGTTCTCCAAAAACGGAGAGGGACAGGTTTGTGGGGGGAAATGGTGCAGTTCTGATCTGCTACTTCTAGGCATCCTCTTCCAGGACTCAAGAGAGAGGCCTGAACTCAGGTAGATGATGTTTAAGTCACAAGTGTAGCCTTGGTACCAAACAAAATAGAAGATTAGAACAAGGATGAAAACAGGTCTAAGAATAACAGTAATACTTAAAAGGCAAGAGGGGGAAGGAAGTGTCAGAAGCAAGAGGAAAGGAAGTTGGGAGAAAATGGCTTCATAGAATTCAGGAGAGTTAAAGTCTCAAGAAAACAAGCATAGAGATGTCATTTGCATGGCTCTTCTCACAGGAAGTTAGAACATAATTTTAGTCAAGAGTAATTTAAAAAAAACATTTAAATAAATAGAAAAGGTGGTCTCTATCTCCTTCCTTCCTTTTACAAAGTTTGCTATCAAAGCATTACATGTGTAGGAAAATTTTAAACTTTGGGAACACCTATAAGCTCAAATAATTTGTATTATTCCTGTCTGATTATTAAAGTTATTAACAAAGTTATTAACATGTTTATATCAAACACTATACATAAGAGCCTCAGTTGATTATGAACTAAACATATATGTTAAATTAAACTCCTAAGCATCACTCGTTTTATTTTCATTTTCTAACTGACTTCAGTTTAGTTTCTTATACTTAATACAGACATTTGAACTGCCTTAAATACTTTTTGTAAGTAAGATGAGTAATGGGTCATTTAAAAATCAATGTCTACTAACAAAATTAAATATTTTGAAGTTATTCAAACACGTGAAGAAGAGACTATATTATTCTCTCCTTGCCTTCTAAGATGTTTCAATAAAACCTAAATCTCATATTAACCTAAAAATTCTTTTGTAATAATTTTAATGTATCTTCCTGCTAAATATGTAAATTGACCTCTTAAATGTGATAGTGAGTGGCAAGTTGTAAGTACTCTTAGTGGTAGTCTTTCTTCCCTAGTAATTTTGTATTATTTTATATTATTATATTATTATTATTTTATTTTATCTCAGAGTTCTGCACGATAGTACAATCACATTTAATTGTCTTTTGCTAATTTTGACAAAATGTTTTAGAAGCACAGCAGAGTACATGTGCTTTAAAAGAAAAAAGTAAAAATGTCTTAAAAGTCATTTAAAATTTTTAGTGCTGCATGATTATATAAGTATTTTGAATTAAATATAAAATATAAAAAATTTCTTTTTAAGTTAGACTGGAAGATTGGTCCTCCAAAGGTAAGTTTATGATCATATTATAAAGTGAAAGATTTTTAATAACTTTTTTCAATCTGGGAGTCCTAATTATTAGTCATTAAAAGCGCTGGATAAAGCTGCCCAATGTAAACTTCTGATTTGGACACTTAGTAGCTTAGCAAATTATTTTTATGGGTCTTTTCAAAAAATGGGGATTATAGTGATTACTTCATAAGATAGTTAAGACAATAAAATGAAATCATCCATAAAAAGTACTTACCATGTGTTGGGAATTGCAAAAAGGGAAACAACTGTTACACCTTTATAGTAATCTTGGCCAGTGAATAAAGAATTTATTTTTTCTTTTCTTTTTTTTTTCCATTTAGCAATTACTACACAAATACAAACCATAAAGAAGATGTTCATTTAGAAGCACTAGACATATACTCTGCTGACCCATACAGCCCAGCAAACTAATCAGAAGACAAACTGGTATCTAATGAAGTTTTAAATATTTTTATTAATTTCTATGTCAAAATTTCTTTCAATTTATATTTATCAATAAGCATAGTACTAAATATATATGGGTCTGTTGCATAGGTCTTTAATAATTATGCACAAAATCTGTTTACTTACTTCACACTACCAACTCATGTCCCTGTTTTTTTAAATTTATTCATCTATTCAACAATATTTAAATAAATAGCAACATAAGAATCAATCAATAAATAAATATTGTGAGAAAAAATAAACCAGAAAAGGGGCTACATAGGGAAGGAGAGTTAGAAGGGAAGTCCTCACTAAGAAAATGACAGTTCAGCAAAGACTAGTGTGAAGCAAGGACTCAGCTTTGTAGAAGAAGAAACAGTGAGCACAAAGACCATATAAGGTGGTATGTTCCTGCTGCATTGGAGACACACACGGGGAGGAGGGTGAAGATTGTTGGCCCCATAGGGTATGCTAGGTCACTGTAATGAACTTGGTGTTCATTCTGAGATGAGAATCATTGAAGGATTTTAAACAGGGAAGCAAATGATCAATTTAACTGCTGCATGAAGACGAGAGTGTAGGTGCCAGGGGTGAAAGATGGGGCCTCCACGTGGACGCTATCACAAAACTCTAATAAGTTGTGAATGGCTACTACCAGCCTGGTGAGGAAAGGTCAGATTCTTCATACATTTTGAGACAGTGACAGTAGAATTTGCTGACAGTTTGTATCAGGGTATGAGAGAAAGGGAGAAGTCAATGATGATGCCTGGAGTTTTTGGCCTGAGCAGCTCGAAGTATAGAATTGCTGTTAATTAACACAACTGAGAATGAAATCAGGACTGGAGAGAAACATGAGCAGTTCACTTTGGATATCTGTTAAATGCAAGATATCTAATAGATATCCACATACGGGTGCTAAAATGATAGCTGGATGTACAACTCAACATTTTAGGAATAGGACCAGACTTGGGATACAAAGTTGGGTCTTGTCAGTGTATAGATATACAGAATAATGAAACTGAGTAAGGTCAATAAAGGGAGTGAGATAGGCAAAGGAAGAAGATGGGTCCAAATGGTGAGCCCTGGTTCCTCCAACATTAGGAGTCATGGAGTGGGAAGGAGCTGACACAGGAGCATAGAAGCTGCTCTGATACAGGAGGGAATCCCAGAGTGTGGTGTTCCGGGAGTCATGCAAAGACAGAACGTTAAGAAGGAGGGAGTGATAGACCCTGTCGAATGTGCTGATAGATCAAGGAACATCAATGTGAAAACTGACCTGTGTTTAGCATAAGATTTGCTGGTAATCTTGCCAAGAACAGTTTTGGTGTAGAGGAAAAGAAGCAAATTGGAGTTGATAGAAGTGAGTTTAAGAGAGAATGAAAGGAGAGAAATTGGAGATTTCTCTTTCAAGGATTTTTTTCTATAGAGAGGAGTAGATAAGTAGAGCAATGGCAAGGATAAGAAGCAAAGGGACATATTTGTAAGAATGGAGAAATAGCTGCTATTCCCATAAGCTGAAGAGAATGATCTAGGGGGGAGGAAGGAAATGACAGGGAAAGAAAAGGAAAAATTGTGGGAGCAATGTCCTAAGCTAGGAGGAATGTGATCTAGTGTTCAAGCAGGAGGTAGACCTTAGACAGGAGCCCTGCCTTAGTAACAGGAAAGGCGGAACACATGGGAGCAGATGAAGGCAGGTGGGGAGATGTGATTGGGAAAACACATGTAGAAGTTCTCTTCGGATGCCTCTGCTTTCTCAGTGAATAAAAAGCAAAATGACCAGCTGACAGGGAGATTAGAAAAGGAGATGTTAAAGACTTGAGGAGAAGGTGTTAATTTGTCACCATGATAGGTGAAGCCTGAATGATAGGGAGGAGAGAAAGGCTGACAGGCAACATGAAGAGCCCCCCTGAGGTTTCCAGGAGAAAATGGGGGTTAACAGTTGAAGGCTTGCTAAGCCCAGGCCTTAAGCTAAGGCTCTTTCATGCCTTATCTCATTTAGCCTTCACTGCACCTTTAAAAGGTGTGTATTATTCCAAGGTAATACCTGAGTGGGCATATAATATCCTTGGTGACAAAACCAGGGAGAAAAAATTCTCTTGACCAAAGACCCGGGGTCAGTAATTCACAAAGGTAGAATTCAAGCTCAAATATGACTTCAAGCTGCTTTCTCCTATGTGAGTTATAAAATATAAAATGAAGATACCACCTCTACCCTCTTGGAACTTATTTTAGTCAGAAAAATAAGACATATACATATCATAGTGTAACATTTACTGCCATAAACTAGACACAGAAAAACTGCTGTGGCAGTTGAGGAAGAAAAGATTCCTTGTTGCTGATGAGTTGCAGAAAAAGAGAAGCAGAGGATAGGAGAGACTATGCCACAGTGATCTCTAAAACCAAAGCCTTGGGGGCCCAAAGTAAAGGTATCATGTAAATGTTTGTTGAATGAATATTTGAGTAAGTTAGTAGGAGACCATTGTTTTAATTTCTTCCTCATTTATTTTCATTCATATCTATCAATGCAAAATTTAGTTATATTTGTTTGCTTCATGTAATATGATGGACCATTTAATTGAATGATGCTCCATTGTTTATAGCACTTGTAATTAGTCTATATAGAGATAAGGTTAACACTCATATTTAAACTTTGGGTGGCATCACTGCTTTTCATGCTGCCTCCTAAATATAAATTAATCTATTTCAGTATGCCTCACTGCTTGGAACCCTACTGAACATCAGTTGGAAAGAAACCATTCTACTATCAACAAGTGGATTAGTATGGTCTCAACATCAGTGATATTGTTTCATAAGATTTAACTCCTATATGCAATCAGTCTCAAGCAGAACAAAGAAAAGTTGCTTGATGATGGTAAGGATGGGAGCCCAGTTTTACTGCCATGTGCATTTCAAGGACTTTTTGAAGCCTCACCTGTGATATACCTGGAGACAGGCTATGGCTATAAATAGTTACATATCTCTGAAGAAGTGTTGCATTTTTAAGAAAGGAACTAAAAAGCGCTTTCCTTGTGTCTAGAAAGAATCTAGACATATATACTGCAATCAGCATACTTACTGTTACCATATACTTTTAATTATAGTGCGGTTTTAATTATTTAAGCAAAGTATGAAGCATATTCTGTGGTTATGATAGGCATACATTTGTTGGGAAGCCTGTTTTTATTTTAATAAGAGCACCTTTCTCTGATTTAGTTAAACATTTCCACTTGATTTGAATTTTTCTCATCGAATATATTTTGCCTTTCTATAATCACTCTAGTTCCAGTTTGCACATCTTTTTTTAAAATTATGGGAGTCAAGTTGTAATTCTGAAGCTTTCACTCTGAAGTAACTATAGTTGTTTGTAAAATGTCGTTTGATAATATGTATATTAGTCATTCAAATAAATGTTATCTTAAAAAAAAGCTTGCCTTTTGTGATCTTTTTTCTGGAGTCAATGAACTCTTGAATAGCAGACATAGTTTTAGGGTTTTTGGAGTTTTTGATTTAACAATTATGTATTCTGGAGCCCACCATTTTGTCATGTTGCTGCTGCTGCTGCTGCTAATTTGCTTCAGTCATGTCCACCTCTGTGCGACCCCATAGACGGCAGCCCACCAGGCTCCCCCATCCCTGCAATTCTCCAGGCAAGAATAATGGAGTGGGTTGGCACTTCCTTCTCCAATGCATGAAAGTGAAAAGTGAAAGTGAAGTTGCTCAGTTGTGTCCAACTCTTTGCGACCCCATGGACTGCAGCCCACCAGGCTCCTCCATCCATGGGATTTTCCAGGCAAGAGTGCTGGAGTGGGGTGCCATTGCCTTCTCCTTTGTCATGTTAGTCAGACTCAACCCACAAACTGAATTCCCTCATCCCCAACACTTATCCAACAACACCTTGCCCCAGTGCACTCATTGTCTCCCACCACACTCTAAATCTGGCTGTCAGTGTTCTCTGTTCCAGTACTTAAATTATTGAGAAAATAAAATCTTGCTCATTCACTCCCGCAGATTTACTCCCACTCTTCTAGCTTCTGTAGGCTGTTTGACATCTTTAAAAAAAATTGTAGTAAAGAAAACATGTAACAAAATTTAGTCTTAACTATTTTTAAGTGTACACTTCAGAAGTGTAAGTATATTCACATTGCTAGGCAACAGATCTCCAGAACTTTTCAGTTTATAAAACTGAAACTCTATATCCATTAAAGAATAAGTCCACATTCCCCTCATCTTTCAGCCTCTGCCACAAACCTTTCTACTTTCCATTTCTACAAATTTCATAACTACTTCAAGATACCTTATATATAAGTTGAACCATAGTTACTTGTCCTTTTGTGACGTTTTTTGTTTCACTTAGCATAATGTCCTCAATGTCCATCTGAATTGTAGCATGTGTCAGAATTTTTTTTCAGGCTGAATAATATTTCATTGTATGTATATACAATATTTTAAAATATAATTATCCATCAGTGAACATTTGGGTTGTTTTCACCTCGTGGCTATTGTGAATATGGCTGCTATGAACACCACCCAGGTGGTGCTAGTAGTAAAGAACCCACCTGCCAATGCAGGAGACATAGGAAATGCTGATTCGGTCCCTGGGTTGGGAAGATCCCCTACAGGAGAGCATGGCAACCCACTCCAGTATTCACGCCTGGAGAATCCCATGGACAGAGGAGCCTAGCGAGCTACAGTCCATAGGGTTGCACAGAGTAAGACATGACTGAAGTAACTTAGCCGCCCCCCCACCC